>CM076582.1:560370706-560941260 GCA_034641835.2 Pinus albicaulis
ACTGTTACACCATTTTTGGTCATCTAACTCTTCATCATTAGATGGACCCAAGTACACCATGTAAGACCAGTTTTACCCCAAGTAAAACTGCTTTCACTATGTTAATTAGGAAACCCCAAAAGGAATAATTAATTAAACCATAATTTAATTATTATTCCCAGTCATGTTTAACCCAAAAACAAAGAAATTAATGAGGTAAACCCATAGTTATCTTATTATTTTCTAGGAATAATTATTTAAATAATATTCCTTGTTAAATATGACCAAATCAACCACCATTAATCAACTAAATCATTATTTATTTGATTATATCCCAACCACTTCCTTAAAAAGATAAATAAATCATTTATTTATTTATTTTTTACTAATCAAGGGATTTGACCCAAGTCAAACACCCTTTCCCTCCAACAAATAATAATAAAATATTCCATAGAGGTGGATCTAGATTTGGTTAACATTATTTTAATCATGCACCAAGATCTAGAATGACCCAATATTTTGTTATAAATAGGAGGGTTTTCCCCATCATTCTTCACCTTTTTTTGCCTATTAGATCACTCTGGATCTATACACTTGGTCTCATTTCTACCATTTTGCTCCCATTGAGCTCTACTTTCTGCATTGGGTTTTCTACATCTACGAGAGAGAGAAAGCTTAGATCTGAAGTGCTGAGGACTACAAAGAACCCATCCCATTGAGGAGATCTGGATACACCTTCTTGTTTCCTCCCAGGTGCCCTGTAATATAAAAATTCATTCAAAAATCGTGTTCTTGTCTTGTCTGGTGGATGCATGGAGCAAACTCTTTACTTTACTGCTTAATGTCTTTCCATTTATAGATCTGTTTGTTGCAGCATTTTAACTACTAATCGCAGATCTGAAGATGTTTGGCAACCTCTATTGTTGTTAGGGCTATTAGTTATGCGTAGCTAAAGTGGTTCTTTTTCGTACACTTCGACGAAGAATTCATACTAACAAATGGCGACTCCACACGGGTTTTAAATTACGACCGCTGTCGTTTTTCATTTTCCTACATATCCAGCTACTTCAGGCCCTAGGGCTTCTTTTCAACTGCTTAGTTTTCCTCTTTTATGTCATTTTTCTCACATAAAACCCTAAAACGTTAAAATTTCTAACTTCCGTGTGTTTCTGGCCCTATTACGAATTAAGCGACACAGTATGGCGTGACGACAACACCGAAAATACTCATGGACAACCGGAACGGGAGTCGCACTTTTTAGCCTAAACACTGCGGCACAGACCTCCAGTCGCACTGATACTATTTTGCGACCAGACCGGATCGGAGTCGAGAAGCTATGACACTGCCTTTTTCCCGACATTTTTGCAATTTTTAAAGGTTCTGCTGCGGCTTACGCGAGTTTTCCGAGCCTCTGTCTCGGCCATATGACAAGATACGTCTGTTTTTTACTCATCTAAGTGGGAACCCAGCCCCTTAGGGATTTAGTACCCTCCACTTTTTGTGGAAGAGTTTTAGCTGTTTCAGCCGTCGGTTTCAGAGCTTCAGCCCCCTCTTTTCCAGATCTGTTACCTCCCTTTCAGATCCATTGAAATCAGCCCTTTTTCCTTTCAAATCACCTCTTGTCGTTTTGTTTGGACCTCGTTTGAAGGCCTCCGCCTCCCCCCCCCAGGTTATTTGCTGATTTCCCTCCTTTTTTCCAGCCACCTTGCCTCTGTCTCTTGGCTGTGATCTGCACCTCTTGCCTGCAGCTTTACCCTCCAGATCTCTGTCCCTTTTGACCCTAGATCCTGCAGCTTTATCCTCCAGATCTCTGTCCCTTTTGACCCTAGATCTGTTGAGCTCCCTTTATGTGTGTTTTACATAGTTTTTCCCTTTCTTTTCAGCATAGTTGTGAGAGACCCACCTTCTTGGGTTAAATAGATGCATACGTAGCTGTTATTTTTCTGTTATTTCAGTGTTTTATTCTGTTCTCTATAGGTTTATTTTCAGCTACGCAGCACACTTTTTCTTGCTCTCAACAACGGAAAGGGTTTAAAAATTAAAATTAACGCACACCACACACTGACCCTAAGTGAAGAAGCGCCTGGTTAACACCGCCTGGCAAAGACTCTAAAATCAATTGTCACTGCACCTTATCTGCCCTTGACCTTTCTTGATTCTGTCCCCCTCTGCCCTTGTCGGTGTCCTTCTTCCTGTCATCATTGCGCCCCCAAGGCGCCTTTCCCGGAGACTTCTTGGCCTTCAACCTCAGTTTCTGGTTGATCGACCTGCTCCGCACCGCCGTCGTCGAGCCAGTCCACCTTCGAGTCCACACTCCGACTCCTCTCCTGATTCATCGGGTCCTCCTTCTCCTTCTGGTTCTCCCCCTGTTACCTTCACTATGTCTGGTCCAGGGCCTAACGCTAGCGGTTCTCCCGGCCCCAATGCCGGCCCCACTTCTAGCGGAACCACCACAACCACTACCCCGGCCACCCCTGTGCTGCCATACATTGCAGGCCTCAGCCTCCCAGATTTCCATCAGTTGATTAATGACCCTATTCACCACAATGCTACCTGGCCCGCTATGCCCACCAAGCTGCCCTCTGATATCCCTAAGTTTGAGGGCCTTAATGGAGAAGATCCAACCAATCACGTCCGGTCTTTCCACATGTGGTGTTCCTCCAATTCCATTACCGATGACTCCATCCGTCTTCGTTTGTTCCAATGCACGCTTACCGGCGAAGCTTCTAAATGGTATGTCGAACAGGCCACTTCCTCCCATACCACATTCGAGACTCTTGCCCAAGCCTTCTTGTCGTACTTCCAGCTCCCTCTCCGATACGACACTGGTACGGAGCTCTTGACTTCATTTAAGAAATCCTCTTCCACACGCCTTTCTGCCCATGTTCAGGAATGGAGACGAAGACGGAGCTTATGTCGAGCCCCTCCCTTTGAAGATCGGGTTTACATGGACTGGTTCCTTCGCACCCTCCCATCTCCCATCGGCAAAGATGTCGCCTCTCACTTCCCTCAATCTGAAGAAGCCGCCCTCCAAATAGCTTTAAAATATGACCTGATCTACGCTCAATCTGGTTATGTTTATACCGTTCTTCCTGACATCCCCAGGCCCGGTGGCGCTAACGCCCCGGGGGCATCTCATTCCGCCGACGGTATTGTTGGATCTCTTTCCCACCCCTCTGCTCACCCTCCTATGGGCCATGGCCTCCCTCAGGGAGGGGCCAGCACCTCTAGCACTCTGCCCCCTCCCGGCAACATGTATCCAGGATACGGCATGCCTCCTCCTTTTGCCCAACCTCCTGCTTACCTCAATGCTGCCCAACCCAACCCTTGCTTTTATCCGCAGCCTGGTGCGCCAACTCCTCCAGCATATGCGCTTCCGCCTCCCTTGCCTCCTCACCACCTGCAACAGCCCTTACAACCCCCTCCAGGGCAAGTATTTGCACAGCAGGGTGCGTTTATTCCCCCTTCTTCTCCAAGAAGGCGGAGAGGCAACCAGAACCCATCTGCCCCCGGTAACCGAGGACCCAATTCTGGTATGGACCCTAACACTAGCAACCAGCCTCAGGGCATCCCGCCCAGGCCGGACAGGCCACTTCGCACAAACAAGCCCTGTTCGTGTTGCGGTGTTTACGGTCACTACACTCACAATTGTCCTCTCTTACCCCAGATGCGACAGATGTGGGAGTCTCAAGCCACATTGCGCGGACAACACGCCTCCCCTCATGCTCCTCCTAATGTGGCCACTACCCAGCCAGCTGTGTTCACTGATCCTTTCCCTCAATAGGGATTCGTGGCTACCCAACCCCCCGACAGCCATGTAGCCACCCCCTCGTCCATTTCTGGTTCCTCTGATTACCAGATCCTTATGATGCGCTCCGATCCTTCCCCTTCCGTCGACCTTCACCTTCCAACTCGGTCTCGCCAGTACCCCAAGCCTCCTGCTCAGTCTGCTCCCGAGCCTCCATCTTCAGGTTCTACAGAGCCTCTTTCGACATCCAGTGGCCCCTTACACATCCCCCAACCCAAAGTTGAGGCTCATCCAAAGATTCCAAAGGGCCCATTACGCCGAAATGCTGCTTCCAGTCGAGCCGCTCAATCGTATAGTATAGTAGATGATTTGGCGCAATCTCCTGCTGCCATTTCCACACTGGAACTCCTCCAGTCGTGCCCTTCTCAAAAGAAGGCTCTACTATCTGCCGTGGGCGCTGTTGATCCTGCTGATGACCAAATGATTGTTTTTGACGCCACTCAATCGGACCACCCTCCTCTTCCTCCTTCTGTTGCTTTCCAAATCCCAGTCAAAATCCGGAACGCCACTGTGTCCCGGTGTATAATTGATGAGGGGGCATCCACCTGTGTGATGTCCGCTTCGGTTTGGAAGCAACTCGGATCCCCTGAGCTGGCCCCTTCCACGATCACCCTTCGAGCGTGGGACGGTCATACCTCCCAGCCTATTGGCCTGTTTCGTAACTGTCCCATCACCCTCGCCGGTAAGACTGTTTGCGTTGACGTCGAAGTCATTGACGCCCCTCTAGACTACAACATTCTATTGGGGCGAAGCTACACCTATGCCATGTTTGCTGTCCCATCCGCGGTTTTCCGCAAGATGTCTTTTCCCCATAACGGGAAGATAGTTACCATTGACCAGTTGACATATCATGAGCCTCCCTCTCAGACCTCCTCTGAGACCACCATCTCTTCTGTAGCCAACAAGCAAACCGTCGATTCCCTGACCAGTGTCTCCCCCGGCGTTTACAAGGACTCCTCCCTACTTGGAACTTTTCCTTGTCTTCCCCCTCCTCCTATCCCTGATCCCAGCTTGTCTAATGTTTGCATGATGCAATCGTCTCAGGCCGCCCTCAAAAGGCCTGCTTCGGCTAGTCCGCAACCGCCCCTTCGCCCTCCGCAACCCGCTCCTAGCCATACTTCTCTGCCAACCGGACCTCCTCCTTCTGGCCTTCCTCCTACAGCTGGTATCCCTGAACCCCTTTACCCCCCTGGCTCGGTTCCCCCTGGCCTTAACCATCTCGGAGCCGTCCCTCTCGGCCATTACCCTGCTGGACAGATCCCCTTCCTGGCTCCCCCTCCCGGAGTATATTCTGTCCCCGTCATGGCCACCCTCTCCCTTCCTAACCTGACCCTGGGCATTCCGGTCTGGTACCTTGATCCCCCAGCCGCCACCCCTCCTGGTCACCCCAAACCCTACATGGCTTTGACACCGGTCCAACCGGTCCCCCTCGCTTCTTCCGTTGCTACTGTGCCTCCAGCACCTCCGCAGGATCCCTCTCCTGTCGTGACAGCTCCTGAGAAGAAACGCAAAGCCCGTAAGGAGGCACCAAAAGATAAGACCACCACGACTGACCCGACCCCTCCCCAACCTGCCAAGCCCTGTGCCTTGTGCGATGTCGCCGGTCATGCCACCCATGCTTGTCCCGAGTTGCCCCGTATCCAACCCATGGTTAAAGTCGCGTTCCCCGAATCTACGGCCCCTGAAGCCTCCTCTTCGTCCGTAACCAAGAACCCCAAGACTCTCCGCACCAACAAACCGTGTGCATTGTGCGGTGTCCATGGCCACTACTCCCACCGCTGTCCTCACCTGACGCATTATCGCGCATCTTTAGAGGTCATTCGAGAGTACGAGGTTGAACAGAATCAATCTGCCTCTCCCATCCTCGCGCAGTATGTTTCAGGCCAACCCGAGGATCCTCCCACTTCCATTGTCATCCCTCCCCCCGATGTTCAGATGACGGAGTCCACGGTAACCATCCTTTACCTATCCTCCTCTGCACGACACTCAGAGCCTAGCCCGTCCGCAGCCTCCCCCGTTGTGTCCCTTGATACTCGAGATCACTCCACTTGTGTCTCTGTTGACCTCCGCAGCCCGAGTCCTCACCATGTTTCCGATAGCTCTCATACACCACCTTGTTTGAGTCTTGATCATCCTGCCCCTTCCTCCTGCCATTACCGCTCGATGACTTCTGTACCCTCACGCTGCCGTCATTTCCTTTCATCCCCTCATTTATTGTCTTGTCACACCATTTTGCAGGACCCCCCGTCCACACCCTTTATCGGTTACGCCGACGGTGCAAGTCGCTACTCCAGGAATCTTGCCTCGGCAGGGTGGGCCATCTTCACCCCCTTGCATCGCCTCGTTCTGTCTAACGGGGTATGCATTGGTTCTGCCACCAACAATCAGGCCGAATATGATGCAGTGCGTGGCCTCTTAGCTGATGCCCTCTTGCATCGCATCCGCCATCTGCACGTTCGTTTGGATTCCCTGCTTCTTGTAATGCAACTCAATGGTGTTTATCGTGTGCATAACCCTGTGCTGTTTAGACGCTATTTACGAGTGAAAGTCTTAATACGTGTGTTTGAAACCATAACTTTCAACCATGTACCCAGAGATCATAATCACTACGTGGATAGTATTGCAAACCATGTTCTAGATTGGCATTTCTCACACACAATTCATACAAGACAATAACATTAAATCAACCATCAAAAAGCTGATACATATCCATAATATGTGTCGCAAACCATATATTGATGAGTCCATCTACATATACATACGACATACCCATAGCATGTTACAAACAAAATCCAAAAAATAGGGGGCACCACCTGCCCCTACATACATCAGAGGGGGCACCATATGCCCCTAATCACTATCTGGAGGCTCCCGAGCCAATGGCTCTGCCCCTGCAGCATGTAGATCACGCATAGCTTGACCAGCCATCGCCATGCGCCGCATGATACCTCGCCACTCCGAGGGGAGACCAACACATGGCTCTATGTATTGGTCGTCTAAATCCTGCCACCCGTGCTCCGATACTCCGGTCAAAAGCTGCTCACATCTACGGCGGATGTCCTCCAGTAGGGTGGCTGCATCCTCATTCTGCGCTGCTCTCGACCCACTCGGACCTGTAGCTCCAGACGCTGCCGGTCGTCCCATATATCCGGCCGGTTTTACCGGTGCTATATCTGCATACCAAAAGTCCCTGAATCAGCATCATCATTTACTATTCAAAAACTTTAACATGCCCATATAAGAATAGAAATTTGTCACTTACCATCGGGCCCCCAGACTCGACCAGACGGAAGTGGCAGATCCGGATCCCCACAGTAGCTCATCCCACTATACGGGTAGTCGTCTATGTACAACGGCATCTGATCCCAATGGGCAAAAAACTCCGGTCGAAACACTCGCCCGACCACCCCTCCTCCTCCTCTGCAGAGTAGTCGTCCCCAACGACGCATCCTGGGCTCTCTCGGGCCCCCATCTGGAAGCTGCACACGAGGCCTCAAGGTCGGGATCTTCTCAAAGAAGAAGGCGCACAATAAAGTCCCATATGAGCAATCATGATTCACCTGCCGCCTGCATAGCGACAACTGTCGCTTTAGCGACACCAGCATCATTTGGGCCCACCCAAAGTAGGTCCCACCCAACACACTCTCCACTATCATCATCTGCCCACCGGTGATGTGATGGAATGCCTGACTGCCCAGGATTCGCAGCACAGCTGCGGCCACTGCACGGGTTTCTAGCCTCTCTAGATCCCCGATCGATATTCGAGTCCCCTTGACTTGAAGACCCGGTCGACAATGGCGTTCCACAAACTCCATGATATGCCGCCCCCGCGGCAACACTGGCTGCGTGTCTCCCACTATCCCCAATGGTGGGAAGCCGGTCAGGAAGTACACATCCTGGACCGTCAGTTCGATCCTGTGCCCTTGCACTACAAAGATCTCCTGATCTGGATCCCAATAACTGATAATCCGGGCCAGTAATGGCTCCCCTGCTCTCATCAACGGGTTCTCCACAAACTTGAGGACCCCAAATCTGGCCAATACACGACGAACGCCCTGATCCGCCTGGATCTCTGTCCGAAGTGTTCCCAGATCCCTCTCTCTCCAGTTGAACCGCAACTCTGCCATACCTGCACAAACACATCATCTTTGTCAGGGTACAGATCGGGAAAACCATAACCACACACCAAAACCCAACTCCCAGCCATAAAACAGCACCAAACCCCCCTCATCTCCCAGGTCGCAGTTTTCTGCCATTTTCTGGACCAGGTCGCACTTTTTGCCCTAGAACCTGCGTCCTGGGTCGTACTTTTTGCCCCAAAAAGTGCGACCCGGCCGTAGAGATGAGGGAGGGGCTGTTTCTGGGGTGTTGGGCCCTAAAATGCAAATCTAATCCACCAAAATGCAAGAGCAAGGTTAGGCCTCTTACCTCCAACTGACAGATCTCAAATCCAACGGTCGGTTTGTCCGCTACGTTCGCCGCAAGATTTAGGGCCTTCTCTCCTCTCCACATTCACCACAACAACAATAGCAAATGAATGATTTTGGAGGGAAACCTGCCTCATTAAAAGAGAACCCCTGTTTCTTCTTTCGACTGCTGTGACCACACCGTAGCCCCGTTCGACGAACCGTCAGCACCGCTGGTTAGATCTCACCGAGCTCTCAAATGGGTTTTAATTAGTTTTTGGTGATTTGACACTTCACCCAGACACATTTTTTCCACGAAAGGTCACTTCACCGCTCCTTAAAATCAAATTTCCTCACTTACGACACTTGTACTTGGGGCACCATATCGCTCCCTTACTTGTCCATGTTCGTGTCGATTTTCGTCATGAGTGCCCACCTTGTACTCATGCTTCCATGGCCCCCCATTGGGGCCTTCACTGTGTGGCAGCACTATCAAGTCGCCCTTGTTTAGAGCACTCAAGTTGAGTCATCATTGCATTCATGGAGTCTATCCTGTGTCCTTTTACACCCCACTATAGCCCTCCATTCTTCTTTGCTTGGTTCCTCTCTTGTGTCGCATATCATGACCTTCAGTCCCACTATCCCCTGTCCCTGTCGATATTGTGTCAGTCGCTGCCATGTCATTCATGCCCTTTATGCTCTAACAAGGGAAGTCGTCCATTCGCCACTCCATCCTTCCCATTTCCACCATCATCATTAGTGTCAGTCTGTCCGTCGCTCTATTGTTCTTCTCTCGTGCCTTAGTTGAGGTTCTCTCATTGCCTCACCTACGACGGACCTCCTTCTGTCGACCTCAGCACATTTATTCCAGAAGCAAGGTCTAGAGGGCGGTGTACCTTGGTTCCAACTGCCACTTTTGTTCGGTGCCTCGGATCAGGCAGGGGGATTTCTCACTTCCCTTTGACTTGGTTGCTTCTCCAGCTCCTTTCAGCATGATCGAGATTCGTATACTGGACAGTCCAGTGACCCAGCAGCAGCTCTTGATGATTCTCGGGCGTGTGTGAGATGTCTCAGCCCTCATGAGGGGGTGGCCCTGCAGGTAGCCCCCCACATGCCCGGATGACCTCTTCATTGCAGCCTTTGATGCCGCTCCAGATGTTGATGATGTTGGCCTTAGCCACTTGCAGCACCTCTATGATTTGCATGTATCAGTCAGATTTTGTGAGCCCTTCCCCATTTACAGGGGGCATTTGGGTTGTATTTATCTCATGTACTCAGATATTATTGTACTAGTCCTGGTTGTTATTCCAGGCACATCATGTATGTGAGACTCTTCATTGTATTTTTATCTGGCCCTTGATTATGCCAGCTGTACTCTATGGTTCGGTCCCTTGTTTACTGGACACACTATTCTTTTGTACTTTGTCACGGCGGGCATAGGTATACCTCCCCCGCCGCCTTCAGCACAGGTACCCTCTCATAAAAGAGACTTGTTGCACCTGCGAGTCTCGTCTCCTCAGGGTCTAGTCCTTCAGCACACTATCTACCTCACATTTCTCTCTCTGACATCCCTTTTTGTTGTCTAGTGATTGTATTCTTACAACGTACTTCGGTCATACAATTTTCTCCTGACACTCGCACGCTGGGGGGCAATCTGTTACACCATTTTTTGGTCATCTAACCTTTCATCATTAGATGGACCCAAGTACACCATGTAAGACCAGTTTTACCCCAAGTAAAGCTGCTTTCACTATGTTAAATAGGAAACCCCAAAAGGAATAATTAATTAAACCATAATTTAATTATTATTCCCAGTCATGTTTAACCCAAAAACAAAGAAATTAATGAGATAAACCCATAGTTATCTTATTGTTTTCTAGGAATAATTATTTAAATCTTATTTAGATAATATTCCTTGTTAAATATGACCAAATCAACCACCATTAATTAAATAAATCATTATTTATTTGATTATATCCCAACCACTTCCTTAAAAGAATAAATAAATCAAACCTTTCATCATTAGATGGACCCAAGTACACCATGTAAGACCAGTTTTACCCCAAGTAAAACTGCTTTCACTATGTTAATTAGGAAACCCCAAAAGGAATAATTAATTAAACCATAATTTAATTATTATTCCCGGTCATGTTTAACCCAAAAACAAAGAAATTAATGAGATAAACCCATAGTTATCTTATTATTTTCTAGGAATAATTATTTAAATAATATTCCTTGTTAAATATGACCAAATCAACCACCATTAATTAAATAAATCATTATTTATTTGATTATATCCCAACCACTTCCTTAAAAAGATAAATAAATCTTTTATTTATTTATTCTTCACTAATCAAGGGATTTGACCCAAGTCAAACACCCTTTCCCTCCAACAAATAATAATAAAATATTCCATAGAGGTGGATCTAGATTTGATTAACATTATTTTAATCATGCACCAAGATCTACAATGACCCAATATTTTGTTATAAATAGGAGGGTTTTCCCCATCATTCTTCACCTTTTGTTGCCTATTAGATCACTCTGGATCTATACACTTGGTCTCATTTTTCATCATTTGCTCCCATTGAGCTTCATTTTTGCATTGGGTTTTCTACACCTACTAGAGAAAGAAAGCTTAGATCTAAAGTGCTGAGGACTACAAAGAACCCATCCCATTGAGGAGAGCTGGATACACCTTCTTGTTTTCCTCCCAGGTGCCCTGTAATATAAAAATTCTTTCAAAAAATTGTGTTCTTGTCTTGTCTGTTGGATTCATGAAGCAAACCCTTTACTTTACTGCTTAATGTCTTTCCATTTATAGATCTGGTTGTTGCAGCATTTTTATTACTAATCGCAGATCTGAAGATATTTGGCAGCCACTATTGTTGTTAGGGCTATTAGTTATGCGTAGCTAAAGTGGTCCTTTTTCGTACGCTTCGACGAAGGATTCATACTAACAACTTTGATAGACGCGCCTCAAACACCTGAAACAAAAAAGAGGATAAAACAACTTATGACCCAGCTAGAAACATATCAGGTAATAATAAAAAGTCAAAAGGATATTTTTTTTTGTTATGCATGAGATGAATTGTGATAGTTTGATTTTTAATTTTTACATTGACTAAACTAACAAAAAGTTCTTTTGTATGTAGCGTTTTCTGGCACTTGCTAAACCCGGTGTTGGTGGTAGTGGGACACAAGGGAAAGAGATTGCCCAAAAACCCTCTCGTACACCTTCTACTCCTTTAGGTGCCAGCCAAGAAACACACCCTACCCAAGCAGACACCCAGCCAACCGCTGAACGTGTTGGCAATGATGAGGCTGATATGGCCAACTACATTATTGCGTTTCCTGGAGCTACATGTGTCAGCTCCACAAGGACCATTAATGGCACGTTGTTGGTGAACGATGAAGGTGTCCCTATAAAGCATGTACAACTCCCAGGTAAATTTTAATATTTTAAATATTTCATGTACTTTATCTAAAACATATTTATCATGATTTTTATTTTTAAATTAATGATAATATCTTCTTCTTTTTTCTGTGTAGGAAACAATGAGTTCTACAGGTTTTTGGAGAGCCATGCGTTGGTAATTTTTGGCCCAACCATATGCACAGGGTGGAATTCCCGGAATTCCAACCTGAAAAAAGAACTTCTAGATTATCTAGAAGCCCTTTTTGGGGTCGGCACATTTGACAGAACAACGGTGGCTCGGGTAGCCGGAAAATATTTGAAATATACCAGGGACACCTATAGGATGCAATTGAAATTTAACCCTAGATATGAGCATCCTATCACAGTTCCAAAGAGTGAGTGGAGAGCACTCATCCATGACGGAAAAGAGAAAAGGGCAAAGAAAGAAGGAAAAATGCCAACTGGACCCGCAAGGTAAATTACAACTTTAATTCAATAGCTTTAATTTTCTCTATGTCTAAAATAAAATTGTGCTACGTCATATCTGACTTCAATATTTTGATGCTAGGTTGTCTGACACCTCGAAGGAAACCAAAGCTAGGATTTTAAAAAAAGGGCCATCACAAGCTAGGCCAGGGCGGCTACTTGAAATTAGTCGCAAGAATTTTAATTAAGTAGCTAAACATCTTATAATTAATTGTATCGCTTTCCAACATTTTTGTGATCCTATCAAATATGATTAAAAATAAACAATCATATGTAATGTAGGGTGATGAATTCGGAACATAAACTACAGAGGAAGATAAAAATATCGCTTTCCATTTCGGCTATCGAGCCGTAGTTGAACGTCGCAGAAGCTTGGGGCAGGTCCCAAGATCCCGAATGCCTGATAAGGTAAAACATTAACCTTTCAATATGTTTGTTTTCGTCCATAAATTTAATTTCTAACAACTTTGTTTAAATCAAGGGAGGAGAACTACTGATGAGGCAAATAACCCAGTTTTAGAGCTAGATGTAGATGCTCCTCACGTGCAACCTGATCATTGTAGTGGGGACCAGGCCGACAATGCTACTATTAGTGAGGGCCGTGATGGTAATTAATTTCCACTTATAATTTTTTCTAATTATACCTTGATGGTTGTCCTTATAAATTTTTTTGTTTAAATGACAAAGAATGTTTCCCTTGAGGATCTTACCACCAGAGAGGAAGACAAGGCAACAGTCCCAACGGCGACAACTGGTGCACCAGGTAAATAATCTCATTGCAATTTTTTTTATTAATATTACCGAACTAGTTCAATGATATTTAATAACTGAAAATTAAAATTTAATATTATCTGTTTTTGTAGGCGATGCCCCGTCACTGGATGAGACCAGACATCATGACTACACAACTAGGTCAGCAGTGTAGGTCGAAAGGCACGAAACAGGAGCATAGCATGATGATATTGATGATGTAATTAGGAGCTTTAGAAATAGGAAGAAGAAAAAGAAAATTTGATAATGTAAAATATTGTATTATTATAAGACAAACGTTACCATACTTGGAACGTTTTTTGCGTTATATAAAAATCTCATTTATCATACTATTTTTATGTCAAGCATTAATTTCAATGTTTCCTTGCGTACTTTTTGTTGAATTTTTTTTTTATTAGTTATTGAATATTTTTTTTATGCTCATGAAAGTAAAAAATGAAATATAGATTGGGTATTGAGGAATTGAGAGTGATGTGAGGGGGGGGGAGGGGCCATAAGAGCTTCCACCTTCACATGGTTGGCCCTGCTTAGTAGGGAATAATTTATTGGAGCGATTTAATCTTGGAGCAAAACTCCCTCGATCCAGCGTAGCAACAAAAAAGTCACTGTTGACTTAGTTGATACTCTTTCATATCGTGGGAGGCTTGTTCCAAGTTCATGTGACTCCAATAAATTGATCTTGAAACGAAGAGGAGCTTATTCAGGTATGTTTTGACATTTTCAACATATGTTCTAACATTATCATAAGAATGCATCTTAGAGTAAAAAATACTACATCAATTACTTGTATTTATTGTATAGATAATGATGGATTTTGAGTGACTTGGCAGTGCAGGTACAAATCCTCTTGCATCATGAGCAATACAACTTGTCAACCAGGGTCATGTCCAGGATATTTTTGCTTGTGCGCTTGACCAGGTTCATAATGTCACATTTTGTAAGTTCCTTTACAGTTCATAATTCAATATTAAGCTTTTTCATGCTTATTATCTAAGTTTTTTGTATGTGTTTTTTCATCTATTTGATTGTAAGCAACTCTACATGTTTCCTGTTGTTCACTATGATTTCTTCCATTACCACTCCCAGGATGAATCTGACTTTATTTTTACATAGGTTAGTTTATTGTTACTATGATTTCTCCATTTGCAATTTCATAGGTTACATCATGTAAAGTTGTCAATCTCAGGTTGGTGATGAGCTTTATTTCTCCAGATTTGGGGCTTTTCTGATATTTTCTCCCTCATGTCATTCCTACATCACCTCGTTGTTTTAGAATGCCAATTGTCTACCACTTGTACCAATTGGCACATGTCAATCTCTGAGTGGTGCCACATGTCACCTATTTTCGGCCCACTTGACCACCTGAAAAACTCAAATCCACACACCATGTGTCTTTATCATGGAGTGCCACATTTCCTAGATATTTAGGTCGATAGGCCTTCTGTTATGAAAGAGATCAATTTTTTTCGTCAACACTTCTTATCTAGGCACGACACCTGTTACTTGTTTAATCTGACGGTCATAGTCTCTTGGGTTACCTTCTAGGTTTGACATACCACTGGTTTCTGGTATATTTCCATGGAATCGATCTGAAAATACCAGCAACAATCCACACACCTACAACCGTTGATAGACCTGTCGTTTTAGTAGCTGCATTTCCGCAACTGCCAATACACCTGTCGTTTTAGTTGTTGCATTTCGGCAACTTCCAATACACCTGCCGTTTCATTCTCCTGGACTCTGTGTATGGATATTTTTCATATAATTTTATCACGAAGTTGGCTGTAGTGCTTTGACATGCCTTTGAATATTTTTGCTGGTTAGAAGACATTTCAGGCTAGAGCTATTGAATAGACTTGATGAGATAGTTGTATTTGATCCTCTTTCTCGTGATGAGCTCAGAAAATTTGCTAGACTACATATGAAAGATGTAGCGATTCATCTTACAGAGAGAGGTGTTGCTTTAGGGGTTACAGATTCTGCTCTGGATCTTTTTCTTCAGCAAGCCTATGATCTTGTAAGTAATCACTTTGTTTTGATTTCTTTCTTATTCAGAGTCTATCTTGCCAGGGGATGTGCCCATTATGGTTTGTTATGAGACTGTTGTCAATTTCATCACTATCCCTCATAATATGTTTGATTGTGTTTATAAATAATAAACAATTATTACACCAAACAATAAACAATTAACTATACTATGAGAAATATGATATCTTGAAATAATTCTCATTATAATTTCATAACCTCTGCTCTCACTTGGTGTTGTCTATATCACTAAGTGTGTCTTCTTTAAAATTACAGTTACAACAGACAATGAAAAATCAACTGCACTGTGAGTGATATCTTGTAATAATTCTTATTATAATTTCCTAACCTGTACTCTCACTAGGTGTCTATATCACTAGGTGTATCTATTTTAAAATTATAGTTTCAATGGTAGATAAATTGTTATCTTAAAATTATAGCTTTGATGGTGATAATTATGTATTTGATAATGCGCTTGAAGCAATTGGCTTTGACTAATATAGTCTCAGAACCCTCTGAGAATACAAAGGTTGTGATTGATTATGGGGCACTGCCTATATTTGTGGAATTTCTTACCTCTGGGAATGATAATGTTCGAGAACAGGTAGCACATTTTTTTTTAGGCACAAAATTATTCTTCCCAACTATCTTTATATGTCTGTAATTTTGGAATTTGAATTAAAAAACTAGTACCCAACTTTGAGTTCAACTGGTGTTCGTGTAAGGCTATTTGGGCTTTGGGAAATATTGCTAGAGACTCTGCAACATTTAGGGATCTTGCCCTCAGTCATGGAGCTCTGAGGCAGGTGCTTTCCCAGTTGAATGATAGTGCCAGAATTTCAATGATAAGAAATGCTACATGGGCTCTGTCAAATTTTTGTCGTGACGTAAACCCCAACCACTATTCGAACAGGTAAGCAGAATACGTTTTCTACCTATTCTTCTTAGTTCGCAGATATTGTGGATTTTTTTTATAGATCTTGGTGCTTGGTAGATTTGGATGTAATATGGACCTAGGCGCTTGTTCATTACAATGACTCTGTCATCAGGTTTTAGAAAATGCTCAGAAATTTGGGTTTCACAAGGGGATTACCCTTGCTTTCAATTATCGATTACCAATCACATTCAAAAAAAGTCTCTCGTAGCATTGCTGAGCTCTTTGTAGGTGAATTTCCGAGGCAATTTCAAAATATCTGAACTAAATTTGTCTGTCCTTTTCAATACTCTCCGCTTGTAACAGAACCAGATAAACAATCTAGTGGCCAATGCAACAACAACAACACCTCCTGTTGCAATGCCTGCAATTCACCCTCTCTGCACGCATGAATGACTATGGCACCCTCTTTTGTGAATAGGTATTGGAGCTTAAGGTACTGGTTTCCATTAGGATCATGGAATTCAACATCCAAAATAGTATCAAATTCCACTGCAATAGTATTCCACGACGAGGGCAACAATTCATTGAGACCTATTGGACTCATCACCCCCAAATAGCCTCCGGGGCTACCCAGAGTGTGATCATCTGGAGCAATAACAAATGCTGATCCATCCCCAATTGAAACAAGAACAGGTCCCACATTGGTTATAGAAAACGAGAAACACGTTTTGAAAGAACAAGAAACTTTTGTATTAGGGTCCAGGAATCTAACTGGTCTATTGTACAATGCCCTACCTACACTTCAAATTGGTACTCCCAACTCCATGCTAAGGCTCACTGTGACATTATTCAGATGAGCATCTTAACCTGAAGTTTGATTCCAAAAAACCCAAGTCCCCTATTATATGCCCAAGACCTCTGTTACAACGTGATGTTTCTATTTCCCAACTTGAGTTATCTGCCTATGGATTGAATATCTCACAATACAATCATTCATTTCCTAAATGTCTAAACCATGAATCATGATAAGTAAAGTGAAACAGATGTTAAACAGATCAAGGTCTGTATTTGTTCCCACAATAGATAATTTCCATAGTAATCCACTTTTAATGTTGTCCTTGTAGAGTTTATCACCTTGATCTAACCAGAATATCTCCAAACTGATGCAGCAAATAATCAGAAATTATTTTTCTTTAGTATAGAAACTATTGGTGATTATGTATTTTGTACAGTTCTGACACCCTTAGTGCATGGTTTATTTTCTTTAGCTATATGTGAAATGACCGAACATTCAGCATAAGGATATGGAAGGTTTAAGGTTTAAGGAAACCTTATATATTGCACAGTAATTCTCTGTATCATTCTCATAATTTTTTGGATTTCTCTTTTATACTGTGTTTCTACAATGTTGTCTTTATGTCGAGTTTTTAATAAGACTTAGAATGAAAATTTATAGATTAAAGGCCATTTTGCACTTCTAGATTAATTTATGCATTAGGCTGAAATAAATTAGGAACAAATCCATAGATTCTGGTTTTTGGACTAATATATGTCAAATCGTTGCTTAAAATAAGCATATATATCAACCAAGGTCTTGCTAACTATGAACTAGCACACAGCCTACAATAAGTAGATTACTATGATTTATTTTAAGTGACTTTGATAGAAAAGTCTTAATTGAAGTTATTGAGGACATATCAAGCAGTGTGAAGCAGTCCTCTGATTATAAACAGATGGTGAGTTACAACAGTGGTTAGAATCATTTGGCTGTGTATATTAACATCTGGTATTGTTCTTCTTAGCATTAAAACTAAATTTTCCTTTTGGATATCCTATACATGAGTTAATCTCTTTTTCTTCATTATTTAAACCACATTCTCGATATCGGATTGCACTTTCAGAAAATAGCAATTTTTTTTTTTTTTTTTCTGGTAATAGAGTTAATATACCATTTCTGAGGTGCAGAGATCTCTTCAAGCTGAGTTCTACTGTCTATTTTTTTATAACAACTTAACTACAATCCGATGAATATTTCATGCCCGTGTGCATTTTTAGAATTTTCTTGAAAAATATGGCTTGGAAGGCTTTGGAATTTCCCTGATATAGACTCTGTAAAGCTCACCTAATGCATTATACCAACATTACTGTTCAAGAGGTAGTCTTACAAAGTTGTACGGCTTTTTCATTTAACCTTTTCGTAAGGCATCAACCTAAAGGGTAACCTTGACTGATGTGTTTCTCCCTTTTCTTTCGTTAAACATATCTATAAATTCCTAGGGGATATTTTTTACATTGTTCTACAGTTTTTATTTCATGCCCTTGTCTAGCAGACAATGAAAACTTTAACATGTTGAATCTATAATATATTATCCTCAAAGGTCATTGACTACATGTATGCCAGATTCATTAGCATTTTGGTTAGAATTTTGTTGTTTAGGTCATTGAGTAAGTCACTGTGTTGTGATACTTCACAACCCTCCATTTGTTCTAGGTAATATAACATGTTAAGTCATGGGTTGTAAGTGTTTTTGTTTTGGCAGTTAGTAGCAAGCCAATAGTTTCCAATTTTCATAGAATTCACTCGTGGAGTTCTCAGCGTGGAGATCTCATTATAAATACTCATCTTCAAGATATTGTTTAATAAGCAGAACTTGTATTTGATTTGAGGATGGAAACATATTACTGTTTATATCTACTTAGATCATGTCATCCTCATTGAGTTCTTTTGTTCATATTTATGTTGTCTCATTTAGGAGGTCCTTTTGCTCGTCTCTCTCTCTTATGTAGTGTATCCAAGGTGGGTGATTAGGTTTGATCAACCTAAATCTTTCATTTTCTATCAAATTCTTTTATATTCTCCTTAATATTTCCTTCTTTGCTCTTATTTTCATAAAATTCAAATCTGTTCATCATTGTTATAAAACAACACAAAAAAAGTTGAAAATGAATTCTTAGTTTTTGTTCTGCCTTTCTTTTTCGTTCTATGTTTTTTGTTCTCCTGTTACACATATCTAATGCTTTTCAGGTGTCAACCAGTACTCATGTAATCCTCTTACATCTTTATAGTGATTTCACAGCAAAGCAATGGTGCTATGCTATTTGTTGATTGGCCCTCAAACAAGTTGTTATCCTAGTAATTAATGTGTAAGTTGTGGCACTCTTCTGGGTTAGCTATTGATGGTTCATTCTTTGGCAGAGATATTAGTTTCTTTGTAGCTTTACGCTTGGATATACAAAAATGTTTGTCTCTGTACTTTTGATCATATTAATTTTTTGAGGAAACAAATATAGACACAGGAAAGGCACCTTTTAATGTTGCTCGATCGGCGTGGTTTGAAGAATGACGTGCTTTTTTTCCTACAAGACCGTGACAGTGGTTTTGACAATATTTACATCTTTAAGACTATGATACAAACCTGTGGAAGGCATCTTTTCAGCTTGTTGCTTAATCAAGCATGGTTCAAAGAAAATGGTCTATTGTTTTATTTGCCTTGCACAGAGAAAATATGCCAAGCACTACCATGATCTTGTAGAATCCTGCATTTGAATTTGGGAGTCACTTGAACCTATTGTGGAAGAAGTTTAGGTTACAGACCAAGTTTAGAGTTGTTTTAAGTTTCCCACCTGATACATATTTAAATATATTTAAATTTGGATATGCTTCAGATATTTTGTTTTGTTATATTGGAAGTTGAAAGTTGTAGATGGATTATATCTAACTTTTCAATTGAGGGCATTCTTTCTAAAATTCCAAATTTGACAGTTTTTGAATGGCTTTCTTGTTATTGCTTTCATAATTTATTTTTTTGAAGTATCTCCTTATTTGAATAGTGTATATGGAAATTCAGAGATTCCCTTAATATTTCTTTCACATTATTCTATCCCTACCCAATTGTATATGTGTTGCATAATTTGTGTTGGTTTCTTAAAAGGAAATGTAAAATTTTTGGGTTTATGTTTAGGACACTGTTCCGATTCGTCGTCACTGACATAATCTTGAATAGTGTCACCCAACTGTCCTCGCATGTGTTGACCTTCTGTTGACTTGCTATTGCAATGCCATTTTCTAATTTTGTAGTGTTCCATATTTTATTTGTCCAGTGAACATGGCATGCGTTGAATTTTTGCATAATGACATTACTCTACATGCCGATTTTTATCCCCTCGAGAGTCCTAAAGCAGCCTTATGTGCAAAGATTAGTGTTGGTTTATCAAAATTGGGCAATTTATTTTCTTTATATTAACAATAATCCCTGATTTGAATTTGTAGCACTAATATTGGGTATCTTGGTTTATCATGCCTCAAACTTTAGTGGCGTTGATCAACACAAGCTTCAATTTGTGGCAACCAATATCAATTCCATTTCTAGAGGCTTGAGAGGGATTGACAACCATTTCTGTATCCTTCTACTCAAATAGGTCAATGAGCCTCACTAATGCGATTTCAAGTAATGTTATTGCCTTCTTTCGTCTCGAAATTCTAGCAATTACAGTATTAAACTTTACAACTACATTTCCTCAACAGTTTCACAACCCTTTTCTTTTATATGCAACGCATATATTAAAAACATAACAAAACTATGCAAATAAAAAAATCTATTAAAATGCTCTTGGGGTCTACAAATTTATAAATGTTTTAATATATATATGAAATATACATATAACATATATACGTCGCATTTAAAACAAAATATTACCAAAACCAAATATGGGACCTTAACAAACAATAAAACTATTTCTGCGCGTTGTATAAAAATAAAACATATAACAAAACCTTTGTCAAAACTTCAAACGAACCCTTTAGCCGTGGAGCTCGCTGGACTTCAAACAGAAATAAACTATAATTCAAACCAAATTCGTGTTCCAAAATAGCCTGCTGACGTCGGCCAATTTTGTGACACGAAAACCAAATGAATTTTTCCCTAATCTTTTTTGGGTCTGAATTTGGGTTGGCGTACGGAGAGAGAGTTGTGACGCGAATTTCCTATCAAATTCGCCCTAATCTTTTCCAGGTCCGGATTTCCATTGCGCGAGCGGCCCAAACAAAGATCCGCTCCAATCAATTTCTGCCACGTGTCCTCAATCAAAAGTTGCCCTATTCCTAGATGCAGGTGCATTCGATGGCGTTTAAAGGGATGGGACATGGATGTGGTGATTTCATATCAATCGCATTAAGTTTTAACGTTGTTCAATCAGCCAATATTTAAGTTCCAAGGTTTTCACATCAATCACATTAAGTTTTAACGTTGTTCAAAATCGGACCTCCACTCCTGTTAGCGATTCCGCATGCTCCAATATGATTCGGCCTTCGGCTCTCATCAATGAGAGATTTATGACAGGCATTCTTCGATGCCATTGCAGTTGGGTCGATAAAATGGTGTTTCGCTATGGTTTTTCAGATGAGCCGCAACCTTTGAATTGCAGATGCTCTCCAGTTGCTGGGTTACACTACCTGCTCACTGTGACGAGAAGGAGAAGCTAGTTGAACTGCTGCTTAGACCTTGATGCAAATATGCATTTCTCTCGGTCTGGTCTGTGTCTGTCTTCCTCGTTTTCTTGAAATCCTACTTCTCCGTCTCGTATTGTGCCCACTGCTGAGACTGCACCCATGGCTCGCCTGCATCAAAGGATGCATTGCCGCAGGGGTAGCACCAGAGGTCAACCCCTGCACGCTCCCTCCAGCCCCTCAACCGAGTCGTCTTCCCAGTCCAGTGATTATTACGCAGGTCGCTATCCAAACACTAGAAGTGGGCGGGGTCGGGTTCTAGGATCTAGCCACCATATGGGCTCCCCAGCTCCTCATTTCCCCACTGCTTCACCTTCTCCCACGATGCACACTGCGCTTTTTTCCTTTAATTTCTCTCTGAACCGCCCACAAATCACAGCTTCAATCACTGTGGTTTTCAGTGAAGAGGCCCAAGTGGAGGAAAAATGCACCCGTCCGGCGGGACTGAGCTGAGAAAAATCCCAGCTTTCAGGCCTTCAGGAGGGGAGCGGTGGCGTGAATGTGGAGATAGCGCCTGGAGATCCTGGACCTTCCGAAGGATGGTACCGAATTGTCAAAGAACCACTGGATGAGTAGCTGCTTCTCTTTGGTTTGGTTTTCTTGCTTCGCATCCCACTTAATTGGGCATGTTTTTTCTTATATTACCTATAAGCTCTCTATTCCCAATATTTTTGAATTCTCCGTAAACGTTCAAGACTGGTTTCCCCATATGAGGGCAGTCTTCTTTTTTGATTTTTTGATGGCAAATTTGCCATAAGTCTGGGCAATGTTTTTGACTTCGGTCATGCTATAATTTTATTCCCACTGTTAATAGATTAACTTTACTTAGAAAAAAAAATTGTTGCCCTATTTCTATTTTAAACTTGTTTTTTGAAATACAGAGCCATGTTTATATGCGAGCGCTCGCAGGTGGTTTATTATATTAATATTTCACAGTCGAATTATGTTCATAACAATTGGAAAAAAAAAATGTTGCCCTATTTCTATTTTAAACCTGTTTTTTGAAATACAGAGCCATGTTCATATGATTGTTTATAGTCGAAGAGCTGCGGGGTGGTTTATTATATTAATATTTAACGGTTGAATTATGTTCATAACAATTGGATAAAAAAAAATGTTGCCCTGTTTCTATTTTAAACCTATTTTTTGAAATACAGAGCCATGTTTATCTGGTCTACGTATTATACTCTTTCTCTGTATATCTACAGGAAAATTTTTGCTATGAACAGGGTGGATGCTATAGCGGGCTACTAATGGAAACAAGCAAGTCTGAACCTTACATCTCGGATGCAACAGATGGTTACCAATTTTGGAACCAAGCGAGCCTGATCTTACAAGCAAGCCTGGGTTTCTGCAGATGATTTTTATTTCCGGGAACAAGCGAGCCATAACATACAATCGACCCTGGGTTTATACATATTTTTGCTCTATCATGGATGCTTTTTGTGTGAGGTGTATATCAACAGTACATGTCTCTACACATTTCCTGTATCCGCTTTATGATACTATTTTATGTGTTGACAGGTTATCACTCTACCTTCAAAACTAGCAATGTTGGTTTATGTTGTCGGGTTTATCATGGTCCGATGGTATTTTTATATTTTGGACATATCACACTCCTCACATGATTAGCATTTTTTTCTCGTTCAAGGATTTGAGGTACTTTAATTTTTATTTGGAACAATGGACGTTGGTACTCTATCTGTTGCTTTACTATTCTACATACTGCTATTTCACTTTCTTATAGATGCCTTGGGCATATTTGGATGCTTTCTCAGATTGTCGATAATATCCATGTGGACCATTACTGGGTTTTATATCATTTCCTTGTATGTGACATGGGGTATTTTTCTATCATTTTCTGGGGTGGGACTTCCACTTTTCTGGATGGATATTTGGGTTCCAATATTTAGATGTGAAAATGTAATGACTTCATGGACCGTTTTTCTTCATATAATATATTCAAAACATCGTTTTTTCTCTTGTGAAAAAAAAATGATTGTTTATAGTCAAAGTGCTGCGGGGTGGTTTATTATATTGATATTTCACAGTCGAATTATGTTCATAACAATTGGAAAAAAAAACGTTTCCCTGTTTCTATTTTAAACTTGTTTTTTGAAATACAGAGCCATGTTTATATGATTTTTTATAGTCGAAGCGCTGCGGGGTGGTTTATTATATTAATATTTCACGGTCATTGGAACACCCACAATTCATAACAAATATTGGAGATTTACTGTCTTGTTTTAAAGTTTCAATTTTTTTTTTTTTAAATTGAACCCTCCGTCGGTATATCGACGCTTTGTAAGCGTCGATCTTCCGACGTCTTGAACGATTTCTGTCGGTCTTGTGACAGTTCTTCCTAGGGTCGGTATTGCGACGCTTTTGGAATGCGTCGGTATTGTGACGCTTCTAGGACGCGTCAGTCTTGCGACACTTTTTCAATACGTCGGTCTTGCGACACTTTTGTATGGCGTCGGAATTGTGACAGCCTAAAAACGTCGGAAGAGCGATAGTATAAAAATGTCGGAAGAGCGACGTTCAAAACGTCGGACCACATTTCGTCGGAATTGCGACAATTTACAAACGTCAGAAGAGCGACGTTCAAAACGTCGGACCACATTTCGTCAGAATTGCAACAGTTTACAAACGTCGGAAAAGCGACATTCAAAACGTCAGACCACATTTCGTCAGAATTGCGACAGTTTACAAACGTCGGAAGTGAGACGGCTTGGGAAACGTCGGAAGAGTGATGCTTGTTTGGAAGCGACGGAAAAAGTGTCGGTAGTGCGACACTTTGTCAGTGTGTCGGAATTGCGACGTAATGATAAACCATGTTTTTCCCGTCCTCGAACTACCACTCTTGCGACGACTATGTGTCGGAATAGCGACGAAGTGGTCGTCAGAAATTGGGCCAAATTTTCTAGTGAATGGGAAACAAAATCAACGATCAGTGGAAAGCAATCCCAAGAGGACAGTGTAGATCCAAATTTTTCCTCCACTTGGGGAAATGAATGCAATGGAAAACACACATTGTTGGCAAAAAGGAGTGACTTTTGGGCAAGACCCAGGTTCAGGCTCGGAGGCCAACAATATCCAGTTGTAGTCTATGACAACGCTGGCATTTTCACCCTGCTCAAAGGAGAGCAAAGAGTCTCACCTGAGGCGTCTCATGACCTTACTGAGATAGGAGAAATAGAACCATAGTATAAAAGTTGAACTGATCATATATCACCAATACATTATAGTCATGCACGAAACAACACTTAATGCATATTATTTAAAGGAAGAACTATCATATTGCAGGTATCAAAGGAAGCTATCAGGAAAACTTTTAAACACTCCATTAAACATCATACATAGATAATCACACATTAGACACACGACTTAAGTCCACAAAAAACCTTTCTGTATATTAGATTTCTTGTTCACTACATTACATCTGATACTCCGCAAAGCTCAATACACTACAAAACCCTCAAAATCCCCAGAACAAACTGACTGCCTTTCTCTTTTCCTTGCTTATCTATCTGAGATAGGAGAATGAGAACCATAGTAGCAAAGTCGAACTGATCATCTATCACCAATACATTATAGTCATGCAGTAAACAACACTTAACGCATATTATTTAAAGGAAGAACTATCATATTGCAGGTATCAAAGGAAACTATCAGGAAAATTTTTAAACAATCCATTAAACATCATACATAGATAATCACACATTAGACACACGACTTAAGTCCACAAAACACATTTCTGTATATTAGATTCCTTTTTCATTACATTAGATATGAGACTCCGTAGAGCTCATACACTACAAAACCCTCAAAAATCCTAGAACCAACTAACTGCCTTTCTCTTTTCCTTGATTATCTATCTGAGATAGGAGAACTAGAACCATAGTAGAAAATTTAAACTTCTCATTTATCACCAATACATTATAGTCATGCAGGAAACAACACTTAACGCATATTATTTAAAGGAATAACTATCATATTGTAGGTATCAAAGGAAGCTATCAGGAAAATTTTTAAACACTCCATTAAACATCATCCATAGATAATCACACATTAGACACATGACTTAAGTCCACAAAACACCTTTCTCTATATTAGATTTCTTGTTCAGTACATTACATCTGAGACTCCGTAGAGCTCAATACACTACAAAACCCTCAAAAATCCCAAAACCAACTAATTTCCTTTCTCTTTTCCTTAATTATCTATCTCTTTTCCTCGCATTGGCAGTATTTTCTCCTTTTCCGCTTGGCTAGTATGATGCGCTCTGCCATTCATTGTTCCCTTCCATGCTTGGCTCTGCTTTCGGGAGTCTTTTTGCATGTTCGTTGTCGACTATCCTTGCCACATGTGTTTTTTCTTATTCACACTCCGCCACCTGCCCGCCAATTCTCCACAACATGTGCTCTCTTCCTTCTACAATGGCTCTCCGCCACTTGCTCCATCCGCAATTGATTTTCCGCAACTCAAAATATGTTTCTTCAAAACAAAGGCCCCAACAGTCTTTGACCACAATTTATTGACTCATTCCAAGTCAATTTTATCTAGGTGTTGTGGTCCCCATGTGACCATCTGTCATGGTCTTCAACTGGTCTTGTTCGGTTGCTCCCTTCTCTTACTCCATTTTCTTTGGTTCTCGATCTTCCAACAAAGGCCCCAACTCTGGGACCTTCTGCATGGCTTCTGTCTTGAGTTCCATGAAATCACTGATTTCTTCCTGCAATGTTTTGATCAAGGAGTCTGTTTCGTGCACCACCTTGTCAGCCAAAGAAGCATCGATGGGCTACGACAGGTCTGCAAACATTACATTGTACTGAGGATCAGCATTGGAGACCAATTGTTGTATTGTATCTGCCTTCTGTTTGACGGGGTGTCAGAGATCATGAAGGAGTTGCTTGGTATTTGTTGAGTTCTCCTCAATCACTTGGATATACAATTTCAGAGCGTTGGCCTAATCATATAGTTGTCTATGGCTAGTTGGGCCAGGGGTTCCTTTGATCTCAGTGAAAAGCTTATGTAACAGCTCCAAAATTGGTTCAACTTTCATCATTAGTGAATTTGAGCACTCATGGATATTCTTGAGAAAAGTGTATGCTTTGGTGACTGTGCTCCCCAATGTTTCTTTAAGCTAACTCATTTGTTATTTCTTCTAGGTTATCTTCTCTGCATACATTGTGGTGGGATATTGTAGTGTCGGTCTAGCTGGCAAGGCCTGCCAAAGTTTCTTATTTTCACTGCCCAGACTTGTGCATGTTGTTCTAATGTGAATGGAGAATTCTACAATGGGGATGGCCCACATATCTGCAAGGGTGGCTCGACAACACCAATAATGGTTTCCCATAGCTCTTGGAAGTTCTCGGTGATCTGATCAATTTGTTGTTGGAGGGTGCCTCTTTCTTGTTGAAATTGATTGCGCTCTTCAGTGAGCATAAAAATTGTTGGTGATGTTGCTCATATTTTAGAAGAAGGTCATTGTGGAGCGATTATGCCTATTGGGCTGCTGCTTGTATGAAATTAAAGAGTTGGCCTATTGTCCAACTCTGAAGATCTCTGCTACTCATCGTCTCAGGATTGGGATTTCTCTCCCTGAGTGGTTGGCCACTAGAGATGGAATGGTCAGATTGTTCGGGTGGAGAATTAATTTGACTCAGCGATACAGTTGGTAGTTGGGTTGGATGAAAATCGATGGAGGGCGGAGGTGTGGGTATGAATGGTTACAATGCCAATATTGATTTTTGAAATCTAGAAAAGGAGGTCTCGCTCGGTGTAGTTTTAGCCAAGGGTAGGTCTGTCTGAATAAGTAGATTTAGGAAGGTTCCCAGCTCTACCGAGGCTGATTTAACGTCAGTTACTTGGGTAGTACTCGCGTTAACCTCCGCTTCAGTGTCAATTTCCATCATTGTTCCTATGGGTATTACATCTGATATGGTTGCGTATGTGGAAGCAGTGTGGGCTGACTGGTCGTTGGAGGCATGAGAGGTGTGCAACGATGAATTCTAAGTTTTTAGGGAGGAGGAGGCTGGAGCGCTTTGCGATGATGAAGGGTTGGGTTGTGGTATTGCTGGGGAAGTCTAAGTACCCTTCTATGTCTCCTCTATGATCGATATCCCTATAACTATGTGATGTACAGAATCCTCCTCGGTGAAGTCTACCACTTGGTCGGGTTTCAGAGTCCTGGCCTTCTTTCCCTTGGGCCCGGGGATGGGTGGTTTAGTTGCCTTAGTTTTTTGAAATGGGGCAATGGTCGGCTGAGAGTGAGAATGGAGGGTGGTGGAGGGGAGAGAAGTAAGGATTGGGTTCGTTAATGAAGGTGACCCTATATTGAATGCTTGAAATTCATTAAACAATGGAAAGGTAGTGGTTACAGCTCAGATACTTACCATGACTTTGTTAAAGGCTTACACATGTGTGTCCAACTTTTGAAGCAACCATTAGAGTTGCATCTACGATATCCTCTGAGTTATGTCCGTCGATGTTTCTCCTTGCAGCAGTTGTGGAACCATGGCCTCAAAAGAATATTTATTCTTATCATCTCTTATTTCCCCCACAACCCTAGGCCAAGACATAACTTATGTGTGGAAAGCCTTCTCTATCAGCTGGAATCTCAAAGGCCTCTTTTGGAAGGTGTCTATCGCAACATAGTGGGGTCTAATCCATGTATTTACATGCGAGATGTCAAACCATATATGCCTAGAGTACTCATCTAGCAGCGCTCTGGGAATTATTTTTTGCGTTTGAATGACATCCAACATCATATTGTACCACTCTGTGAATGCCTCCCCATTGATCTCTTTATTGGCTGGGTCACTTGAGACTCTCCACGGTGTGTATCTAAGGGCCAGTGGTTGATCTTCACCTATATCTGCAAGTGCTCATTTCCCCAGTGGACACCATTTCCACATAGCCAACGCCATTATTAGATACCCGTAGATAAACCTGGTGACCCTTTTGAATTTGTCTTCACAAGCCTTGAAGAGATCTTGCAGTAGAAAAGCGCACCAATTGAGTTGTGCTCCCTGCACGCAATTCTCCACAACTGAAATTGTGTCTAGGGTGCACTCCCATTTTTTATAGTGTCTCATGGTCTTCCCTGCCACCATGTAGCATGCAAAATTTACATTGGCCACATTGATGAGGTTTATCTTCTCCCCCTTCCCTCCTCTCTTAGTCTCATACTTCTTGTAGTAGTCTAATTCCCCTGCTTTATTCTCTCTTTTGGAGGTAGTCTGGAAGGTCGTGGATACGTCGCTCCCTGCCGCTGATATCCTAGTGAGCCTATGGATGTCTTATGCATGAATTTATATCTCCTTCCTAAGCCAAAGCAACCCATTTTGAATCCTATTGATTAGGAGCTTTGTGCACTGCATGGCTTCTCCTTGTGTACCAAACACCGGTAGGCTCCTTAGTTGAAGAATTATTGATCTTTGAACTCCTTTGAAGTCCAGGTGAACCCGAGCTGCTTCGTTGCCTCTCATAATTCTCAATGTATACTTGTCTCTTAAATGCTAGAAACTGGAAGGAATCTGTGAAATCCATTTCTATTAGAGTTGCATTATCATATCTTCCTATCAACAGTTCCAGTTTCTGAATCCTCTTGTCAAGCTCCGATTCATCTACCGACACCAATGTCTTTGTCATGCCATTTCTCCTGTAATAAACCACTAGTGTTGCTAGACTAGACCTTTGAAACTCTGTTGAGATGCTATGGTTGACCGTTATAGCAGTTTCCTCCTCTTGCAATTCTTTGTTTTCCAGCACTCTAATTTTTCCTTTCTCCATGCATATTAAGTAGGAATGTTGGCATGAAGAGCATTGATGTGACTAAATAGTTAATTAATTCTTTTCAGGTTCCCTCTGCGGATACAATAATGTGGTTGTTTACTTATATGAGGTGGAATCTAAATCTATTGATGGTGACCTCAGAAATTGAGCAGACGTGATGGCTAATTATTATGGCCTGATGTGGAAACTTTATTATGGAGTGGTGTTTCCAATTACAAAAAATATTTTCAAATTTTTGGCTGACACTATGGACTGGCATCTAAATGATGGTTAATTATGACAGAATGATGGTTGACATGCTTCGTCGTATAGTACCCGCAACCCCCCCCCCCCACCACAATTGGTTGCGGTTTGGTCCCCATGCTGCAACAGGGTAGCGGTGGGGTACTTGCGACACAGAGTTTATTTGATGATTGTTGTCCTATCATAGATGTAGAAACTGACTTCTATATTTTATTGATGTCTCTTGATTGTAAGAGATTTATTGGCTTTCTAAACTACAGACTCATTTCAGGTGCAAGAGATTTATTGACTATCTACCCTACAAAATCCTCTTGGGTGCGAGAGTTTATTGAAAGTAAAATTTAGTTTTCTCAATAATGCTAAGGTTTCAGGCATGCTGCATTAACCCAACTAGGTAATATTACTCCATCCAATTGTGCTAGCTTCACTGCTCCTAAATCACGGATTTCTATGACATAGAATGGTCCCATCCAGTGCATTTGAATTTTCCCTGGAGATTTCTAAAATTTGTTGTCGTAGAGTAGTACTCGGCCGCCAATAATGAATGTATTTTTCTTAATGTGGCGATCATGCCAGGATTTTTTTCGCTACTTCTGAACTGATTGGTGAAAGTATACAAAAAAAATTGCTTCCTCCAACTCCTGTAGTTCCTGGAGACACCTTGTGATTGATTCTGCTTCATACATTTGAGTTGTTATAGCAATAAATAAGCTAGGGACAATAAATTCAGCTGGTACAACTGCTTCCTTCCCATACACGAGCTATAAATGGCATCTGATTGTGTAGTTACTTCACCGTGGTCCTGTAGGCCCATAATGTGGTTGGTATTCTCTCATCCCAATCATCCCAATTTGCATTGCAAATTTTAGTTAAACCTTTTTCCAGGATTTTGTTAAATTTCTCTACAATTCCATTTTCCTGCGGGTGATATAGACTATTCTTATGATGTTGTATCATGAACTTTTGTAGCAACGATTTGACTGTGGTGTTGATGAAATGTTTGCCTTGATTACTTTTCAGACTCCTTAGACAACCAAATCTTGTAATAATGTTCTCAAAAATAAATCTGGCTTTTTTGTCTGTTGTGAAATCCTTTACTAGTGTCACCTTTACCCACCTGGTCAGGTATTCAGTTGTGGTAATTATATACCTTTATTGGGAATGGCATGCAACCGCTGCGATAGGTCCTATGAAGTCGATTTCCAAATTTTCAAATACCTGGATTTTTATAATAGTCTGTAAAGGTAGTTCATCCTTGTGTGCAGGTTTTCCTGTTCTTTGACATATGTCACACCTTTTTACATAGTCTTTGGCATCCTTGTGCATTGTGGGCCACCAGAACCCTGCATGTAATATTTTCCTTGCGGTAGGCTTTGCTCCCACGTGTCCTCCCGCAACTCCATTATGGCATTCCCACATAATATTTGTTCTTTCATGGTCTAATACACACCTTTGCAGTACCTGATCTAGTCCCATTTTGTATAAATGGCCCACAATAAGTTTGTAATCGGCTGCTCTAACAACCAAGTGTTTCCTTTGTGTTGTTGTGTATTATTTTAGGCATTGTCATGAAGCCAAAAATGTTGCTATTTGTTATAAATATTCTGGGACAACCTCTATCAGAAATAGATCTACAACTGGCAGTTGATCGTCAATCGACCCTCCATTTTCTCCTGATTCCAATCTAGATAGATGATCAGGACCCAAGTTTAATCTCCCAGGTTTTACTACAACTTCGAATGTGAAATCTTGGAACAGTAACATCCGTCTGCAAATTCTACCTTCCAGGACTAGTTTATTCACCAAATATTTCAACATGGAGTGATCTGTAAATAATTTGAAGGAACCTCCAAGTAAGTAGTGGTAGAACGTCTGGAGGGAGTAGACCATTGTGAGACTTCCCTTTCAGTGGTTGTGTAGGTATTTTCTACAACCGATAGCTTATGGCTTGCAAAATATATGGGGTGGTCTACATTTTTTTCCCCTGGTTGTGTTAGCATGCCCCCCAAATAAATCCCTAAGGCGTCAATGTGAAAATGGAAATATTTATCCCATTTAGGATATGTCAGGATAGGTGTGCTTGCTAGCCTTTATTTTAGTGCATCTAGCGCCTTACTGCAGTCCTCGGCCCATATGAATTGTTCTGTTTTCTTTAACAACTTTTCTAGCAGGGCTATGATGCAGGCATAGTTGCGGATAAATATTCTGTAATATCCTGTATTCCCGAGCAACGATCTTAGTTGTTTAACATTCTCCGGGGGATACATGTTGACAATTACCACAACCTTGGCGGGGTCCACACATGCTCCTTCTTTACATACCACATGGCTGAGCAATGTTCCAAAGGGGACTGTGAATATGCACTTTTTCCGGTTTAATGAGATCTGAAGCTGTCTGCAACAATCAAACGTTATTTGAAGCAGACTTGCATGGTTCTTCAATAAGTTGTATATGGTCTAGTCATCCATGCAAAATTTCAGAAACTTTTGGATATATTCCCTGAAGGCTACTATCACTATTCTTGAGAAAACCGTTGGTGCATTATTCAATATTAAAGGCATTACATGATAAGCATCAGAACCCCATTTAGTGGTGAATGTGGTCTTCCTTTTATCCTCCTCTGCTATCCTGACTTGGTGATATCTAGAGAACCCGTCCGTGAACGAATATGCTTCGTTTCCTACTACATTATCCAACACCTCATGTTGAAATGTGTTGGAAAGGGATCATGCACATATGCATTGTTTAATCTCTGGTAGTCTACACACACACTGATCTCTAACTGTTCCTTATTGTTCTGTATTACTATGGGCTAACCCATTTTGCTTCTTCTACCAGGAAGATTAATCCTGTGTGAAGAATTTTGTCTATTTATGTATTCACTTTTGTTTCACTCTTATGTTCAATCGATATGGTATGTGCTTCACTGGTCTGACATCCGATTTGAACACTATGTGCATCTCCCCAAAGTATCCTTTTATTCCCTTTAGTTCTACTACAGAAGAGGGGAATAGATCTTTGTATTCCTTCAGTAAATAAAAAATATCCTTTGTCGCCTCTTTGTCCCAATAGTCCCCAATAGAAGCTAATTTGGGTTTTTCCCCACACCCGATATTATGTTTTTTTTTTGTTTTTAGCAGTAATAGGTGTAGTCCTTATGTAATAGGCTCATCATGTACCCTGCGTTCTCCTTCTTTCTATTCAAACAAAAAATGCCTGAGGTTCTCCAAGTCATCATCATCCATCTCTTGGTCTACTTTCCCGCATGCTACTACCTCTCGGTAACTAGATTCAGGTATTTGGCTGGATTAATGTATTTCTTCAACCTCCACGGGTTCCAAGCAGAACATAATTTCCTTTATTGCCTTCAAGAATTTATGAGTTGTTGATTATCTTCCTTGGAAATAAAACTCTGTGTAAATCTATCCGCTACTAACTCCCAGCCACTAGTTTGTCTCTTTTCTTCTTCTGTAAGGTACCAGACTTGTGGGATGATATCCAATGAGTGCACAAAGTTATGTACCCTCAAGGATTTGGGGTAGTTCTCCATTTCCCATTTGTTTTCACAATATTTTATATGGGCTTGGGGATCTGAAGTTACTTTGTATTTTTCTTTCAGTTGTGGTCCTGATGATGCTTGTAATCTCATTCTCAATGCCTTCGCCACATGTTCCCAACTGTGAAGAGAGCTATAGCCAACTGTGAAGAGAGATGCAGTGGTTTTCCCACCACCTTGTTGAAGTAGATTGCAAGGCTACATCCATTACATGAACCTTATGCTCCTTTGGTATAATATCTTCAACTTTATTAATGAAAATATTAATAGTTTTCATGCTAGCAAGGGTGGGGTAACCCCTTACCTCTGTGTCGATTCAGTTGAACTTTCCAATAGCAAAACACCTCCTAGTGTTGACCTCATACCCTCCTTGCTGCCAATCATCCCATGCGACTTTGGACCCCACGTCTGAGCTTTGAACACTCTTCCAGCTTATTGTCCCTTTTTCTGTCCTGTTGATGTATTCCTCTCTTTTTCATATTGTCATCTGATAGAGTTGGTCTAAGATTTTTTCATCCTCCTTAGTCCCAATGGTCTCTGTATACCAGGGTCCTTGATATGGATCTAACGGTTGAACCACTATGACTTCTCCATCTTCAAATATCATTAGTTCTTTCTTCAATTCAATGACTGCATAGTTTTCAATTGCCCAATCTATCCCTAACAAATTTGGATATGCATATTTATCACCCATGATGTCAATTACCTCTAAATCAGTATAAGTCTTCACCCCTGCCACATCCACTTCAACATATTCTAATATTCCCACCAGCATAATACAATATTGGTTTTCCATTTGTAGTTGTATAGGGGAAAACGCCAACTTAGGCTTGCCCAGTGCTTCCCATGTTTTTCTAGGTAATATATTTACATATGAACCTAAGTCCAGCATTGTTTCCCTTATCTTGAATCCCACAACCTGTGCATTTATTCAGAATTCCTTCTTGATTCTTCTCTTGTTTCTCTTCACCCTCCTCACATGCCTTTCCCGAAGGTTGGCATTAATTGGGCTTCCATGCTCCATTCCTCCTTCCACTACTTCTTTTAAGTTTTGTTTTAACTGCTCCAATATTTGTCCATCATTTACGATGCTCAAGAATAGTCTGAACCATTCTTCTATCAACATTCCTGTTGTTGCAACATTTCCTCCTTCTTTTATTGGTTTTATTTTTTGCATGTCCTTATAGCTTCCTAACTTTGAAAATGTTTCCAGCGCTTCCTTGCACTACTGTTTCGGTTGTTCAGAGTCATAGGATTGCTTCGATGATGCCAGGTTGATCCTTTTTATTGGTTCCATCTCTCTTGATCCTCTCCTATTTTCTTTCCTCCTCAGGTTATTATGGCCACACTGGTGAAAGGTTGTGTTTCAGCTAATATTGGTTCTGCATTGACCAACTTAGCACCCCGTTTATTGTTTCTTTCTTCCCATATTTTAATTAATTTGGGACAATATTCTATGGCATGTGCATTTACTCTACATTGAGAGCACCATGGTCATCTTGGTAATGGGCATTCTCTTTCTACATAGCCCTCTTGATCACAATTTTATAATTTCAAGGGTCCTCTTCCCCTCGTCCTACCTCCTTGCATTCCTGGACCTCCTCGGCCCCTTGGAGCCTCATTTACCTTATAGGAGGATCTTTCCAACCGATCTGCTAACACATCCAAAGCTCTGCACTGATCTGTGTGATGGGTCATTGAAGCACAAAATTCATAATATAAATTATTCAGGATGTTTGAATACTTTGCAATATGGGGCACAGACAGGTTGGGTGACCAACTCCTTTGTAAATTTCACAATATTTGTTTGGAGTTGGGTTTTTTTGGTTCGGGAAACCTAGGAAATGTGGTTGCCCATGTTAAAATCCTTGTGTATTTACTTGCGTAGCTCCTCCCACTGGCGGAATCCCTTGCGTTCATGCTACTGATGTCCCAATAATGGTTCCACGCAACCTCAGACACTCAGAAACTAAATGTCCTTCTAGCAAGCAATGTGTGCACCACACATTGAGCTGCGTTGGTGGTGTCAGCTGCATATCCTTCAGCTTCTCTGTTAGACTTTATATCTGGTGTTACAAGCCCGGTGTGGAAGGGTCCTGGTCAGCTACCTCTCCCCTAAATTCCTGTGGATAGCCGACCATTACTTCAATCTTCACCATTTGTTCCAGCTAATCTTGGAGCATATCGATATTTTGTTGGGTTAGTGGCGTTCTGGTAAGAGGTAAAAGGGCCTTGATGAACCAGTCACATTGATGATTCAGATCAATCGGGTAACTCAGTTTCCTAATTTCATCCTTGAATCTTCTCATTAAGTCCCAAGTGATCTCTCCTTCTCTCTTCTTGATCTCCCATAGTTCGGATAACCCTTGTTGATTAGTCTGTGGGAGCTTGAACACTTGTACAAATTCCCTTTTAACTTCATATATAGTGGGATTATGGTTCACCTCAAACCATTTGATAAACCAGCGCAATGCTCTTTCCCTCAGCATAGTTTGGAATTCAATCAATTTGACAACATTTTGTGTCTGGCGAGTTCTCTAGATCGCTTCGTATAGATATTGTTGGCTCCTTGTGATTTGCAAGAGTGGCAAGAACAAACACTGCAAGGGCCACATCAGAACCAATTTGGAATCCAAGGACCTAGCCTTCCTGGATTCAGAGAGGGATCTCTCTATAAAGGTGTTTTTTATTGATATATCTTTGTACTCTTCGTTTATGATATTAGGCTAGTTATGAAGTTCTAAGGACTTGTTGGTTTTGGTTGGACTAATTGATAGATTGAAGGATCAATGGTGTGATTGATTGAGGGAATGTTTCAATTAAACAAATAGACTATGAGAAAACATTTATCCATTGGGCTATGGAGTCATAAAAGGATTTAATTGTTCATCAACTCTGCAGGGGTATTCATAGGGCAAGCTAACTATACCAAATGGATTCTTTAGGTTAGGTTGTGATATGAAACAATAATAAGTTGTGAAGGCAGCCAAGCTATAGTTGGTTAAGAATCTTCTAGCTCTACTTAGACAAGAAAATCCTTTTAAGGTAACTATTTGGAGCAAGTCAAAGGATAGGGAAAACCATAGACTTCTTTAGACAAACTTTAATAAGAAAACCTCTAAGACAACAATACAGTAATTCAAGAACTACTTTCAGATAAAGAAAACATGTAAGGTAATAGTGAGAGTGGTCTAAGATCAAACATAAATGATCTAATCTGCTTTTGACTAACTCTCAAAAGGCTCCTCAAAGCAACATTTCAAGGCAGATCAGAGGGCAGGGCATACCATAAACCTCTCTGGTTTAGACTTTAGTAAGTGTACTTTAAAGAAAGGTATTAAAAACAATATCTCAAGTCTTAATCAAAGGAAAACGGGTTCACCATAAATTCCTTGGTTTCACTCTATTGAATCATTCCCAAGACAACAAGCTAGATGTAACTGGAAGGCAATTAATAATCTCCCAATCAAACCTTGTAGAAAAAATCATAAATATAAATAATACAGATAGAAATGGGGTGTTGAAACAAAAAATCCTAATCTAAAACTTCTTTTTATTTATCAAAGAATATGGACATAATGGAAAACATAAGGGAAAACAATGACAATTTAGGAAAAATTCACCATTGATATAGCTCAAGGATCCTGTGAACGTGCTTGTATTATTGACGATCAAAGCAGTTACAATAATCCATGTATAATAGCTCTTTGCAGCTCAGAGCTTTCTTCAGTTCATTCTAGCATTACTCAACTAGCTTAGCAGCATAAATCAGTCCAATAAACATCAAGTAACCAACATTTAAAATGAATCTCATAAGAAATATTTATATGAAAAATGAGGAGGTGCTGCTAATATAGGGTGTTTAAATGTTATTTATTAAAAATTTGATGATTTTTTACCTTCGATGCCATGCAAGGCCCAAGGTAAAAATATTTGAAAGAGTGACTCTGAAACAATAACTTTGTCTTAACTTCTGAGTTATTTTTAGTTGAAGTTTTTGACTTTAAAGGCTTTGTAATAAATTTGTAATAACTATTGAGCTACTTCCAAAATATCTTCTGACTGTGTAATAACTTCCTGATGCCTTTATTGAAAGAAATCATGCTGTAGGTGGCAAGTTTGTCTTTGGAGAAGTAATTGTTTCTTTATTGAGTCATTCGAAGCTTTCTTTGGGTTGCTCTGCCTTTGTTTTAATCATCTAACTCTGTTTAGGCCTTTTGAACCTTGATTTAGCTTTTACAATCTGCTTCACTATCTTTATCCTTCATTTTGATTTATGATTGTTTGTTTATTTATATTTTTCCTTTAAACCTTTGACTTTCATCCTTTAATTGTTGTCTTCAAGGCTAATCCTCTGCGTTTATCCTTTGATTTGGAATTTTCCCTTTAATATTTCTATTATTAATCCCTTTCACTGTTTGTTTGCTTTATCTGTGTGTAGGAATGTGGTCCTCTTCGTGGCTGAAAGGTTTAATGCTCATTTATGACCATCGGGCATCATTGATTAACCCAGACTAGGCCACTAATCTCCCTTTTTAAAATCAAATGCAAGCCCCTAGATCTTCACCCAGGGTTTCATCTGTCATATTGAGTTGTGGGAGGGCTTGATAGACCCTTTTCGCCATTAAAACCTGCACCAAAGATAAACTAGTTAGTTAAAAACCTATGGGATTGGTTTGACTGTGTTTTCATGGTTTCGGGGTGGTCGGAAGGCATTTGCAGAGGAGGAGAAGGTGCATGAGCATGGTTCCAAAGGCGGAACCTGGGGAAATTTAATCAGGGATGAACGGATTTGAATTTTGGCACGAGGAGGAAGAAGGTTGTTTCGGAAAACCGGGGTGGCTTATTGCACGCATTGAGGGCGTTAAGTGGTATTGGGCCAATTGGACGCAATACCATAGGTTTATTGCCGCATGTTCGGGCCAATACTACTTATTTCACGTGGGTCAAGGGTTTTAAAACTCAACACTATTTTCTGCACGATATAGATCTAGACCTTCAAATCCCGAGGAGCGAGATCGACGGTGCGGACAGAGTCCGGGAGCAGGGTGCAGGTTTGGCGACAGGGTCAAGTGGAAGGTGGGGCCCGGGCGTGATGACGTGGGCGGATTTGTCATGTTGTGAGGGGTTACATAATGTAGGGTGAGTGGTAGGGACATGACCACCATCAGATCGGGTTCAAGGTCCCAGATCAATGGCGTATGTGGCCTGATGAAAGGGTAAGACAAAATGGGGAAAAGCGGGCCCACTCTAATTTTTCAAAGGTTATGGGAGGCTTATTATAAGGTTGGCGGGGTGTATAAAATAAAAGGGGTAGAGGTGTAGTTTTTATGGGGGAAGGAGCTAAGAATAGGAGGAGGGTCGTGGTCTTATGTGAGCAGGGGGCCAAGGCTTTAGGCCGAAAGGGGCTTAAGTCCAATATTTACAAAAAGGGCGGGTTTTATTATAAAAACAAAGTTTTTATAAGGTTTTAAAGGCTCGATAAGCTTAGAAAGTTAGAGTTTAAACAATGTAAAAGGGACTTTTACATTTTTTAAGGATTTTTTTAAAGGAAAATGATGAATAAGGGCGTTTATGGTGGGATTTTAGGGGAAAGGAAAAAGTGGGTTTTTCAGATGAAGAGGGTATGAATGAGAGTGGAAGTGAGGTGATGAATTAAGGCAAACAAGACTAAAATGATGAAGTCTTTCTTTGGAGCAGAAAGGTAAGCTTTTAAAAGGCAGAGAGGAAGAAATTTAATGAAATAGTTTGATTTAGGATAATGAAGGAAGTGAGATTTCTAAAGATAGCTAATAGGCAAAAAATGCTATCTTTAATTGCTTGAAGAACATCCACAGTCACCTAGTGAAATCTGTAAAATACAGGAGGATAACAGTGGCTCCATCTGGGGAGGGCAGCTCCTTTAGGAGGTATCAAGAACCTCAGAGATCAAATCTCTGGAAGAAGTAGACCAGTGCCTTGATTTGCATTTTGATAGAACTCCCTTAAAAATTTGATGACTTGCTACTTTGAAGATGTGATCTTTCAGCATCTGAATCATAACATGAAGGCTTCAACTCAACTTCTACCTACCCATCCTATTTGTTCTAACATTTTTTCTTCATTGTGTGCATTTGAATTGGCCAACCCTTGACATAATTTTCTTTTGAAAACAGGAAACTAACAAATCCTACAATTATATCAACCAAGAGTTTAAATTAAGCTGATGAACTCCTTTATTTCTCTACCTGATCTAACAATCTGTTAGGATTAAGTTGTATGAAATATCTTCATTCTCTAATCTAAAACAGAAAATTGAAAACATAACCAAATAATAATCAGCAGTGATACTTAGTACAAGTCTGCATACAGAATTTATTTTGCAAAAATTTAACACAAAATTTTGAGGGCTGAAATTTGGAATTTGCTTTTTATCCCTCTCTTCCTTTCTTGGTTCATATTTTGAGCTTTGGAACCAATTTTTCTTTTCCTAATCTAATCTAATCTACTAATAAGCCAATTTTAGACAGTTTGGAAAATCTTCATTCACTAACCTATCATCAGAAATTTAAAACTCATTTAGTCATGATCAGGCTGTATGACTAAATAAGGATTCTCTTCTCAAGTAATGGAATTTAGACTTGCACACTTTCAGAACTTACTCTTTTTGGTATGGGGTTGTACCTTTTCTTTTCCTACCCTATTTTTCTTTATTTTTCTATTTTTCTATTTATTTTTTCTCTGACCTTTTCTCCAAACAATGTTATATACAATGGATAGAGCTTTAAAATAGGCATCACTAATGGAAATAATGTTTGAGCATCCTACAATTAACAGGACCTCCAAAAAATTTTGTTCCATCCATCTCCTGTAATAAAAATACATTGTTGCCTATGGCAGAATGGATGATGTAGGGGCCTTTCCATAGATTTTCAAACTTGCCATGTTTTCCCTTGTCTTCTCTTCTTGAGTCCCATCTGATCACTTTGTCACCAATGTTGAAATCATTTTCTTTTGTCATTTTGTCAAATAACTTCTTTATGTTTCTTGCACTAGTTGTGTTCTATTGTAGACTTCCTCTCTGGTTCGCTGCAACTGTATAGTTTTATTTATCCTTCTTATCATGTCATCTTCTTCAGACTGTACTTCCTAGATCAGCTTCATGACTGGCACTCCAAGGCTCGTGGGAAAAATTTCATCTGCTCCATAAACTAGCTGATAGAGAGACATTCCAATCGATTTCTTGCATGTTAACCTGTCTGCCCATAATACATGTACTAGCTTACTGTGCCATGACTTTTGATTTGCTTCTAGCAATTTCTTGATGATGTTTATCAAAATTTTGTTTGATGATTCTACCAACCCATTACCTTGAGGGTAATAAGCTATGGAATGTCCCAATGTGATCTGATATTTGTGGCAAAAGTCCACCCTCCTCTTGGATCTAAAGACAACAACATTGTCAGTGATAATCTTTCTAGGACAACCAAATCTAGACAAAATATGTTTTTCAAGGAATTTAATGATGACTAGATCAATGGAAGTTCTAGAGGGGATACCCTCTATCCTTTTTGTAAAGTAATCAGTTGCTGTGAGGATCCACTTATGTTGGGCAGATGAAGAAAGATGGATTTCCCCAATGAAGTCTAGGCCCCACTGTTGAAAATGAGCTTCAACAGAAATAGGATGTAAAGGTAATTCTAAGAGTTTTCTTTTGCCTTCAAAGATTTGACATTTGTGACAAGAAACTACCAATTTATGGATGTCTTGGAAGAGGGTGGGCCAATAATAACCAACTCTAAGGATTTTTTTGACAGTTGTTTTCCAATAGAGGTGGCCTCCACATTCCCCTTCATGAAACTCATGCTTGATCTTCTCTGCATCATTCTTAGGAAAACATTTAAGCAATACACCACTAGCATTTTTCCAATATAACCATTTATCTATAATGCAGTAATTTACAGCTTTTAACTTTAATAATATTTCCTTTGTCTTAGATAAACCAGGAGGAACATTAAGATAGAAAAGAACATATAAAATATCAACATACCAAAGTGAATTTAGCAATACTTATTCAACATGAGGGGCTGTGCATTCTTCTTGTTCTTCTAAAACATCAACCATATTCATATATAAGGCTTTTAGATTTGATTCAGCCATAAGTTTTGCAAGCCCTTGCCCTTTGATTATTTTAGTGGGTCTGATTTCTAAGTCATATTCTAATATAACATCAATCCACTTCCCTCTTTTTCCATCAGGATCTTTTGTTAAAATGTCTTTGAGAACTATGTGTGGAACAAATGCAATGATGTGTGAGTGTAAAATGTAAACTATGAAATATTTCAAGACCTTGACTAAGGAAAAATCCTACTTTTCCATTATGTTGTATTTTAGAGGTGCATCTCTTAAAGCCTTGCTGAAGAATGCAAAGGGTTTCTCTTGCACTTTTATGTTTTTCTGAAGTAGGACAAAAGCAACTGTGTTTTTTGATGCAAAGGAGAAAATGAAGAAATCTTTATCAAAATTAGGATTGATTATAACTGTTGTTTGGGTGAGTGCTTGTTTAACCAGTTCAAAGGATTTCTTTGCTTCAATGGTCCATTTAACTCCTGTTTCTCTTTTTAGCATGTTTGTAACATTTCTAAGGAGTTCAACAAGATTTGGTATGAACCTTCTTAAGAAATTAATCTTTCCAATGAAAGAATGTAGTTCTTTGATATTTCTAGGATGATTTATTTGCAATATTCATTCAATCCTTTTTGGGTCTATTTTTATTCCCTCTTCAGATATGATATGGCCTAGAATTTTGCCTTCTTGCAGGCCAAATAAATTTTTCTTGGGGTTTAAGGATATATCATACTTTCTACATTTCTCAAAGACTTTTCTTAAGTGAGCAAGGTGTTCTTCATCTATTTTGGAATAGATAGTGATGTCATCTAAATATATTACAATGAAGAAGATTATCTCTTCTAAGGAAGAAATATCCATGGTTCTTTGGAATATGGCACCAGCGTTCATTAAACCAAAGGGAATTTTCACATACATGAAAGTGCCCCAAGGTGTAGTGAAAGTTATTTTAAGTTGATCCTCAGGATGTACCAGTAATTGGTTGTATCCTGAAAAGCCATCTAGCAAAGAAATTCTCTTAGAACCCACTACCCTTTGTAAGATGTGGTCCATTTTGGGCAAGGTGTTGGGTATGTGTTATATTCTTTCCACGACTAAGCACGCGCATGGGGGTTTGCGCTGGGCACAACGGGGGGGTCACAGGGGGGGCGGTATCCCCCCCTGTCGGGGTTCGGTGTAGCGCCCCGACGAAAAATTTTGGTCCTTAATTTCCGATGGGTAGTCCACGTCCATGGTTTTTTGCATGGTTTTGCACATGGTATTGGGGCACGATGGTTTTCGGCCCCTGGTATTTTTGTAGATCAGGTCAAGGGAACTACAGTTATGTTCTAATCCAAGGTTTATGGATTGGGGTTTATGTATGCTTCGGCATGTATATATATGTGTTGTAACACTAAAAGGAATATAATGTAAAATCAAGCTATTCATCCTGATTTGGGATCTAGGGGAAAATCTCTGTGTTAATCTGTTTTATGTTTTATGCTCTCGCTATTGTTTATCTTCTATTATAAGATTCGTGAGTAGATAATTTCTGTTCAGGGTTAAAACCTACACAAGGGGCAGTTGTCCTTTAAAGAAGCTTTGTTTAAGTTTTTAAAGTCTATACAAAGCCTTATTTCTCGTGTTTTCTTCCTCACAGATGCAATATTGGACACCCATTCTAAGTATCTCACCGGGACTATGATTCCAGCATTATACATTTTCTTGATTTCTTTCTCAAGCAGAGGTAACTGCACAGGGTTTATTCTGCGCAATTTTTGTCTAAAAGGTTTCTGGTTTTATTTGAGGGGTATCTTATGCTAAATTATCTCTGTATCATATGATTTTGAGTCCTCATAACTCCAAGCAAAAACATCATAAAATTATCTAAACAGCTCAAGATATTTCAGTTTTATATGAGTTGGCAATGTTTTGGATAATTTAATCATCCTAGGCTTTTCTTCACTGCCTATACTGCACTCTTCTATTTTAGTTTCAGTGGGTTCCATTTTTGGCTTTTTGGCAACATCATTAAAGTCAAAAAATTCTTCTAGAGGCACCAGTCCCTTTGGCAAGTTATCAGTGTTAGACTGCAGCACTTCAAAATCTTCTTGTTCTAAATTAGTGCTCAGCTCTGTTTTCTATGGGTGTTCTTTAGTTAACATATTTATATCAGCAATGTTAAAAGTTTCTTCTTCATAAGTTTGTTCCTCAATAGGACAGTCTTCTTCATACTCTGAGTCTGAATTGGTCATTTCAAACCCATTTCTGGACTGTAGGAAATCCTCTATTTGTTTATCTCCTTCAAAGACTTGCCAATATTTGATATTATCAGGGACTGCTAGTCTATATTTGACTTGGACAGTGTATTTTTTTCTTTCATAAGGTTTAATACGTGTACTAGCAGCAAATGCTAAACCATTGGCAAGAATGTTTTGGTTGCTAGGGAAAAAGTTAAGCTCATATTTTGTGAATGTTTCAAGAGGTCAACAACATCATCTCTATATGCTTTTAACCTTGGATGCTTGGCAGTATATTCTCCATTTACTTGTTTAATGATCATTTTTGAGTCTCCATGAACAATTATCCTCTTGGCCCCTAGTTTTTTCAATAATTGTAGTCCTAAGAGGAGAGCCTCATATTCAACTATGTTATTTGTACATTGAAAGTTTAGTTTGTATGAATGGCTCTCAGCATGATTATTTTCTGTGTTATGTATCCATATGCTTGCTCCTGAACCAGTTTTGCTACAAGACCCATCAAAACTCATACTCCAAAGAGGTTCAATTCTAGATTTGTTACTAAAGTCATGTCTGTCCTCTTTGTCCTATTTATTGTGGCTGTCACTATGTTGTTTTTTAGGATCTACACTATGTTCATTTTTACTTTGCTTCTCAAATTTTTCACTATGTTGAGTTTTATTTTGTTTTTCATGATCAACCCTATTTTGGTGGTTGGTTTGTGCCTATGATCTTCATTATGTTTGCTATGATGTTCTGATTTAGAAAACTTTTTTGGCTGTTTCTCCTTTCCTCCCTCTTTTTCTATTGTTGGTTTCTCATCTCCTTCTCCTTGCTCTTTCATATTTTCATCATTGTAAAGAATGAATGAGTCAAGGTCTATGTGAATAGAATAAAGAGGGGAATTGTCTGGTTTTTCTTGACTACTAACCATGTATTTCATGTGTGTTTCCCTATATATTCTTCTTGGTTGACTAAAGACAGGGATGGTTGCATAAGTCATATCCATTTGCAGGGTACCTTGGAGTTTAGCACCCTGTGATCTTGAAAGGAGCATGCCATATTTAGGAGGTATATCAGCCACTACAATGTCCATGACTAAGCTCTTGGCTGGTATTTGTGCTAAATTGACACATAAGTCTTTGATCAAGCCTAAACATTTAACTCTACTGGAATTAGAGTATAAATCTTTGTAAGGTCTAATTATCTCAAGGCCAAGTCTCTCCATCACTACTTTAGGCATAAGGTTGTGGGAGGCTCCTGAGTCAAGCATGGCATTGTGCAAAATCTTATCATGGATTTTTGGATTGACATAAAAGGGAGGAACACCTCCTTCTTGAAATTTCCCTTCTACTTCTGCTCCAAACAGAAGCTCAGGATTGTCATCAGTTACATTGACAGAATCAATTTGTTCTCCTATGTTTAAAACTCTCAAAAGTTGGGTTTTATATACATCTTGGGTGACTAATTCGGTAAGAGGGTCAGGGATATTGATTTTGGAAATTTCACTCTCTATGCTGAAAGGTGTCTGAGTTTTCGAAATGTTTAGATTAGCCATCTTAGTCACTGTTTTCTCAGAAAATTCAACTTGCTGGTTTTTATTATGAACAACAGTTAAAATAGTTATACTAGGAGAATTAGCTGAGTTGCTAGTGCTACTTTGGTCACCACTATGCTTGTCCTTAATTTGGTTGTTTTTATTTTTGTTTCTATCAGAACTTTCAGCCACTGTTTTACTATCTCCTGCTGTCTTTTTAGAAATGTTTTCAAAATTGTTTCTAGAAGAAATTTCAGAGGCTTTCTTTTTGGGAGTGTCTTAACTCTTTTTACTCCTAAGGTCATATTGTTTGTGCACTTACATTATAGCATTTTCGAAGCCTTGTTTGTAATCTTCATATTCTGGGCCCTCGTCATCATAGGGTGTAAATATGCCTTGTTATTCTTTAGTGAGGAAAACAATATCCTCGTCATTTACTCCCAATAATTTTATGTGATATTCCTCTATTTATTCAATCACTCCCTCATCTTCATCAACATAGTTTTGTTGGAAAGGAGGTCTGACTTTCTGATCAGGGCCTCTTTGTCTAATTTGAGGGGGATTCCTTCTAAAGTTTTGGTTCTGATTTTGATTTATTTTGAGGAGTTGTTTGGTTTTCTTTAGGATAAGCTCTCTCATTCATGTTTATTCTCTCCATCATCCTTTCCATGGTTCTAACCAGACTATCGATTTTGAAATCTGATGTGGAGGGTCCAAATTCATCTTTGTAGGTAACCTTTTTCTCTGTTTTCAATCTAGCCCTTCTGGCATTTAGGTTAGCTTCTACACTTATTGCCCCATTTTTCATATCTTCTAATGTGAGGGGTTCTCTCTCCATTATTTGATAACACATGTCTGGGTCAAGTCTTTCAAGAAACTTCATTAAGGCTAAGCCTTGTGGGGGTTTCATTTGTGGAGGGAGTGCATTATAAACACTATTGAATCTAGTGCAATAATCTTGGACACTCTCTCTAGCATTTCTTTTAAGGTCATTATATTCTAATAGGATTTGAAGGGGATTTCTCTTGAATTCCCATTTGTTTAGGAATAGTTGATGAAAAGCAGGGAGATCATTAATATTGTTAGGGGTTAAGCCTTTGAACCATTTTCTTGCTTCTCCCCCTAAGCTTTGAGAAAACATTATAAGTTTAACAGATTCATCATCTATTTCTTGTATGTCAAAGTATTCATTCATTCTATCCACATGTTGTTGAGCTGTAATAGAACTACTAGCATCAAATAATGGAATCTTGGACTAATAGTCCTATGGTAGAGCAACTAGAGGTAAAGGAAGGACTAAGGGAGCATACCATGTTGTCATGATATGAGCTTGTGGAAAAAATGGGGGATTAACAAGTAGAGGTAGGTGGTGAAGAGGAATGGTTTGAATAGTGGATGTATGGGTGGGTGTAGCTGAAGTACTTGGACCAGCTAAGTGATTTTGAGTAGATTTAGGATGAGAGAAACCAAATTTTTGGAGAAAATGGAAATCAAGAGGAGTGGAAGGGGAGGCTTCCCTACTATTACTCTGAGGTAAGTTTACAGGCTCAAAGTTTATCTCGTCTATACCACTTTGTGACTTATTTCTGGATAGGTTTCTTATATGGGGTAAGTCAACTTGGGTATTTTGCAAGGTTATAAGGTTTTCAGGGACAAAATTTGCTCTGTGGATTGGTCTTTCAATAATTGGATCTTCCGATCTAGGAGAAATCCAAAGGATGCTTTCAGGATTGTCAACTATTACAGGAGGATTTGGAGCAAGATGGGATCTAGTATGGATTCTTCTAGAAGCCAAGATTTTGGACCCAACAAATCGAAAAGGTTTTTAGAGATATAAAAACCTTAGGCACAAACCAAACTATAAAAAAGAGATATTTAACCCACAAAGTATTCTTGACTAGGTATTTTTTAATGTTTTTATGGTATAATAAGTTTCCCAGTGGAGTCAATGGAAAATCAGTGGAGTCACCAGGTGGAGGAATTTTACTTGTTTTACTAGAATATTTGTTGTTCACCATCAAAAATCAGGAACCATTCTTGGCTGACACTTGATTCATCTTGAGTTTTAAAGAGAGGTTTTCTGAGCTCTTGAAATTATCTATTACTCAGTAGCTCCCCAGTATGGTCGCCACTATGTTGGCTTCCTATGATTTATAAGAGTGGCAAGAAAAAAAATTGCAGGGGCCACATTAGAACCACTTTGGAATCCAAGGACCTAACACTTCCTGGATTCAGAGAGGGATCTCTCTATAAAGGTTTTTTTTATTGATATATATTTGTACTCTTCGTTTATGATATTAGGCTAGTTATGAAGTTCTAAGGACTTATTGGTTTTGGTTGGATTAATTGATAGATTGAAGGATCAATGGTGTGACTGATTTAGGGAATGTTTCAATTGAAAAAATAGACTATGAGAAAACATTTATCCATTGGGCTATGGAGTCATAAAAGGATTTAATTGTTCATCAACTCTGCAGGGGTATTCATAGGGCAAGCTAACTATACCAAATGGATTCTTTAGGTTAGGTTGTGATATGAAAAAATAATAATTTGTGAAGGCAACCAAGCTATAGTCAATTAAGAATATTATATCTCTACTTAGACAAGAAAATCCTTTTAAGGTAACTGTTTGGAGCAAGCCAAAGGACAGGGCAAACCATAGACTTCTTCAGACAAACTTTGATAAGAAAACCTCTAAGACAACAATCCAGTAATTCAAGAAATACTTTCAGATAAAGAAAACATGTAAGATAATAGTGAGAGTGGTCTATAATCAAACAGAAATGATCTAATCTACTTTTGAATAACTCTCAAAAGGCTCCTCAAAGCAACATTTCAAGGTAGATCAGAGGGTAGGGCATACCATAAACCTATTTGGTTTAGACTTTACTAAGTTTGATTTAAAGAAAGGTCTTAAAAACAATATCTCAAGTCTTACTCAAAGGAAAATGGGTTCACCATAAATTCCTTGGTTTCAGTCTATTAAATCATTCCCAAGACAACAAGCTAGATGTAACTGGAAGGAAATTAAGAATATCCCAATCAAACCTTACAGAAGAAAACATAAATATAAAGAATACAGATAGAAATGGGTTGTTGAAACAACAAATCCTAATCTAAAACTTCTTTTTCTTTATCAGAGAAGATGGAAATAATGGAAAACATAAGGGAAAACAATGAAAATTTAGGAAAACTTCACCATTGATATAGCTCAAGGATCCTGTGAACGTGCTTGTATTATTGATGATAAAACCAATTACAATACTCCATGTACAATAGCTCTCTGCAGCTCAGAGCTTTCTTCAGTTCAATCTAGCATCCCTCAACTAGCTTAGCAGCATAAATCAGTCCAATATTAACCATCAAGTAACCAACATTTAAAATGAAGCTCATATGCAATATTTATATGAAAAATGAGGAGGTTTTTCCAATCTAGGCTGTTTAAATGTTATTTATTATAGAGTTAATGATTTTTGACCTTCAAGACCATGCAAGGCCCAAGGTAAAAATATATGAAAGAGTGACTCTAAAACAATAACTTTGTCTTAACTTCTGAGTTATTTTTAGTTGAAATTTTTCACTTTAAAGGCTTTGTAATAACTATTAAGCTGCTTCCAAAATATCTTTTGATTGTTTAATAACTTCCTAATGCCTTTATTGAAAGAAATCATGTTGTAGGTGGCAAGTTTGTCTTTGGAGAAGTAATTGTTTCTTTGTTGAGCCATTCGAAGCTGTCTTTGGGTTGATCTGCCTTTGTTTTAATCATCTAACTTTGTTTAGTCCTTTTGAACCTTGATTTATCTTTTATAATCTGCTTTACTATCTTTATCCTTCATTCTGCTTTATGACTATTTTTTTATTTATCTTTTGCCTTTAAACCTTTAACCTTCATCCTTTAATTGTTGTCTTCAAAGCTAAGCCTCTGCGTTTATCCTTTGATTTGGAATTATCCCTTTAATCTTTATGCTCTTCATCCCTTTCACTGTTTGTTTGCTTTATTTGTGTGCAAGAATGTGGTCCTCTTCATGGCTGAAAGGTTGAATGCTCATTTATGACCATTAGGCATCATTGATTAACCCATACTGGGCCACTGATATCCCTTTTTAAACTCGGATGTAAGCCCATGGATCGTCACCCAGGGTTTCATCCGTCATTTTGAGTTGTTGATGGGCTTGATAGACCCTTTCCACCATTAAAACCTGCACCAAAGACAAAATAGTTAGTTAAAAACCTGTGGGATTAGTTTGACTGCGTTTTCAGGGTTTCAGGGTGGTCGGAAGGCATTTGCAGAGGAGGAGAAGGTGCATGAGCATGGTTCCAAAGGCAGAACCTGGAGAAATTTAATCAGGGATGAACGGATCTAAATTTTGGCGCGAGGAGGAAGAAGGAGGTTTCGGAAAATCGGGGTGGCTGATCACGCGCATTGAGGGCGGTAAGTGGTATTGGGCCAATCGGACGCAATACCATAGGTTGATTGACGCGTGTCTGGGCCAATTCCACTTATTTTGCATGGGTCAAGGGTTTTAAAAGTTGGCGTTATTTTCTGCGCGATATAGATCTGGACCGTCAAATCCCGAGGAGTGAGATCAACGGTGCGGATAGAGTCCGGGAGCGGGGTGCAGGTTTGGCGGCAGGGTCAAGTGGAAGGTGGGGCCGAGCGTGATGATGTGGTTGGCTTTGTCATGTTGTGCGGGGTTACAAAATGCGGGGTGAGTGGTAGGGACACGACTGTCGTCGGATCGGGTTTAGGGTCCTAGATCAACAGCGGATGTGGCCTGATGAAAGGGTAAGACGAAATGGGGAAAAGTGGGCCCACTCAATTTTTTCAAAGGTTAGGGGAGGCTTAATATAAGGTTGGAAGGGTGTATAAAATAAAAGGGGTGGAGGTGTAGTTTTTATGGGGGAAGGGGATAAGAATATGCGGAGGGTCGTGGTCTTATGTGAGCAAGGGGCCAAGGCTTTAGGCTGAAAGGGGCTTAAGGCCAATATTTGCAAAACACGGCAGGTTTTATTATAAAAACAGAGTTTTTATAAGGTTTTAAAGGTTCGATAGGCTTAGAAAGTTAGAGTTTAAACAATGTAGAATGGATTTTTACATTGTTTAAGGCTTTTTTAGAGGAAAATGATGAATAAGGGGGTTTATGGTTGGATTTTTAGGGGAAAGGAAAAAGTGGGTTTTTCAGATGAAGATGGTTATGAATGAGAGTGGAAGTGAAGTGATGAATTAAGGAAAAAAAGCCTAAAATGATGAAGTCTTTCTTTGCAACAGAAAGGTAAGCTTTTAGAAGGCAGACAGGAAGAAATTTAATGAAATAGTTTGATTTAGCATAATGATGGCAGTGAGATTTCTAAAGATAGTTGATAGGCAAAAAAATTCTATCTTTAGTTTCTTGTAGAACATCCACAGTCACCTAGTGAAATCTTTAAAATACAGGAGGATAATAGATATCCATGTTTTTCTACATCATTGTTCCCTTTTCCAAAGAACTCTGGATATCGAGTAAATGACCCTGCCATTTATGCTTGTGTAGGTGTAAATAGTATAAATTCTTTACTTCCTGGATGAGAAATTATTCTTCTAGCACTACTACTAGCGTTTACTTGCACTATAGACTGAATACTATGTAACTTACTTGACCTTTGCAACTTTATCAAAAAATTATCGTGTGGGTGATAAAGTACCATGGGAAGGTTAGGAAAAATTCTACTTGGAATTTGCGGAATAGGAATACCTTGTATTACGGTCACTTGCCTTTCTTGGAACAGTCATTCCATCGCAACATGCATTTCGTCATCATACTCATTCTCGGGGCGTGTTTCCTCCTCTTGGTTGGACATATTTTCCTTCTCCTCTCGAGATGGGCTCCTATGAACCTGTCTAACTTCTCGGGTGGACCCGTCCATTCCTTGGGGCCCTACTTCACCTTCTCTCTCCACTATCATTTGTGACGCCTCTTCTCTTTGTTGTACGTTCCTTTTCTGCCTTTAAAACTCCTGTATTTCCCTTTCTCGCCACTTCTCAATGATTTGTGCCTTCCAATGTGCTCTTAGCTCTGTCAACTTGCTAGAAGTCTCGACGTCCATTTCCCTGTCCCCCCTTTTTCCCTTTCTGTAGAATCTCTCCCTCAAGTCCTTACCCTAGTAGTAGAGGTTTAGGCTTCCATCGTGGGGCTTTGGAAAGCCATTAGTCCCTCATCCACCATCAAAGCCTTGATCCACAAGGGAATTTTTTTAACTTCTTTCCCCTCAGCTCGACTTTAAATGTATTCTACTTTAGCAAAGGATTTATGACATTCAATTGTGAACTCCACAATACATCCCTCTAGAGTAGTCTAGAACCAAAAATTTATGGCTCATCTTAGATCAATATCTAGTCTGTGCAATGATGTCAGTTCTGCATGTGTCCAACCACGACGGGATCGATGCAATGCTCCAAAGGTTGCTTTGAAATAGGGTCTTCGCAACCAGTTATAGAGGTCCTTAGGAAATTTTCCCCAAAATATCTATGTTAGGTACCTATATTAGTAGTGTAGCCCCTTATTGTTGGTAGTATAGCCCCTTATTTTTGGTAGCGTAGCCCCCTTATTGTTATTTTTGTACCCCTGTATCCCCCTTATTGTTATTATTGTTCCCCATAAACCCCACTATTGTTATTGTTGTGCCCCTACATTACTATTGTTAGGTCAGATAGGATTATATTGTGACCCCATGGACTCCTATATATAGAAAGGAGGTTTTCTCATTTGAATCATCCAAGAATTGTTCATTTATGTAATGTAAAGGAGGTTTCCCCCTCAATGTGGATGATTTATAAGGCGTTGATCTCTCTTTTATTCTATTTTTGGAGCTAGTTTCATAACATTTGGTATCAGAGCTTTGGATTCTAGGGTTTCGTTGCTCCAAACGGGTCATCGTGGAATTTTCATAGTAATTTTTTTTTCTACAAAGGTTCAAAAGCTGAAAATTCTACCATGAGAGGCCAAAATCTTGAGGAATGTCAAGTAAAAATTTTAGATCTTGGTTCACAATATGTTCGTAGATATGATATTTAGAAGTTAGGGTTTTTGTAGGTTCTCGAATTTCAACTAAAAGAGGTGATCTTGGAAAAATCATCATAATTCTCTCTCTAAGCATCAGATTGGAATTATGTAAAAAGTGACTAAAATCACACAGATTTTAGTTTCTTGTGTTTCAATTTCAGAGTCAAAGGAGGAAAAAGTGACATGTGGCATGTCGTACAAGTTCGCTCTACTGAATTAGTCCATCATTAGGTAATTGTGGGAGATTAGGCATAAACTTGTCTTGAAGAGTCCAAATCAGGTTAGACCTATGGAATTCGAAAGAAGATTCAGAGGGATACTATAGGACCAAATTTCCGATATTGAAGATCCAAAATCACAGAGATAATTCAGTTTCAATATCGAGCTCCTAAAAAGGAAGAAAAAAAGTGTGTATTTTTTTTCAAATTGCATAAGCCTTGTTTGAAAAAACAATTTGAAGTGATTCCAAGGACATATTGAAACATATATATCAGTGTTGGGTTTTAAAATTCCCCCTAAAAATAATTCAACACCCATTAAGCCTTCAAAAAACCCTACTATGACTCATGAAGAGGAAGAAGTGCAACATGACATATCAAAATTACAAGAGAAAGTGCATCAAATTTCACAAAGAGCAACAAAAAATGAAATGGAAGTTTTGAAGAAAGGCGTGGAAGCTAAGATGGATGGTTTGAAGAAAGGTGTGGAAGATAAGATGGATGGTTTGAAGAATGGCATGGAAGCTAAGATGGATGACATGGAAGCTAAGATGGATGACATGGAAGCTAATATGGATGACATGGAATTAAGATCGATGAAAAAATTAAAGATAACATGGAATACATGAAGAATGATCTAAAAGCAGACATGGAAGGTTTGACAAAGTTGATACAATAAATCATTCCTAATGGTGAAAAGATAGTAGAGGAAACTCATGATGAGAACAAAATAAATGTTAATCGTGATTTCATAAACTCTAATGTTCGATTGATGACCCACCATATATCAAAGATCGATATGAGGAAGTTTGATGGCAAGGATCCCGTAACATGGATACTACAAATGGAGCAATATTTTGATCTTAATAATGTGAAAAGCACACAAAAAGTATGCATTGCAACTTTATATTTAGAACAAAATACATTTGTATGGTATCAATGGCTTTTCTCCTGTAAAAAGAATTGTCACTTGGTCAATTTTTATGGAGAAAATGATATTACATTATGAGGATACAAAGAGCAACACCTTCTTTAGCCAATTGATAAATCTCAAACAAAAGGGTTCAGTGGTGGAGCATATTGAGGACTTCCAAATATTGAATATAAGGGTAGTTGATATTCCAGAGGAACATAGGATTGATGTCTTCATAGGGAATTTAAAGGATAACATCCAACATGAGGTTCGCCTTTGGGAACCCGATTCATTGGAGAAGGAATTCAGTTGGAAAGAAAAATTGAATGTAGAATTATGGTGACAAGGAAACCTACCACTCACATCTATAAATATGGAAGTATTGCTACTCCTAAACTTCCACAACCTACAAGGTTGACACCACAACAATTGGAAAAAAATAGAGAAAAAGGGCTTTGCTACAGTTGTGATAGAAAATACACTAAAGGTCATAAGTGTGCTGTAAATAAATTGGTTTACATGGATTGTGAAGAGGAGGAAGAAAATGAAGAAGGAACTTCAAAATAAGAGGATATACAACAAGAACCAACCCTGGAGAAAGAAGAAATGAGTCTGACCATATCTTGTAATTCATTGGCAGGAATTACCACTCCTCAAACTCTCAAGATAGAAGGACATATCAAGAAGAAAAAGGTGATAGTGTTGATTGATTCCAGTAGTACCCATAATTTTATTCATTGTAAGGTAGCAAGAGAATGTAATTTCTTCCTATACCCAGCACCAGAGTGTCAAGTGATGATTGCAAATGGAGGAACTATAAATTTCTCTAGAAAATTCCATAATATCAAGATAACCATGGGGGAATATGTATTGAATAGTCCAATGCTTTCCATTCCAATGGGAGATGTTGATGTTGTACTAGGAGTACAATGGTTACAATCTTTGGGGACGATAGATTTTAATTTTCAAGAACTTTTCTTGAATTTTTTTTCGAAAGGAAAGGAATTTGAATTACGGGGTATCACAGGGAAGCCGAGAAAGATAATAAGCTCTAATTTCATGACAAAGCATCTAAATAAAGAACAACAAGGCATAATTGCACAATTATGCTCACTAGAAGTTCCAACATCAAAGTCATATATTTCTCCATATCTCCAAAAAGTCTTGGACAATAATTCCAAGGTATTTGAAACTCTGAAAGGACTCCCACCTATTCGTGATCATGATCATGTTATTCATTTGATTCCGAGAAGTGTTCCTCCAAACATCAGGCCTTACAGATATCCTTATGTCCAAAAGAGAGAAATTGAACATATGATTGCACAAATGTTAGAGGCTGGCATAATTCAACCTAATCAAAGTTCTTTCTTTGCTCCATTAGTATTGGTGCACAAGAAGGTTGGATCATGGCGCATGTGTCCAGATTATAGGGAGCTCAATAAGCTCACTATTAAATATAAATTTCCCATTCCTGTGATTGATGAATTACATGGAGCAATTTATTTTACCAAGTTGAATCTTCATTCAGGATATCATAAAATTAGAATGAAGACTGAAGATATTCTGAAAACAAGATTTTGAACTCATGAGGGTCATTATGAATTTTTGGTCATGCCTTTTGGCCTTACCAATGCACCTTCTACATTTCAAGGGTTGATGAATTCCATTTTCAAACCCTTCCTTAGAAAAATTGTGTTATTATTTTTTTATGATATACTAATCTACAGTAGGTCTTGGAAGGATCATGTTCAACATGTTGACAGGGTGCTCAAACTATTGGAGGAGAAACAATTATATGTGAAAACCTCCAAATGTTTCTTTGGAGTAGAAGAGGTGGAATATCTGGGTCATATTGTATCTCACGAAGGTGTTAAGGTATACCCTAACAAAATTAAATACATCAAGGAATGGAAGGTCCCCACAACCATAAATCAGTTGCGAGGATTTCTCGGGTTAACAGGGAATTATCGCAATTTTGTTAAAAATTATGGAATAATAGCAGCACCTATAACAACATTATTGAATAAAGATGCATTTTCATGGACTCATGAAGCAACTAAGGCCTTTGAACATCTTAAAGAGGAAATGTGCCTAGAACCGGTCTTAGCTACACCAGACTTTACAAAAACCTTTATTGTGGAATGTGATACCTCTGTAAATGGAATTGGTGTTGTTTTAATGCAAGAAGGAATACCCATTGCTTTTGAAAGCTGTCCAATCAAAGGAAAGTATTTACAGAAATCTATTTATGATAAGGAAATGTAGGAAATACTACATTCACTAAAGAAATGGCGACCTTACCTAATGGGAAGACACTTCAAGGTAAAAATTTATCATGATAGTCTTAATACTTTTTGGAACAAATATTACCTTTAGAAGAGCAGCGAAAATGGGTCACAAAAATGTTGGGTTATGACTTTGAAATCCTCTACAAAAAGTGGAAGCTAAATGTTTTTGTAGATGCACTCTCAAGAAAGGATGAAGAGGTGGAAGCATTTGTGCCATTTATATTATCCAACTAGATTGGATAACCAAAGCAAGAGATGAATGGAAGAATGACGAAGAAGTGTGGACACTCATTCAAAAGTTTCAGCAAGACCCTAGTACATTTGATACATTTATTTGGAAAAATGATTCCTTATGTTACAAAGATCGCTTATATCTTTGAAAGAATTCCCAACTAAAACAAAATAATATTCTTTTTGAAATTCACACATCTCCCTCAGGAGGACACTTGGGATTTTTGAAAATTTACCATAGGGTGAAGAAATATTTTTTTTGGGATGGCCTTAAATCTGATATTCAAAATTTTTTGGCGGAATTTTTGGTTTTCCGGAAAAACAAATTTGAGATAATTAAGACCCCAGGTCTTCTACAGACTTTATCCATTCCGGGTCAACGTTGGGAGGAGGTTTCAATGGATTTTATCACAGGTTTACCTAAGTCTGAAGGAAAGAGTGTCATCATGGTGGTAATTGATAGAATTACCAAGTATGCACACTTTTTTACATTATCTCATAAATTTAAAGCAAGTACAATTGCTACTGCATTTATGGAAACAATTCAAAAGCTACATGGGAACCCAAATATTATTGTAAGCGACAGAGATCCCATTTTTACTGGAAATTTTTGGACGGAATTATTTTCTTGTTTGGGTACTCAATTAGCTCATAGCTCATCTTATCATCCTCAATCCGATGGGAAAAATTTGATAGTGAACAAATGTTTGGAAGGATATCTTAGTTGTTTTGTATTTGATAAACAAACATAATGGGTCAAGTGGTCACCTCTGGCTGAATGGTGGTATAACACTTCCTTCCATACTGCAGAAAAAATGACCCCATTTATGGCACTTAATGGATATCATGCACCGTCCATCACATCATATTTAGGAGAAAATTCTAAGGTTCAAGTAGTGGAAGATCACATTGAGCATCAAAAAACAGTTCTCAAACTCTTAAAGGATAGCCTAAATTTGGCACAAAATCAAATCAAACAACAGGCAGATCAACATTGTAGCGAGAGAAGTTTTGATGTAGGACACTGGGTATTTTTACGGTTACAACCATACAAAAAAATGTCCCTCAAGCAAGCTAATAAGGATAATAAATTATCTCCAGAGTACTATGGTCCTTACAAGGTGTTGCAAAGTATTGCTACTATGGCATACAAATTGGAGCTTTCTGCTTCATCTCGAGTGCACCCAGTTTTCCATGTTTCATGCTTAAAGAAGGTTATAGGTAAAAAACTTCCAGTTCAAACAATATTGCCAGAACTTGGTGAGGAAGGAAAAATCATATTAGAACCTCAAGCAGTCACGGAAAAAAGAGCTTGACAGCTATGAAATCGATCAATTTGAGGGTATCTCATCAAGTGGAAGAACTTACCCACTGAAGATTCGACATGGGAGGATGATAATTTTATACAGAAGCATCCATAGCTACTCAAGCATTGAGGAAAACAATTTTTTGAAGGACATGGGCATGTTAGGTCCCTATATTACTAGTGTAGCCCTTTATTGTTGGTAGTGTAGCCCCCTTATTGTTATTGTTGTACCCCTGTAGCCCTTATATTGTTATTATTGTGCCCCATAAAACCCACTATTGTTATTGTTCTTCCCTTACATTATTATTGTTAGGTAGGCTAGGATTATATTGTGACCCCATGGACTCCTATATATATATAAAGGAGGTTTTTTAATTTGAATCATCCAAGAATTGTTCATTTATGTAATGTAAAGGAGGTTTCCCCCTCGAAGTGGTTGATTTATAAGGCATTGATCTCTCTTTTCTTCTATTTTTGGAGCTGGTTTTATAACAATCTCGTACAAGTCGCTCTTCTCATCAGAGAAAATCATTTTATCTTTAATATTCCTTTCCTTTTGATGTCGGAGCTCGAATTTTTGTGATATTAACCGATCTACATGATTATCCCACCACTGCGTATTTCCCTTTCATAGATCTTTGACACCATGATCTAGTTCTCCAATAACTTTGCAGGTCCCAGAAATGGAACCATATGTTGGCGAAAAGGGGTGACTTTTGGGAAAGACCCAAGTTCAAGCTTGGAGGCCAACAAGATCCCGATATAGTCTAGGACAACGCCGACATTTTCACCCTGCTCAAAGGAGAGCAAGGAGTCTCACCCGAGGCATGCCATGACCTTACTGAGATAGGAGAACTAGAAACATAGTAGAAAATCGGAATTACTCATCTATCGCCAATGCATTATAGTCATGGAGGAAATAACACTTAATGCATATTATTTAAAGGAAGAAATATCATATTGCAGGTATCAAAGGAAGCTATTAGAAAAAATTGTAAACACTTCATTAAACATCATACATAGATAATCACACATTATACACATGACTTAAGTCCACAAAACACCTTTCTGTATATTATATTTCCTGTGCAGTACATTAATCTGAGACTCCATAGAGCTCAATACACTACAAAAACCCTCAAAAATCCCAGAACCAACTGACTTCCTTTCTCTTTTCCTTTCTTATCTATCTCTTTTCCTAGAACTGGTATTCTTTGCTCCTTTTCTACCCGGCTGGTCTGTTACGCTCTGCCATTCCATTTTCCCTTCCACACTTAGCACTACTTCTGGGATTATTTCTTCCTGTTCACTGGCAACTATCCTTGCCACCTGTGTTTTCGCCTGTTCACACTCTGCCATCTACCTACCAATTCTCCGTAACCTGCAATAGCTCTCTTCCTTCCGCAACGACTCTTCACCACTTGCTTCATTCGCAAATGGTCGTCCGAAACTCAAAATTAGTTTCTTCAAAACAAATTCCCCAACACACATATAGAGTGGAGACATAGAAATGTGGTGGGGATTAAAATATTGGAGGACCTTGAAATTGAATCGTTTGTAGGAGAGGAATATCACAAAATCTTTGCACATTAATGTTATCCATAGTTAAAATTTAGGGAAACCCGAAATGGAGGCCCTCCCTCTCTGAGAATTAATGCTGATAGAGAAAGGAATCCCCACCAGAGAGAAAGGGGGAGGATATAAATTCAAGATGTTGAGCAGTAATAAAATTGAATGAATTATGCGAAAACTAGAGATTCTTGTTGCAAAGGTGGAAATTGGTAGAAATGGTAGACAATGAGGCACCAAACCAATTTCATCCTTGGAGGAAGGCGTCAGAGGAAATTTTCAAAAATTCGTTGGGGATGTATGAGATGATGAGTGGAAAAGTGCTCAAACAGATTGTTGTTTTCTTCATTTAGAGTCTAAGGTACTACCGATGAAGATTATCAGTAAATCGGCTAAGTGTGACATTGAGGAGGAGCTAGAGCAAGGCGTGAAGGAGTCGAGCTTGAAACTACAAGAAACAATGCATTACAAGGAGGATGGTGAGACCGTCGATGTGGCAGTAAAGAAGGTACCCATAAAAGGAAATCTGGACTTGGACCTCGTACCTCTTGGGAAAATAAAAAATAAAAAATCATGATGTATTTTAAATATATATTATGCAAGGTGAATTTTTCAGAATATATGCTCAGTCTCAAAAGTATATGACAAATAAGAGATCCCACAGCATTAGGAATCTAAAAGAAATACTAGCCTGGTTTTTGGGAATGCATAATGGAAATTGTGAATGTAAATGGTGTTGGTCATGATTTTTCGTCCTTTTAATACAAATTCTAAATACCCATTATGTTTAAAAAGAAAATATATTGTATAAGTAGAAAGAAAAATCAGTTATTACACCTCTCTAAATATAACAACCCTGGGTTAAAATTTCATGTAATAAAGTTAATAAAGGAAAAATAAGACCAAGGTCATGGGGCATGTATTCCAAGTTGAATGTTGGCCAAAACATCCTAGTGTGTGTGTTCATTTCAGTTGATGGAAAAATAAAATTGACAAAGGCAATGGATAAGGCTTTAGAAAGGAAACAATGTATTTTTGGCATTTATTTTATGAAAATAAAGGAAATTAGGAGAAAAGGAAGGTGAAAGGTCATAAATTGCATGTGAGGAGGAAAATGAAGGAACGTAGATGAAATTGAAGAAAATAGAGGTATCAATGATAAAAAGGATTATGAGGACCAGTTCAAAGCTTTTTGTCAGATTAGTTATAGAATTTGTCTCAGAGAGTATAAGAGTGCCAAGAGGAGAAGGAAAGTAGGCAAGGAAAGGAAAGGAAAAGCAAGGAAAGAAAAGGAATGCAAGGGTCAAGAAGCTTCAATGGGAATACTTGCAGGTAATAGGTTGAATGTACGATTTCCTACTTGGTTTTGACATGAATGGTATGTGCATCTTGGTATTTTGTTCTTTTGTTGTCATTGGCATGGATTCTTCTGGGTTAAGACAATGGATTTTAGCCTATCCTTGCCATTTCGAGATAGCCATTGTGTGATGGGATTTTTATCGGTTTTGAGCTTTGGATTTCTAGAAGATTTTGGATCTAGGTGAGGTGGTCTCATTAAAATTCCCAAATGTGTGGGAATCCATTGAACATTAATGGCGAGATACATGGTAAAGCATAAGGGCAGAAATAGGAAAATTCCTCAAGGTATTGCTGAAGAAATTCTGAGGCATCCAAGCTCGGTTTGGTTTTGTGATATCGACAATGGTTTAGGTGAGATCATGATATGGTGAGGGTGGAAGTGGTTTAACCTATGGATTCCCTTTGTTGTGTTTAGATTTGTTTATTCCATGAGATCCCATATTCATGCTTGGAATATGCCACAGGGGTGACTGGCTGAAAGAAATAATTGGTTCAGCCAATATATGGTCAAGTGGAACATGGAAGTCTCGAACCTGGTCATTTTTTCCTGTGTTTAATAAGATTTGTGTTTATATTGCTTTTTATAAGGAAATTTATTTTTTATTATGTGGATTTAATGGTTTCTCTCTTATTGTTATTTATCTGGTTATATGTTGGTTATAACCATGGTTTTATGTCATATCTTAGTCATGGCTCTTTACATGTTTTTAATTGTAACTGAATGAATAATGAATGAAAGACCTAATTGGTGTTATGATAGTTGATGTGAGAAGGTAGTGACCCTTCTTATCAAACCTCAGATAATCTTTCAGTCCCTTATGATCAGACTTGCATTCATGACTTGTAGGTTGCATATTTACCAAGTGTTTGAAATAATGTCAGTTCCAGTTGGGGATGGTCGGGTCAAGTCTTGGTTTCAGTTTTTGGTTTATAAGAATTATTTTTATGTCATTTATATTCTCTAGAAGTTTCACTAAGTTTTGGGCATAGACCTGAATCTTGGCCTTGAAAAAGTGGCATGGAAATTGAATTCACTGGCATATCACTTCAAGTAGAAAAGTCCATATTCACATGGATGTAGGCTTATGGGAGCGACTGGGAAACCATAGTCACATGGAGACCTTGGAAAGGGAGATATTTGGGCTCTAGGTCAAGGAACAAGTTAGTTATCTTAGGGGTTGGACACCTAGAGGGGTTGGGCTACTCCTGGAGGTCCTATGGCACCTGAGGGAAGTCAGTAAGGTCATAAGTTGCCAACTCCATTTCCTTAAGTTTACCTAGGAGGTTGAGTCATATCATAGTGACCCTCATCTCATGTTTACCCCTAGAAATCCGATGAAAGTGGCTAAATGTGGGAGGAGGCATTATAGAGTGGTATCAGAGCATGGTTCAACACTTTGACTAGATGGGTTGAATGCATGTGGCTATGCATGCATTTTCATGGTTAAGGTTGTCATGCATGACGTTAAGATATGAAGGTTATGCCATTATGATTCTATTAGTATGTTATGATGTTGATGTGTTAGTTTAGATGAAGCAAGATATGCATATCATCAGAGTGAGTTTGCAGCACTAGAATTTGGGGTAAGAGCAGATTCTCATACAAGTTTGTATGTTAGTTGTGCAGATATGTTGGTTGATGATTGTTATAAGCATTATGGTTATGTACATGCATGTAATTCTATTTTTTTCATGGTTATATGGATGATAGATGCCAATTTATCTTGTTGAAATTGACAACAAGAAGAGGCTTCTAATTTATTTTCCCCTTAATTAAATTAGAAGGAAATTGTAATTCCACATCACATGATAGATTGTACGAGTTAACTGAGTTGGGAAGACTTATTTAACTCATTCAAATAAATTTTGGGGCCAAACAAGATGCATGTAGGTTTCATTATAAGTTTAGGGGGTCCAGTTGCAGTTTATTTTGAGTTGTAATTGTTTAACTTAATTATTTGAGTTAAAATCAGTTTAACTAGTTCTAACTAATGGATGAGCTAGTGAGAGGTCCAGTAAATTAATCTTATTTAATCCACATGCAGTGGTAAATCATATAACTGATAATACGCTATAAATATTTCTTGCATGTCAGTTCTAAGGAAGACCCAGTTGAGATTGGAGTTAAAGGGAAGTAGAATATCAGTTGTATAATTAGAAAATTGTACAGGTCATGCATGAGGTCATCGGGATGCCTTGTATGTATTGAACAATAAATTATTGGAATTTTCCTAATTAATAGGGTTTCAATTCCCTCAGGAATGCGTTAGCAAGGATGTTCAGAAAAAGGCGTGGAATTGGTTAAGTATTGGACTAAACCTGCTCATATTAGAGTGAGACAGTCAAAGGTAGTGCAAAGATATCTCAAGTCTAAGAGAAGCATTCTATTGTTTCATATTTAAAATTTATGCAATATCAAAATAGTGGGGTTTTTAGCTAAGGCTTTCCTGAGATAAATATTTGTGTTGTGCGATTGAAATTCTTTCTCTTTCTTATTCATGTGATAATGTGATCGTAATTGGCTTCCAGAATTTGTAGAATAGATTCAAGTATTTTGTTTTAGCATATTACAAGATCATTTGAATATATGTGGATTTTATACATGGTAACAGAGTAGGAATCACTATATAGGAGAATAATATGAGTTTGTTTTAAACAAGTGAATTGAATTTGCAGATTTATTCTTAAGGACCAGCAACAAATCAGGATGTATTTCTATGGATTGAGACTTGAATATGCCCTTGAGAGTAGTTCTAATTACATAGATTGAAAGGAAAATAGGGAGGAATTTTTGGAGGAAAACGTACTGAAGGAATTCATAAATATTGATATTCCTAGGCCTGCACCAGCATATGCTCGAAATATTGATGCATGGAAGAAGAATGTAGCAAACATGACAAGGATTCTGTTATAAGGAGTTAGAGATCATAGTATCTCGAACCTCCATGGAAAGGAAAATCCATATGATATGTGAAAGACCTTAATAGATATATTTAATAATAGTAGAGACCACAAAAAGCTGGCAATGAAGGACAAGCTCAGGAAGATCAATATGGAGAAGGGTGACACGATACCAAAATACTTGGCGAAGATCACTCAATTTCTAGATGAGCTTGGAAGTGTTGGTCTAATAGTTTTCGAGGATTATTTGGTGAGCTCAACACTTCTAGGTCTTCCCAAGAGCTGGCACAACTACCAGGATTAGGTGAATGGGAGGGAGAAGCTACTAGAGTGGGAGCGATTGTGGTATGACTTGGTACAAGAAGAGATTCGATGGAACACCAAAGATGGACCCCCATCAAAGCCTGATGATAGGGATAATTGTGTCATGGATGGAAAGGAAAAGAAATGGAAATGGAAGTCATCCCATTCCAAATCATATTTTTGTTAGGAAGGAAAGAAGTGAGACTTGTCAAAGATAAAAAAAAAAAAATTGTCATGAGTTGAGACACTATGCTACAAAGTGTATGCACAAGAAGGCCGGCAAGAACCCGTCAAGAGGAGCGACAGGTGAAGCACTTGCTTCACAATTTGAGTTGGATTACACTCTCATCGTATACATGGTGTCATCGGTGATGGGTTCGGTGTGGTAATTTGATAATGGATATTCTTTCCATATGACCAGCAACAAATAATTCTTCAGTAGCTTGGAGGAGAAGGATCTCCAGATGCACATCGAGATGAGAGATGACAGGAGGTATAGCGTGACCCACATAAGTACAGTTACCTTTCAAAGGGATTCTAGTACTCCTCTCACATTAAAATATTTCATGTATGTTCCTAGTTTAAAGAAGAATTTAGCTTTTGTTGCTATGTTGGAAGACCATGGATATGATGTGATATTTAGCAAAGGAAAGGCGTTCCTTCGTCAAAAATCCATGAGACAGGTGAAGAAGATTGGGGTTTGAGTAAACAACCTCTAAAAATTAGATGTAGAAGATTTTGTTGCCTTGAGGACGAAAGCAGAGAGGGTGGAGAGCTGATAAATTGGTGAGTTATGGCACAGAATATTGGACCATTTACACTATGGCACTTTGAAGATCATGCAACATATTTCTACAGGACTTCCCAAGGGTGCACTTGAGGAGCGAGATACAAGAAAAGGGTGTACAATGGGGAAGTACACCAAAACCACCTTTTACAATAAGGAAATTTGAGCAAAGGTGATCATTGAGAGAGTTCACTCATATGTGTGTGAACCGTTCTCGACAGCCTCCACAACAAAACAGAGGTATTACGTAATTTTTAGAGATGCTTTTTTATGCAATTGTTGGATATTCTTCATGCAGAAGAAATATCGGGCATTCTCAAATTTTTTTGAGTTTGAAGCAGTTGTCGAGAAAGATATAGGGAAGAAGGTGAAGGCTCTCAAAAGCAATAATGGTGGGTAATATGTCTCGAATGAATTCAATAACTTATGTGCTTCATAGGGAATTCGATGGGAATTGATAGCACCTCATAACCCACAGTATAATGGGGTTTCCAAAAGGAAGAACATAACTATTGTGGGAGCAACACACATAAGGTTGCATGATCAAGGTCTACCGTTGCATCTGTGGGTGGAAGCATGCAACACAGAAATATTTGTGTAGAGCAGAATTCCTCATTGGATACTTGGGATGAGTGCACCAGAGGAAGAGTTTTCAGGTAAGAGGCCATATGGGATGCATTTTAAAATTTTTTGTTCATTAATTTATTGCCATGTAACCAGTTATGCAAGAAAAAGCTAGAGCCAATAGTTGGGTTGGGAAAATTTGTGGGGTACACCGATACACCTCAAAACTATCAGGTGTACTTGCCAGCACACAGGATGATTGTGGTTAGAAGAGATGTGAAATTCGATGAAGGGAAGGCCATGAAAATTTCCTTTGATAGGGAGCTTCAATTGCATGCACTTGATGAGCTCTTAGCTCCAAAAGAGGAACCTCTAGATGTGGATCAACCACAAGCAGAGGAACGTATACTGGAAGCACCCACTCATGCAAAACCATCCAGAGATGGAAGGAATCACACCATAGAGGCTAACAAGTTGGTGCTTGATGCTAGAGATAATGTGGGATCACCCACATTATAGCGTAGAAATAGAAGGTTCCCAAAGCAATACATTGTCAACATGGATCTTATGAGAAAGAGTGTAGAGATAGAGTCGTCCTGTTTCGAGGAAGAAATGCAACAACCATTTTGGGTTTGTGTCATGGTTAAGGAATATGAATCCATTAAAATTTTGATATTTGTACTTTATGTTGATGATTTAATACTCTAAGGTGATGAGAAACTCATCAAGTCTTGCAAAAAGGATCTTGCAAGAGAATTTGAGATGAAGGACATGGGGCTCTTGCACCATTTCCTAGGACTGGAAATTTGGCAAAGAGATGGGTATATATTTTTATCTCAGGGAAAGTATTCCAACGAGATTCTGAGGAAGTTCCACATGGAGGGAAGCAAACCCATGGAGACTCCTCTTCCAGGCGAAGTAGTGGATGCTACCATTTACTAGAAGCTTGTGGGTTCACTCATGTATTTTTTGAGCACACGGCCATAAATATGCTATGTGGTTAACTAGATTAGTCAAAATATGGTTAAAACTACCCAACTCTTTTGGAAGGCAGGAAAGCATGTGTTGAGATACCTCAGAGGCACTACAGAGTTTGGGCTATGGTACATATGGACATAGGGAGTGAAGCTTCAAGGCTTCACAGATGCATATTAGGCAGGGAGTCCATCTGATAGGAAGAGCACATCAAGGGGCATTTTCAACATTGAATCAGCAGCATTTTCCTCATACAATAGGAAACAGAGATTATTTTCACTCATTTCATCAGAGGAAGAGTACATGGAGGCCAATCAGGCAGCATGTCAGGCCATCTAGATGAGGAAGATACTTATTAGTTTTTTTGGTCGATAGATGGATCCAGTGGTGATTTTTTGTGATAACCAGAGTTGCATCCAACTCTCAGTTAATCTAGTTTTTCATGATAATTCCAATCATATTGATATCTAGTATAACCACCTTAGATATTGTGTGCATAGGTATATTATTTCATTATATTACATTCCCACAGAAGATCAAGATGCATACATCTTGACAAAGGCACTATCAATAGGAATTTGAGTTCCATGGAGGTAGGATCAGAGTAGCAGACAATCCATTTCTTGTTGAGAGGGAGTGTTGAAATTGGTTACAAGAAAAGGCTTCTAATTTAATTTTCCCTCAATTAAATTAGAAGGAAATTTAAGTTCCACATCACACGATAGCTTGTACAATTTAATTGAGTCGGGAAGACTTATTTAGCTAAGTCAATTCGAGTTAGGGGCCAAAGTGGAGGCATGTAGAGTTCACTCTAAGTTTTAGGGGGTCCAGTTGTAGTTAATTTTGAGTTGCAATTGTTTAAATTAATTATTTGAGCTAGTGAGAGGTCTATTGAATTAAATATAATTTAATTCACATGAACTGATCAATCAGATAACTGATAATTCACTATAAATAGCTATTGCGTGTCAGTTCTAAGGAAGACCCAGTTGAGATTGGAGTGAAAGCAAATATACTATCAGTTGTTGTTGAGATTCAACAGGAAGATCCTAGTGAAACTGAAGCACCTACACTAGGATGGAGCCTCAAGATATTTTTAGGTGTATGTCTATTTATATATGTATATGAAAATTTTATTTATAGATTGCATTTCTATTTATAGATCAGGGGAAATTTTAAGGATGGAAAACTATTTTGAAGTTTAAAAAATTGGTGAATCTCACTAGTACCTAATATGAAAACTATAAAATGTTTATTGATGTATTTGTAAAATTATTGAAATTTATAATGATTTTATAAATACTCTCTATATAATGTTGGCGATTTTTAACATAAAATAATAATATATTGTAAAATTTTGGCGAATCATTTTTATAAAAAAGGGAAATTAGCGAATCTTTTTTTGGAAAAATCATGGAAAATTAGCCCACCTGTGAATATTAGCCCCTAAAATTTTCCATGTTATAGATGCATGTCTACTATTATCATCCTTAATATTAATTGGACAATAAACTATATTCTATTCTCAATGAGCACTTGGAAATATTTAACTGAAGTGACAAATCGGTTAGCTAAAGGAATTTCAAGTTAAGTGGTTGGTTGGTGGGACATGCAGGTTGACTTAGTTGTAACTGAGTGATTCGAAGTTGTAACAGAGTTGGAAGTGCAGTTTTGCAAGTTGTAAAGTAGTTTAACTCAGCTAAGTGAGTTAAACTCAGTTGTGCTAATTGTAACTGAAGATACACTAGTGACATATCAAGTGAATTAATTATTAATTAATTCATAATCAGTGGTCTCACATGCAACTGAAGATTTACTATTATTAATTGCATGCATGTCAGATCTAGTGGAGACCCAGTTGAGTTCTAGGTGAAAGGGAAGTAAATTATCTATTGTGACATTATCTAGTTGCATACATGCAATCACACACACATTGGATGTGCCCATGAGGATTGTGCAGTCAAGGCAGGAAAATTGCATTCATTTAGGGATTGTTATCAGTAGGTATTGCGCAGTGGAGACAGGTTGTCTAGAGATAGTAAATTGGTTAAGGAACTTGCCTATTTTTGTATGACAATGTGATACAATTAGCTCATGTATTGATAGCCCTTGGATTGGAGCTTTGTATGTAATTGTTTCATGACCCATGATATAATATACAATAGAAGATAGTACGGTTTTTAGCTATAATCTTTCCCTGGTAAATTATCTATGTTGTGTGTGATTGATCTTTCTTTATGATATTGTAATTGGCGATTGTGTTTTAAATTCCACAAATATTTGTAGAAGCGATTTTGTATTTAATAGTAGCATATTGTTAGATCAGGAGAATCCAGGACATATATGTATTTTGTATAATTTCTACATGGTATCAGAGTACAGGAAATTGTAGTAGTGAAGCAGGAGTTGAGTTTGTCAGTGGAAGGAATTAAAATTTGCAGAAAGACTTTCTTGGTGCTACAGCTGATTCAAGATCGAAATGGTTTTCAATGGCTTGAGGTTAGAGTATGCCCTCGACGGAAACTTGAACTAAATTTCTTGGAAGGACAAGATGGAGGCAGTACTCAAAGAAAATGGCTTGAAGGAATTCATTGACAATGATGTTCTGAAGCCTGCTTCGTCAGATGTTACCAATCTTGATGCATGGCAAAAGAAAGTGGAAAAGGCGAGGAGGATCCTGTTGGAGGGAGTTCGAGACCACGTTATCTCAAGCCTCCATGGGAAAGCCACACCATATGTTATGTGGAAGCCTTTGACAGATCTATTCCAAAGCAGCAGCGACCATAGGAAATTGGCGCTCAAAGATAAACTCATAAAGATCAAGATGGAAAAGGCCGAAAACATTCCAAAGTATCTCACGAAGTTTTTCCAATTTCTAGATGAACTGGGGAGTGTGGGAATAAATATTGATAATGATTATCTAGTGAGCTTGGCTCTCTTAGGACTTCCTAAGATTTGGCACAGTTATGAAGACTCTGTAAACAGACGGGAAAAATTTCCGGATTGGGAACGACTGTGGTCGGATCTGGTGTAGGAGGAGTTCAGGAGAAACACTAGAGATGGCTCTTCAAAAAAGCATGATGATGAAGAGGATTTTTCTTTGGATTCCAAGGAGAAGAAGGGGAAGGGGAAGAAATCCCATTCTAAATTTGATTCTAAAGGCAAGAAGCTGGATATGCCCAAGGTGAAGTGTTTTCACTGTCACGAACATGGGCATCTTTCTACTGACTATCCACAAAAGAAGAAGAAAGAGAAGGTTTTTGGAGCTGCAGCTTGTGAGGCCCTTGCCTCGCAATTTTATCTTAACTTCTCCTTGATTTCATGCATGGTGTCAAGTGCATTGGGATTGGTGTGGTATAGTGGCACTTTCTTTCACATGACGAGAGATAAGGAACTTTTCAGTGACTTGGAGGAGAAAGATCTCTAGATGCATATAGAGATGGGCGACGATGGATGGTACAATGCTACCGAGATTGGTACCATTACCTTTCAGAGGGAGTCAAGTAAACCATTTCAATTTAACTATTTTATGCTTGTTCCAGGTCTGTAGAAAAATTTGGTCTTAGTCGCAATAATGGAGGACATAGGCTATGACGTTGTTTTTAGTGATGGAAAAGCTTTCCTGCGACATAAAACAATGGTTCAAGCCAAGAGGATAGGGATTCAAGTTAAGAATATATACAAGCTAGAGTTAGATGGTTGTGCTGCCATGATGGGAAAGGAAAAAAAAGTGGTGAGTTGGGATGAGGGAAAATTATGGCACAGACGATTGGGCCATATTCATCATGGAGCCTTGAAAGTCATGTAGCAAATATATACTGGACTTCCAATGGGAACACTTGCTCAGTTAGATCAGTGCAAGGGTTGCACCATGGGGAAGTATGTAAAGTAAAATTTCCATGAGAAGGAGAACCGTGCTTCGTGGATCCTTGAGAGAATTCACACAGATGTGTGTGGACCATTCTCGGTTGCTTCAACAACAAAACATAAGTACTATGTAATTTTTGTTGATGAGTTTAAGTCATTGGTTGAGAAAGAGTCGAGGAAGCAAGTGAAGGCTCTTAAGAGCGATAATGGTGGAGAATACATCTCTAACGAATTCAAGAACTTCTGTAGCAAAGAAAGAATTTGAAGAGAACTCATAGCGCCTCATAACCCACAGCACAATGGGGTCGCGGAGAGGAAGAACAGAACAATCATGGGTGGAGCACGAGCGATGTTGCATGGTCAGGGCCTACCAATGCATTTTTTGGTGGAAGCATGCAACATTGTGGTTTATGTGCAAAACCGTTGTCCTCATAGAGTACTTGGCATGAGTACACCTAAAGAATCTTTCACTGGTAAGAAACCGGATGTTTCACACTTTAATATTTTTGGCTCATCTTTTTATGTGCATGTGACCAAGGACACTAGGAAGAAGTTGGAGCTGACTGCTGAAGTTGGGATTTTTGTGGGGTACACAGAAACACCCCATAATTATCGTGTGTATTTTCCTAATAGCAGAATGACTATTGTGCGGTGGGATATAAAATTCGACAAGGGGAAAGCCATGCGGTTGTTTCTTGAGAGGGAGCTGGACTTGCATGCGGAGGAGGAACTGTTAGTTCCCAAATATGAGTCTCTAGATGTGGATCAGCGATAGGAGGAGGTTCATGGAGTAGAGGAGTCCACTCACCCAGATCCATCCATAAGAACTGGAAGAAGGCGTACCACGGAAGCTGATAAGCTGAGACTTGATGCAGCATAGAATGTAGGAGCCCCTACTTCACATCACAGACAAAGACAGTCTCCTGACCGTTTACTGGATAAATGGCTCTCATGAGAAAAATTATTGTGATTGAACCATCTTCCTTTCAAGAAGTAGTGCAAGAGCCCACATGGGTAGATGCAATGGTGGAGGAGTATGTCTCCATTGTCAAAAACAGTGCTTGGGAAATTGTTCCAAGGCCGGTTAATAAATCAATGGTAGGTTCGAGATGGATCTACAAGGTAAAGCAAGATGTTGATGGGAGTGTGGAGAAATACAAGGCCATATTTGTGGCTTTGGGCTTCTCACAGATCGAGGGGATAGTGTAGAAATGATATACAAGATGCATGTATATATCCAGATTCTCCTAATCTAACAATATTTATCTTCTTGCTAAATACAGAACCCTTCCACTATAAATCTTTTGCGGAAATTTAAACTCAATTGCAAACACATGAAGCAATAAAAATAATCGCACATAACACAATTGCTTAATGGGAAAGCCTGAAACTGAAAACCCCAACTATCATATATTATGTATCATGGAGATCATGTAACAATCTCATACAAAGATTAGTACATCAACCTCTTAGTACAATCAATCGTCACACACTAATCAAAAGAAATCTGCAAATCCATGCACTAATTTCTTGCCACCTGCTAGTCTACCTCCACTACATAATCCCTGCTGAAGAATAGCTCTGAATGAATTTGAATATACCTTGCCTTGACTGCGCAATCCTCATTGGAAACTCCAATGTGTGTGTGGTGCAATAAATGCATCACTATAGTCACAAAAAATAGTCCATCTTGCCCTTTCACCTATCTCTCCACTGGGTCTCCACTAGAACTGACATGCACTGTAGTTAACTGATGTATTTGTTCAGTTGATTAATGAGTTATTATTTGTGAATTAATTAACTAATTAATTCACTCCACTCTCACTAGTGTATCATTTAGTTAAACTAGATACAACTAGCTCAACTGAGTTTAAATCCATTAACTGAGTTAAACTGAATAACAACTCCATGAACTACTCTTCCAACTCTGTCATAACTTTTCCACTTCAGTTCTAACTGAGTCCTCCATGCATGAACCACCAGTAAACCCTAGGAATTGCATAATTCCTTCAGCCCACTGATTTGACAAATTTGTACATTGAAATTAAGTGCTCCAAGAGAATAAGTTGTTGTTTATTGTCATATTATTATTAAGAGCTAATAATAATCGACACTTCTATTTTTAGATCGACGATCTATAAATAGACTTCGCCCAATATTCTGAAAATAGAATTTCATCTATTTTTCCAACTTGACCAACCATCCTGAAATAGCATCCTGCAACTTCTAAAATATGATCACCATGTCTAAAAATAGACTTGCACCTAAAAATAGCCTGCGGGCCCACTTAGTGAAGGTGACTGATTTTCACTAAGCTCATCATCTTGTTGAATCTCAACACTCCCTCTCAACAATATAGGGATTCTATGGTATTCGAATTTGCTCCTGGTGAGCGCCTTCGTTAGAATGTCTGCATCCTGATCTTCCGTAGGAATGTACTGAAGCAACATGATATTCCGCTGCACACAATCTCTGATATGATGATACCAGATATCAATATGTTTAGATCTATCATGAAACACAAGATTAATCAAGAGTTTAATGCAACTCTGATTATCACAATGTATAACTGTAGGATCTAAATGTGAACCGAACAAACTGACCAGGATCTTCCTCATCCAGATAGCCTCACATGCAACTTGACTTGCTACCATGTATCCTGCTTCCGCTGAACTGAGTGCCATGGATCTTTGTTTCCTGTTGTACTAAGAAACTATTGTAGATCCAATACTGAAAATCCCTCCTGATGTGTTCTTTATGTCTGTTGGGCTACCTTCCCAATCTGCATCTATGAAGCCATGCAACTTCACTTCATCCATCTATCTGTACCATAAGCCATAATCAGATGTGCCCCTGAGATACCTCAGGACATGCTTGCCTGCCTTCCAAAAGAGCTTGGTAGGCTTAACCATCGCTTGTGAAAGCTGGCTCACCGCATAGCATATGTCCGGTCTTGTATTAACTAAATACATGAGCGAACCCACCAATTGTCGATAAACAATGGCATCCACTACCTCTATCGATGTAGCATCCTATTTCCTCCAATTTCTTGGAAGAGGAGTCTCGATAGGCTTGGAGCCTTGCATGTGAAATTTCTCCAATATCTCTCAGGCATAATTTCATTGAGACACAAAAAATTCACCTTCCCGCTACCATATTTCCAATCCAAGGAAATAATGAAGGAGGCCCAAATCCTTCATCTCAAACTCTTTTTCAAAATATGCCTTGCATGAGTGTATCAACTGCTCATCACTCGTTAGTATTAAATCATCAACATAAAGAAAAATGATTAAAATCTTACCCTCCACCACAATTTGGTATAGGTTTGCATCCACCTCACTCTTGGTGAAGCCAAGTCCAGTGAAATAGTTTTCGATCTGTGTGTACCAAGCATGAGGTGCTTGTTTCAGCCCATACAACGCTCTTTTGAGTCTACACAGATTCGACTCGCTGTTGAAGATCTAAAATCCTTCAGGCTGCTCAATATAAACCTCTTCCTCAATGATCCCATTAAGGAACGTAGTCTTCACATCCATCTGATGAATGTGCCAACCCATCTGCGCTAAGAGAGCAAGGATGGTCCTTATGGAATAATACCGTGCGACAGGTGCAAAATTTTCTTCATAATCAATCCCCTCGATCTGTGAGAAGCCCCGTGCAACAAATCTTGCCTTATACTTCTCGACTCTCCCATCAACAACATGCTTTACCTTGGAGATCCATCTTGATCTTACAACTGATTTTCCCACCGGCCTTGGAACAATCTCCCAAGCACTGTTTCTGACAATGGAGTCATACTCCTCCACCATGGCATCTACCTATGTGGGCTCCTACACTGCTTCTTCAAAAGAAGATGGCTCTGGTACGATACACTTGCTCATAAGAGCCATGTATCTAGTAAATCGGTCAGGTGACTGTCTCTGTCTACACTGTGATGTAGGGACTCCTACATTCTATGCCGCATCAAGCTTCAATCTCTCAGCTTCTATGGTACACTCTTTTCCTTGTCTGATGTTTGGGTCTGCATGAGTGGACTCCTCCACTCCATGAATCTCCTCCTTTGGTTGATCCACATCTAAAGGCTCATCTTTAGGAACAAGAAGTTCCTCCTCGGCATGCAAGTGTGGCTCCCTCTTAAGCGACAACTTCATGGCTTTCACCTCATTGAATTTTATATCTTGTCGCACCACAATCATTCAATTATTAGGAAAATACACACGATAATTATGGGGTGTTTCTGTGTACCCCATAAATATCCCAACTTCTACAGTCAGCTCTAGCTTCTTCCTGGCATCCTTTGTCACATGAATGTAAACAAATGAGCCAAAAATCTTCAAATGAGAAATATCAGGCTTCTTACCAGTAAAAGCTTCTTCAAGTGTACTCATGCCAAGTACTCTATGAGGAAAACGAATTTGCACATAAACCGTAGTGTTGCATCCTTCCACCCACAAGTGCATCAGTAGGCCCTAGTCATGCAACATCGCTCATGCAACACCCACGATCGTTCTATTCTTCCTCTCCACGACCCCATTCTGCTATGGGTTATGAGGTGCTATGATTTCTCTTTGAATTCCTTCTTTGCTACAAAATTATTTGAATTCGCCCGAGATGTATTCACCACCATTATCACTCCGTAGAGCTTTCACTTGCTTCCCCGACTCCTTCTCCACCAATGCTTTAAATTCATAGAACTTTGAGAATGTTTCGCTCTTCTTCCACATGAATAATATCCAACATCTACAAGAATATACATCAACAAATATAACGTAATACCTGTGTTTTTCTTTTGAAGCAACCGAGAAAGTTCCACACACGTCTGTGTGAATTCTCTACAGGATCACCAAAGCACGGTTCTCCTTCTCACGAAAAGTGGTCTTCACAAAATTACCCATAGTATATCCCTTGCACTGATCTGTCTGTGAAAGAGTACCCTTGGGAAGTCCAGTAGAAATCTGTTGCAAAATCTTCAAAGTGCCATGGTGAAGATGGCCCAATCTCCTGTGCCATAATTCACCCTCATCCCGGCTCACCACTTCTTCTGCTTTTCCCATCATTGCAGCGCAGCCATCTACCTCCAGCTTGTAGAGATTCTTAACCTGAATCCTTATCCTCTTGGTTTGACCCTTGTTTTATGTCGCAGGAAATCTTTTCCATCGCTAAAAACAACGTCATAACCATTGTCTTCCAACATTGCGACCGAGACCAAGTTCTTCTTCAGACCTGGAACATGCATAACATATTTCAACAGAAATGGATTACCTGACTCCCTTTCAAAGGTAATGGTCCCAATGCTAGTTACACTGTATCAACCATCGTCACCCATCTCTATATGCATTTGAAGGTCCTCCTCCAAGTCACTAAACAACTCCTTGTCTCTCATCATATGGAAAGGCGCACCACTATCAAGATACCACACCGATCCCATTGAGCTTGAAACCAAGCATGCGATCAAAGAGAAATCACGTTAAAATTGCGAGGTTAAGGCCTCTCTAGCTGCATCTCCATCAGCCTTCTTGTTCTTCTTTTTCTGTGGGCAGTTAGTGGTGAAATACCCATGTTCGTGATAGTGAAAACACTTCACCTTGGACAAATCCTGCTTCTTGCCTTTAGCTTCAGATTTTGGATGGGATTTCTTCCCCTTCCCTTTCCTTGATTTGGTAGCCAAATTACAATTCCCTTCATCTTCATTCTTCAATGAAGAGACATCCCTGGTACTTCCCCTTATTTATTGCTGCACAATATCTGACCAAAGTCGCTCCCATCCTAGCAGTTTCTCCCATCCATTGACAGAGTCTTCGTAGCTATGCCAACTCTTTGTAAGCCCAAGGAGAGCCAAGCTCACCAAGTCTTCATCATCAACAGTAATCCCCACACTTCCCAGTTCATCCCTATAGTGGAAAAACTTCGTGAGATATTTTGGAATACTGTCGCCCTTCTCCATTTTTATTTTTCTAAGCTTATCTTTCAGCGCCAACTTCCTTTGGTCGCTGCTGATTTGGAACAAATATATCAAAGCCTTCCATATTGAAAATGGAGTGGCTTTCCCTTGAAGGTTGGACACAATATATTCCTTCACACCTTCCAACAAAATTCTTCTTGTCTTTGCTATCTTCTTTTGCCATGCGTCAAGTAATGCAGCATCGCTAGATCCCGGCTTAGGAACATCGCTATCGATGAACTCCTTCAGTCCATTATCTTCCAGCACCGCCTCCATCCTATACTTCTAGGCTATGTAATTTTAGCTCCCATAAAGGGCATACTCCAATCACAACCCATTGAAAGACATTTCAATGTATACTCAACCATCGCACCAAGAATTTTCTGTAGCAAATTCGAATTGTCCACCAGCACAAACTCAACAATTCTTCACAATTGCAATCTTCAAGAATTAACACTGCGCCGATACCATGTAGAAATTATATACAAGATGCATGTATATATCCATATTCTCCTGATCTAACAATATTTATCTTCTTGCTAAATACATAATCCTTCCATTATTAATCTTTTGCGAAAATTTAAACTCAACTGCAAACACATGAAGCAATAAAAAAAATCACACATAACACAGTTGTTTAACGAGAAAGCCTAAAGATGAAAACCCCAACTACCATATATACATGCATCGTGTATATAATTTCTACAGATAGATTATGAAGAGACCTTTACACCTGTCGCAAGTTATTCTTCCATAAGGACCATCCTTTCTCTCTCAATGCAGATGGGATGGTGCATTCATTAGATGGATGTGAAAACTGTGTTTCTCAATGGGATCATTGATGAAGAGGTGTACATAGAGAATCTTGAAGTTTTTTATATCTTCAACAGTAAATCACATGTGTGCCAACTCAAAAGAGCATTGTATGGGCTGAAGCAAGCACCTCGTGCTTGGTACACTCGGATAGACAGTTATTTCACCGAACTGGGCTTCACCAAAAGTGAAGTGGATGCAAACCTATACCAAATTGTGGTGGAGGGTAAGTTTTTAATAATTTTTCTTTATTTTGATGATTTAATATTGAATGGTGATGAGTAGCTGATACACTCATGCAAGGAGGATCTTGCAAGGGAGTTCGAAATGAAGGATATGGGCCCCCTTCATTATTTCCTTGGATTGTAAATATGGCAGTGAGATGGTGAAATTTTTGTGTCTCAAGGAAAGTATGCAAGAGAGATAATGGGTAAGTTTCACATGGAGGGCTGCAAAAGCATGGATACTCCTCTTCCAAGAAACTGGAGGAAAGAGGATGCTACTTCTGGAGAGGTAGTGGATGCTATTGTCTGTCGATAGTTAGTGGGTTCGCTTATGTATCTAGTGAACACGAGACCAGACATTTTCTAGGTTAACCAGCTGATTCAAGCTATGGTTAAGCCTACCAAGCTCTTTTGGAAGGTGGGTAAGCATGTTCTGAGATACCTGAGGGGCACATCAGAGTATGGTTTATGGTACAAACAGACAGATGGAGTGAAGTTGCATGGCTTCATGGATGCAAATTGGGCAGGAAGCCCATCAGATAGAAATATCACATCAGGGGGTATCTTTAGTATCGGGTCTAGAGTTGTTTCTTGGTATACCAGGAAGCAGAGATATGTGGCACTCAGTTCAGTGGAATCAGAATACATGGCAGTGATTCAAGCTGCATGTGAGGCTATCTGGATGAGAAAGATCTTGGTTGGTTTGTTTGGTTCTCATATGGATATGACAGTGATTCATTGTGATAATCAGAGTTGCATTAAATTTGCGATTAATCCTATGTTTCATGATATATCTAAGCATATATATATCTGGTACCATCATCTCAGATATTGTGTGTATATGATAATCGTTTTTCTTCAGTACATTCCTACGGAAGATCAGGATGCAAATATTCTGACGAAGGCGCTCACCAAGAGAAAATTCGAATACCATAGAGACAGGATTGGGGTGAAGGATAATCCCTTTCTTGTTGAGAGTAAGTGTTGAGATTAAACAAGAAGATACTAGTGAAAATGAAGCACCTACACTAGGATGGAGCCTCAGGCTATTTTTAGGTGTATGTCTATTTATAGATGTATGTGAAAATTCTATTTATAGATTGCATGTATATTTATAGATGCATGTCTACTATTACTATCCCTTAATATTAGTTGGATAATAAACTATATTCTATTCTCAATCAGCACTTGGAAATAGTTAACTAAAGTGGAAAATCAGTTAGGTAAAGTAATTTCGAGTTAAGTGGTTGGTTGGTGGGACATGCAAGTTGACGTAGATTTAACTAAGTGATTTGAAGTTGTAACAGAGTTGGAAGTGCATTTATGCAAGTTGTAAAGTAGTTTAACTCAGTTAAGTGAGTAAACTCAGTTGTGATAGTTGTAACTGAAGATACACTAGTGAGAGATCAAGTGAATTAGTTATTAATTAATTCACAATCAGTGGTCTCACATGCAACTGAAAATTTATCATTATTAACTGCATGCATGTCAGATCCAGTGGAGAACCAGTTGAGTTCTAGGTGAAATGGAAGTAAAATATCAGTTGTGACATTATCTGGTTTCACACATGCAACCACACACACATTGGATGTGCCCATGAGGATTGTGCAGTCAAGGAAGGAAATATTGCATTCATTCAAGGATTGCTATCAGCATGGATTGCGCAGTGGAGGCGGGTTGTCTGGAGACAGTAAATTGGCTAAGGAACTTGCCAATTTTTGTATGACAGTGTGAGACAATTAGCTCATGTACTGAGAACTCTTGGATTGGAGCTTTGTATGTAATTGTTTCATGATCCATGATATAATATACAATAGAAGGTAGCGGGGTTTTAATCTATAAGCTTTCCTCGGTAAATTATATGTGTTGTGTGTGATTGATATTTCTTCATGATATTGTAATTGGCGATTGTGTTTTAAATTCCGCAAATATTTGTAGAAGAGATTATGTATTTAACAGTAGCATATTGTTAGATCAGGAGAATCCAAGACATACATTTATTTTGTATAATTTCTATAATTGTATAATTATAAAATTGTGAAGGTCATGCATGAGATCATCAGGATTTCGTGGATGTATTACACAATAAATTCTTGGGAATTTCCTAACTAATAGGAGCTCAATTCCCTCAGGAATGTGTGAGAAAGGATGTTCAGAAAGGGGCAAGAAATTGGGTAAGTATTGGACCAAACCTGCTCAGATCAGAGTAAGACAGTCAGAGATAGTGCAGAGATATTTCAAGCCTGAGAGAAGCATTGTATTGTTTCATATTCTTGATTTTATGCAATATAAAGATAGCGAGGTTTTTAGCTCAGGCTTTTCCTGGATAAATATTTGTGTTGTGTGATTGAAATTCTTTCTCTTTCTTGTTCACGTGATTATGTGATCGTAATTGTTTCTCGCAATTTGTAGAATATATTCAAATATTTTGTTTTAGCATATTACAAGATCAATTGAATCCATATGTATTTCTACATATTTGTATACTCTTATGCACATGCATCGAATAGTCATAAGTGGTAGTAATGTGTTTTTATATGCATTGTGGTCATATGCCTAATGATTATGGTCATTTCTTTAAGATCTAGATATTACATGTATCATGATAATTTGGATTTGCCTATGCAAATGGTTATGATTATGACATTCGTGTATGAGTCGACCTATTTGTGATAGTGTGTTGTACTAATCTAGATTGATTATGCATATGTGATTGTTATGCATGAATGACAATTGTTTATGATTTTATGATGTGAAAATGTTACCTAGTTACTGTTATGGATATCATGACCTTATTTATGTTTGAATTGATATGTTGTGAAGTTATATCATGCTAATCTAGATTGATTGTGTAGACAAGATATCCTCCCCTGATCTACATTGAGGTATGATTTTGATTATGCCACCTATTTGGTGTTTGATTGTTTTATTATGTTTCCTATTTGGTATGAGTTTGATTATGTTGTCTACTTGGTGCTTGAATGTTTGATTATGTCTTCTATTTGGTGTTTGAGTGTTTTTTGTCTATTATTTTTTCTATATTTTGTTTGAATGTTTGACTAGTTGCATGACATGAGTTTGTATATATAATATTGCATGAAGGAATGATCTTGTTTTGAAATGGTTTCACTAACACATATGTGTTGAGAAAAATTAATATGTGCTTGAGTGTAAGTAGGTGATAGTTGTAGTATTATGATTTTTTACTATTAGTTTATTATGACATGGTTGCTATTCTTGGTAAAGGATGATTTAAAAATTAATCTAAGATATGATATCTTGATATTTGGAAGATGTGCTTGACATGTATAATAGCTAGTTTCCAGTTATGGTTGGATTCGTCAAGGAATTGGGATCTCTTGCGAGATGATAAATGTACATGTTCAGTACATCGAGGTAAGGTAACTAGTATATTATTATGTTTGTTTATGCACTGAAAATTATGTGTTTATGGAAGTATAATGTAGGGACTGCATGGAAAAAGAGACTGCCATGAAATATGAATATGGCTTGGGTTGAGATTTTCCCTTGGAAGTATTGGGAATCCATGGGGATTGGGTCATGGTTTTTGTTGCTAGTATTGTGCTTTTGGTATTTTGTGATTTGATGTGCTTGATTACAGCTTTGTTTATGTCTAGTGTATGTCCATACCACTTTGTTTTTGATGTTGTATTTATATTGGTTTTCATGGGTCTCTTCTTGGTTGTTTTTGGTTCTTGTATTTTATGTTTTGAGGGTCTTGCGATTGATTGGGGAAAGAGGAAATTTAGAGGAGCTAGGGAAGAGTTGATTGAAGTAAACATGTAATATAAGACCCAGATGAATCTTGGTGCATGTGTAAGGGTAGATGAAGGAAAGAGTATGACAATAAGTTGGATTGGTGGGGTCCATTGGGGTAAATGGATAGTGGGAGGACAATCATGAGAAAGCTAACAGGAAAGGTAAGGTAAATGGATTTGAGGCGTCAAATGCCTTGGCTAAGTTGGGAACTTTTGTTCTCAATGTTTTACATGTTGTGCATGCTATGCATGGATAAAGGGAGTTCTCTTAACCTTTAATTTATGATACCTAGTAATTATGTTGTGATCATGGTTATGACAATATATATATATATATATATATATATATATATATATATATATATATATGTATGTATGTATGTATGTATGTATGTATGTATGTATGTATGTATGTATGCCATTTTCTGACAAGGTTGTTAGACATCATAATTGTTTTATGCTAATATATGTGTGTGTGTGTGTGTGTGTGTGTCGTTGTATGACAGGGTCGTCAAGGATCATTCTTGGGGAGGAATGATTTTTTATACAAGTGAATGGCATGAAGAGGTTCCCAGTTTATGAGGAATAAAGTGGGAAGAGTAGTCCTAGATGATTTATGAGGTCAGTATCATGTGGATATGAATTGATATTATATGCTTGTATTATGCATATGTTTATGTTATGGATAGGTAAAGTTGAATGATACATCAGTGGAATGAAAGCAATGTGATCTATGGCACGCGGGACAAGAATGGACACGAAAATAGAAGTAAGGTTTCCTGGTAGATATGGTGTGGTTTTAGGATGTGAAGTATTGGTGTTGTGTACATGTACCATATGTAGTATTGTGTATATATGATGTTGTGTGCATGTTTCTTATATGATGTTGTGTCCATGTTGCATACATAGTGTTATGTGCATGATTCTATATGTGGTGCTAGATACCGATGATGTTAAGTACATGTCGTATATGTAGTCACTAGTACATTTAGGGGAAATTCTGACACTTGGTTCCGACGCTTTTGACCAAATGTCGGAAATTTCCCCAAATTTTTTCAATCCTGCCCGAAACCGTCGCTATACCGACGTTTAGAGAAAAGTGTCATAATAAAAACACTTAGACAAAGTGTTGCAATTGCGACGTTTGGAGGAAGACGTTGCAATTGCGACACTATGCCCCAAAGCGTCATTATTGCGATGACTGCCTCCAAACGTCGCAAGTGCGACACAATGTCTAAGTGTCGCAATTGCGACGTTTGGAGGCATCCGTCGCAATAGCGATGCTTTGTCTGCAGTCGGTATAATGACACTTATATGTGTGCTACATAAAAATGATTTTATTAAAAACTACATTAACGTCTGATATCACGCGTGCATTCACCCTCCGCTCTTGCAGAACAGCATTCGCCCTCAGCATTCACCCCCAGCTCTTTTAGAACAAAATGTTCCCTCAGCATTCACCCTCGCCCTGGGTGCAACGTACCAACCCTCGGCGCATTCGCCCGCGCCCGCCCCCGCCCCGTGCATCATTCGCTCGCCCAGGAACAAAATTCACCCCGCATCCGCCCCAAGCCCCGCCATCGCACTTGCCCTCGCACGCCCGAGCTCTTGCGTGCACGCATTCGCCCGGCGCATTCGCCCGAGCGCTTGCGCAACATTCGCCCCGAGCTCTTGCACAGCATTTGCTCCCCGCCCCGTGCAACATTCGCCCCCGCCCTCTGGTGTCTCTATTCGCCCGCTTGCAATGGTAAGTTCTTACTGCAGGCCCTTCCTCCTATAGTAGGGTTGACTCTATTTGGGTTTTTTTGGTCAATTCCATTGGATTGTGTTAGGCTGTAGGGTTCTCTCTAGATGTCTTCCAAATTTCTTTCGGATGATTTTCAAAAAGGATGTGTAAGATGTGTTTGTGCTTGCATGAATTTGACTCCACCAGTTTCATGAAGTTTAAGCTATGGATTTTAGTTTGACAAACTCATCCATCTCAACACCTAGTAATGAATTTCCCCTGGTCTAATCTATATTGAAGGTGAAGTGCAAAGTGGTAGAGAATGGGAGATCAAAATTCATCAACTTTATCACAAGGTTAGTACTCCAGATCGAAAGTGATGAGCTTTAGTTCTCTAGATTTGGGGATTTTCTGATATTTGAGGATTTTCTGATGACATATCAAAGGTCACATCCATACAACCATATCAAGGTCAATGTTGAGATCATTCTCATATAGATATAGGTCATTGATATATAGGGTTAATATCATCATCACTATCCATGGAAACCGAATGGTTACAAAATCTGTGATTGTGGTTGGCTCATTTGTAATTATTACCCATTTATAGTAGAGCACAGAAACACTAAATATGGCCCGAGAAGAGCCTTTACAACAGGCAATGGAATTACAGCTGCTTCATCAATAACCAATAGCTCCACTTGAGAAAAAATTTCATAATCTTGGGGCTAGATATACTGCAAAGCAAACAATTGTAGTTATCATTCGTGCTCCAATATATTAATATACTTTTTACATTTAACTGAAGAAATGGAAACAAGAAAATGCTAGCCATCATACAATGCTTTGACATAAGAGTTTTGAGTGACATAATTGAAAAAAAGAACTCATCCACTGATATTTATAATCATTTGAGTTATTCAAGTTAAACACAATGTCAAGAATCAAGATTCAATACCCTCTATTATCTTCATCACCCAATACAAGATTTAAATTTTTCCCAAAGAAACGCTTATTAAATTGCCAGCCATTATTTCTCCCTGCTTTAAAAACCCTACATTTAAATGAAAACAAGCATTGCATTTCAACTACAAAAATATATTAGTGTTCAAATGTACATGTGTACATCACTTGTGTAGGGTATTCCTTTTCCACTTTCACATTATCCAAGAATGTCTGCAGTATAGTTCATATTTTTTGTGATTTAGATTATCTTGAAAAAGGAAAGGTAAATTATTTCCCATGGAAAAAGAAGGTTTTCCCTTTTTACTACTGGAAATGGTACAACAAAGTTCCATTTCTACCCTAAACTCCTATGAAACAGGAACCAAATAAAGGCCATGTCCTCAATGGACATCATTTGGCTTTAAAAATGGCCATTGCACTGTGTTGTTTCTTATATTACATCACTATAGTTTCTTAGGTCATTTCTTGTTTCTTGAGATGAAAAACAGCCAAAGAAATTGTGAAGATCCTTTCAAGAAATAAATGACCATTTCTCAATCATATCTCAACTATTTTTTATTTTATTCAGTGGTTGCTTACTTTGAGAGAAATTTGACACTTTTATAAGGAATATAACATAAAACACAAAATGGGAAGGAATTGATGAGGTAGATGACCTTTAGTTGTTGTCAATTAAGAATTGATAATACACGATGCATGTTCTGTACTACAAACTAGATTCCTTCATGGAGTTAGGACACAAAGTATTGAATCAAAGTTGTAGTTTCTAACTTCTTGTATTGGTTCATCAATCTTGAAATTCAGACATTGCATGTCTTCATTGCTTCATGTTCGAATAATTTGCATCATATCGTACAATAGGAAATTAGGAATTATGATTATTATTACTTTATGGATCTGTTAAGTTACTTTTAAGTTTGCATGGTTTAGTGTGAAATTATTCTTATGTGCCCCTAGGCCCAGGTGAAGGAATGCCAAGGACTGAGAACCATAGTTTTTAAATGGTATTGTTTCTTATACCCAAAAACCCCTCAACATCACTTCTTATTAGTTCTTAACAACAGTGTTGTAAACAATTTGAGAATTGATATAGCAAAATCTCGCACTTCTCAAGATAAAGTCCTAAAGCTAAAGTGTGATACCATGTGTAATTCAATAGCCCCATTGTCACCTCACCAACCTCTTTTCACTTCGGACTAGCTCTCCTCCAACTCAAGGGGGGTTCTCCCTAGTAGATGTTAGGGATCTAATGGCCCAACCAAACCAAGTCAAGAGCCCCCTAACTCTCTATGTTTACTACTATCAATCAAAATATTGAACAATAGGGTCAAACATGCATCCTGAAGATAAAATTGTCAAGGTATTTTTGGGTAATTTCAAACGGAAAGTCCCCAAACACATATAATAAAGGAATTATAACGTGATTTCAAACATTAAATATCAAAAAAATCGTTTAAAGGATATTGAAAGGAAAAAGGTGATGGAAGATAGAAAGTTCCTTACTTAAATGCTCTAAGGATTTTTCAATAGTTGCTCCAAAATCTTCACTTCAAGGCCCTTCAAGATCGTCTCCAACAATGCTATACCATCAGCTTCAACAATGTTGCTCCAAAAATGTCCTCAAGGTCTTCACAACAAGTTTAATAAAAGTTTCTCCAACAATATATTCAATAAGGTTTTCATTGTCAACTCGTCTCTTGTTTGGGTTCCTTAATGTGCAATGACATGTTTCCAGGACTGAATTCAATGCAAGGCATATTTGAAACTCTAACTCTGTCTTCCGGTGTCTTATTAGAAATTATTTCAGTTTTCATTTTGTGTTTTCAAGTTATATATTGTTTTCAATTTTTTACATTTATAATTTTATTGCAATGTGGCAGACTGATCAGGGCAGTACAGGAACAACCCCGAGACGGGATGATCGCGGAAAGAGGCCAACGGAAGAACATGTAAAGTGCTAGCATTGCTCTATCTTCAGGTATTTTAGTTATTTACATAATTGAAATAATATTTATTTTGTTCAAATATGCAGACACCTAGCCATGGTACGCCTGATGATTCCCTCTTTGAGGAAGAGCTTTCTTCATCCCTATCTCCAGTGTTCTTGTTGCAAAAAAAGGCACGAGATGCAAGGTTAGAATTTAATACTTTGATAGACACGCCTCAAACACCTGAAACAGAAGAGAGGATAAAAAAACTTATGAGCCAGCTAGAAACATATCAGGTAATAATAAAAATTCAAAAGGATATTTTTTTTGTTCTGCATGAGATGAATTGTGATAGTTTGATTTTTAATTTTTACATTGACTAAACTAACAAAAAGTTCTTTTGTATGTAGTGTTTTCTAGCACTTGCTGAACCCGGTGTTGGTGGTAGTGGGACACAAGGGCAAGAGATTGCCCAACAACCCTCTTGTACACCTTCTACTCCTTTAGGTGCCAGCCAAGAAACACACCCTACCCAAGCAGACACCCAGCCAACCGCTGAATGTGTTGGAAATGATGAGGCTGATATGGCCAACTACATTATTGTGTTTCCTAGAGATACACGTGTCAGCTCCACAGGGACCATTAATGGCACGTTTTTGGTGAACGATGAAGGTGTCCCTATAAAGCATGTACAACTCCCAGGTAAATTTTAATATTTTAACTATTTCATGTACTCTATCTAAAACATATTTATCATGATTTTTATTTTTAAATTAATGATAATATCTTTTTTTCTGTGTAGGAAACAATGAGTTCTACAGGTTTTTGGAGAGCCATTCGTTGGTAATTTTTGGCCCAATCATATGCACAGGGTGGAATTCCCAGAATTCCAACTTGAAAAAAGAACTTCTAGATTATCTAGAAGCCCTTTTTGGGGTCGGCACATTTGACAGAACAACGGTGGCTCGGGTAGCCGGCAAATATTTGAAATATACCAGGGACACCTATAGGACGCAATTGCAATTTAACCCTAGATACGAGCATCCTCTCACAGTTCCAGAGAGTGAGTGGAGAGCACTCATCCATGACGGAAAAGAGAAAAGGGAAAAGAAAGAAGGAAAAATGCCAACTGGACCGGGAAGGTAAATTACAACTTTAATTCTACAGCTTTAATTTTCTCTATGTCTAAAATAAAAGTGTGCTACGTCATATCTGACTTCAATCTTTTGATGCTAGGTTGCCTGAAACCTCAAAGGCAACCAAAGCTAGGATTGAAAAAAAGGGCCATCACAAGCGGCTACTTGAAATTAGCTACAAGAATTGTAATTATGTAGCTAAACATCTTATAATTAATTGTATCGCCTTCCAACATTTTTGTAATCCTATCAAATATGATTAAAAATACACAATCATATGTAATTTAGGGTGATGACTTCGGAACAGAAACTACAGAGGAAGATAAAAATATTGCTTTCCATTTCGGCTATCAAGCCGTAGTTGAACGTCGCAGAAGCTTGGGGCAGGTCCCAAGATCCAGAATGCCTGATAAGGTAAAACATTAACCTTTCAATATGTTTTTTTTCGTCCATAAATTTAATGTCTAACAACTTTGTTTAAATCAGGGGAGCAGCACTACCGACGAGGAAAATAACCCAGTTTTAGAGCCAGATGTAGATGATCCTCACGTGCAACCTGATCATTGTAGTGGGGACTAGGCCGACAATGCTACTATCAGTGAGGGCCGTGACGGTAATTAATTTCCACTTATAATTTTTTATAATTATACCTTGATGGTTGTCCTTATAACGTTTTTTGTTTAAATGACAGAATGTTTCCCTTGAGGATCTTACCACCAGAGAGGAAGACAGGGCAACAGTCCCAACGGCGACAACTGGTGCACCAGGTAAATAATCTCATTGCAATTTTTTTTATTAATATTACCGAACTAGTTCAATGATATTTAAAAACCGACAATTAAAATTTAATATTATCTATTTTTGTAGGCGATGCCCCGTCACTGGATGAGCCCAGACATCGTGAATACGCAACTAGGTCAGCAGTGCGGGTTGAAAGGCACGAAACAGGAGCAGAGCGCGATGATATTGATGATGTAATTAGGAGCTTTAAAAATAGGAAGAAGAAAAAGAAAATTTGACAATGTAAAATATTGTATTATTATAAGACAAACGTTACCATACTTGGAACGTTTTTTGCGTTATATAAAAAACTCATTTATCATACTATTTTTATGTCAAGCATTAATTGCAATGTTTCCTTGTGTAATTTTTGTTGAATTGTTTTTTTATTAGTTATTGAATATTTTTTTTTATGCTCATGAAAGTAAAAAATGAAATATAGATTGGGTATTGGGGAATTGAGAGTGATGTGAGGGGGGGGGAAGGGCCATAAGAGCTTCCACCTTCACGTGGTTGGCCCCGTTTAGTAGAGAATAATTTATTGGAGCGATTTAATCTTGGAGCAAACCTCCCTCGATCTAGCGTAGCAACAAAAAAGTCACTGTTGACTTAGTTGCTACTCTTTCAGATCGTGGGAGGCTTGTTCCAATTTCATGCGACTCCAATAAATTGTTCTTGAAATGAAGAGGAGCTTATTCAGGTATGTTTTGACATTTTCAACATATGTTCTAACATTATCATAAGAATGCATCTTAGAGTAAAAAATGCTACATCAATTACTTGTATTTATTGTATAGATAATGATGGATTTTGATTGACTTGGCAGTGCAGGTACAAATCCTCTTGCATCATGAGTAATACAACTTGTCAACCAGGGTCATGTCCAGGATATTTTTGCTTGTGCGCTTGACCAGGTTCATAATGTCACATTTTGTAAGTTCCTTTACAGTTCATAATTCAATATTAAGCTTGTTCATGATTATTATCTATGTTTTTTGTATGTGTTTTTTCATCTATTTGATTGTAAGCAACTCTGAAATTTTCATGTTGTTCACTATGATTTCTCCCATTACCACTCCTAGGATGAATCCAACTTTATTGTTACATAGGTTACTTTATTGTTACTATGATTTCTCCATTCACGATTTCATAGGTTACATCATGTAAAGTTGTCAATCTCAGGTTGGTGATGAGCTTTAGTTCTCCAGATTTGGGGCTTTTCTGATATCTTCTCCCTCATGTCATTCCTGCATCACCTCGTTGTTTGAGCATGCCAATTTTCTACCACTTGTACCAATTGGCACATGTCAATCTCTGAGTGGTGCCACATTTCACCTATTTTCAGCCCACTTGACCACCTGAAAAACTCAAATCCACACACCATGTGTCTTTATCATGGAGTGCCACATGTCCTAGATATTTAGGCCGATAGGCCTTCTGTTATGAAAGAGATCAATTTTTTTTCGTCAACGCTTCTTATCTAGGCACGACACCTGTTACTTGTTTAATCTGACTGTCACGGTCTCTCGGGTTACCTTCTAGGTTTGACATACCACTAGTTTCTGGTATATTTCCATGGAATCGGTCTGAAAATACCAGCAACAATCCACACACCTGCAACCGTCGACAGACCTGCCGTTTTAGTAGCTGCATTTCCGCAACTGCCAATACACCTGCCGTTTTAGTTGCTGCATTTCGAAAACTTCCAATACACCTACCGTTTCATTCTCCTGGACTCTGTGTATGCATATTTTTCATATAATTTTATCACGAAGTTGGCTGCAGTGCTTTGAAATTCCTTTGAATATTTTTGCGGCTTAGAAGACATTTCAGGCCAGAGCTATTGAATAGACTTGATGAGATAGTTGTATTTTATCCTCTTTCTCGTGATGAGCTCAAAAAAATTTCTAGACTACATATGAAAGATGTAGCGATTCGTCTTGCAGAGAGAGGTGTTTCTTTAGGGGTTACAGATGCTGCTCAATCTGGATCTTGTTCTTCAGGAAGCCTATGATCCTGTAATTAATCACTTTGTTTTTATTTCTTCTTATTCAGAGTCTATCTTACCAAGGGATGTGCCCGTTATGGTTTGTTATGAGACCGTTGTCAATTTCATCACCGTCCCTCATAATATGTTTGATTGTGTTTATAAATAATAAACAATTATTACACCAAACAATAAACAATTAACTGTACTATGAGTAATATGATATCTTGAAATAATTCTCATTATAATTTCATAACCTCTGCTCTCACTTGGTGTTGTCTATATCACTAAGTGTCTCTTCTTTAAAATTATAGTTACATCAGACAATGAACAATCAACTACACTGTGAGTGATATCTTGTAATAATTCTTATTATAATTTCCTAACCTCTACTCTCACTAGGTGTCTATATCATTAGGTGTATCTATTTTAAAATTATAGTTTCAATGGTAGATAAATTGTTATCTTAAAATTATAGCTTTGATGGTGATACCTTGTGATTGATAATGCAGTTTGAAGCAGCTTTAGTTTTGACTAATATAGTCTCAGGAACCTCTGAGAATACAAAGGTTGTGATTGATTACAGGGCACTGCCTATATTTGTGGAACTTCTTACCTCTGGGAATGATAATGTTTGAGAACAGGTAGCACGTTTATTTTAGAGGCATAAAATTATTCTTCCCAACTATCTTTATATGTCTATAATTTTGGAATTTGATTTAAAAAACTAGTACACAACTTTGAGTTCAACTGGTGTTTGTGTAAGGTTGTTTGGGCTTTGGGAAATATTGTTGGAGACTCTGCAACATTTAGGGATCTTGCCCTCAGTCATGGAGCTCTGAGGCAGGTGCTTGCCCAGTTGAATGATACTGCAAGAATTTCAATGATAAGAAATGCTACATGGGCTCTGTCAAATTTTTTTTGTGAGGTAAACCCCAACCACTATTCGAATAGGTAAGCAGAATACATTTTCTGCCTCTTCTTCTTAGTTCGCAGATACTGTGAATTTTTTTTATAGATCTTGGTGCTTGGTAGATTTGGACATAATATGGACCTAGGTGCTTGTTCATTACAATGAATCTATCACCAGGTTTTAGAAAATGCTCAGAAATTTTGGTTTCACAAGGAGATTACCCTTGCTTGCAATTATCGATTATCAATCACATTCAAAAAAATTCTTTCATAGCATTTCTGAGCTCTTTGTAGGTGAATTTCCGAGGCAATTTCACAATATCTGAACTAAATTTGTCTGTCCTTTTCAATACTCTGCGCTTGTAACAGAACCAGACAAACAATCTAGTGGCCAATGCAACAACAACAACACCTCCTATTGCAATGCCTGCAATTCACCCTCTTTGCACACATGAATGACTATGGCACCCTCTTTTGTGAACAGGTACTGGAGCTGAAGGTACTAGTTTCGAATAGGATCGTGGAATTCAACATCCAAAATAGTATCAAATTCCACTGCAATAATATTCCTCGGCGAGGGAAATAGTTCATTGAGACCTATTTGACTCATCACCCCCAAATAGCCTCCAAGGCTACCCTGAGTGTGATCATCTTTGTTGCTGAGAATATTTTTATTTTTTCAGTGAGTTTAGGGTTTCTCTAACATAGCTTCAGAAATCCAATTCAGTGCCTGATTGAATATCGTCACATAATACTCATGGTTTGGATTGATAAGCATGCTTTGAATGGTTGGTTGATTCATAAGAACCACCCATATAGTCATCTTGAGATATTTCAGAAGTTTTCTCGGGTTTCCTTTTTCACCGTTTCTAGTGGGTGGGATGGTGTGGGGTGATCCATCAATACTAGTTCTCTTGTAGTAGGGAATTTGTTTTTGGGGATATAAAGGAGCATTTGATGTAGATATCCCATTGGATGCATTCATATATGGGCATGAGAGGTCAAGAATTTAAATTAAAAATATGCAACCTCTAGCATGGAAACCTGAAGGCCGTGAGAGACACTGGTTAAAGATTGTTTTGTGCTGGCCTTAATATAGTCGTGATTTCTTTCTATTATCTTAATGCAAATATATAGTCTGGTCTCATTAAAATGAGGATTGTGGTTGTATTTCTCTTTGGTTGTTTCTCTCTTAATGCTCCAGAAGTTGCCAAAAGTTGCGATAGTTTTTTAGTTTGCCTGTTACAACTTAAAAGTGGTTTTTAGCAATGGGAGTCATGTTTTTTAAGGTTCATACTAATATGAAGATCTTAAAATTATATATTCAGGATCAGAGAAGATGGCCTCTACTTTGGGCAGTATGAAAACAATTTCCACATCTACCTCATTGGGTAACAATGGAAAGGGGAAGAAGTTGGGTGCAATGTTTGATAATTATGGCAGACAATTGTCTTCTCTTTCAGTTTTTTCACCCATTTCCTTTAATCGCTCAAGTAGAAGAGGGACTCTGAGATTACGTGACATAGAGAAGGTAGTTAATACAAGAGCTATGAAAAAGGAGTTGTACTTCAACAAGGATGGCTCAGTGACAAAAAAATTGCAGGTCAGAGAAAAAATTATGTTTAAAGGAAGGTCACCTGCACGTGAAACTTCACTGCGATGGATCTTTCCTTATCCACTTATATTCAATTTTAATGTGTTATTTTAATTTTTCATGGAGGGTTGTTTTGGCATATGGTCTGGCATTCAATTGCACACTTACTGAAAGAATTGTCAATTTGTCTTGCAGGGGGTGTGAACAAACTTGCCGATCTTATTGGAGTCACCCTTGGGGCGAAGGGAAAAATGTTGTCTTGGAGAGCAAGCATGGTTCTCCAAAAATAGTTAATGATGGTGTGACAGTAGCTAAGGAGGTAATTTGTAGATGTGTGCTCTGGTTTTCTTTTTAACGTTGTATTTTTTCCCCCTCTTAAATGTCTTAGATTTGGTAGGCATAATTTGAAAACTCAAAGGTGAAAGGAAACATATTTGTTACCCAGTGGTCTACTTAGCCTATGGACTAGCCACATTAGAGTAATGCATAAAGCTTTTCAAAACAATAAAAGAAAAGGGTTATGGCTGAGTCAAATTTTATTGTTATTGACAGTGTAATGAAATGTATCTCAATGCTATGGTTTTGGCCTTTTTATTGGTTGAATTAGAGGACCCAGTTGAAAATATTGGGGCCAAGTTGGTAAGGCAAGCTGCGGCAAAGACAAATGATTTAGCTGGGGATGGAACCACAACATCTGTTGTTCTTGCACGAGGTTTAATAAGTGAGGGTGTAAAGGTAACTTTTTGTCGATAGTACTGGATTAAGATCATCTATTCATTTTTGGAGGGTCTTATGGTGTTTGGTTTTTTAGTTTTGGGTTGGGCTTATTGAGTCTAAGATAGTTTTTGAGTGAAAATTTTTTTATCAGGTATTAAAAAATTTTGGTTCTTTTGTCAAAATTTATGAGCTTGTTAGGAAATACAAAACTGACAACGGTTGTATCTTAAATTTGTGGAAAATAATTTGAAATGAAACCTTTTTGTTTAGGTTGTTGCAGCAGGTGCAAACCCCATTCAAATTACTAGGGGCATTGAAAAGACAATAAAGGCCCTTGTTTCGGAACTTAAAATTTTTTCAAAGGAGGTAAATGCTTGCCCTTTGAGTAGGCTAGTTTTCCTTTTTGCTGATGGTTTGGTGTATCTAATTGAATTAGTTGCCTAAGATATTTTTGGTTGCAAACTCCTTTTCATTTTTCATACAGTATTGGCCTCGTGGAATACATTTGATTGTGTGGTCTTGTTAGATATACAACATTTGTAGTTGTTTATTCTTATGGCCGAGGTGCACTTTTATTATGGAAATAGTCTATGCAATATTGTCATTTTATCCTTACTGCAGGGTAGCATGTTGAGAAGTTTCTTGTGAAACATTTGGTATTCAAAATGACACTTGATCCTATACAGCATCATGCACTTGACTTCAAAATTCATATTCAAAGTGTGCCAGACAATTTTTGCAAAATTTCAAATATTTATGTTGTTTTAAACCATTATATTTTTCATGTATTGGATGCTAAAAATGAGAAAAAGACTTTGGTATGAAACCAACTGGTGAATAATTTCCAGCAAAACAACCACTTCCAAGACATGATTTAGAAGTAGAACATATGTACTTATGAAGCATAGAAAGATATCCTTGATGCATTGTCAACGTTTGGCTAGGGTTATTTTTGGAGAAAATAACTCCTTATTCCTAGAATAGTGATCTTCAATACAAGTAAATTTCTTTCACGGACACTTCTGCCACTTGGCTTGTTGTTTATGTACTTTGAGCTCTACAAAATTTGTCTATATAAATGACCACAAAAATGTAATACTTACCTTTATATTTTAGTAACCCTGTAATAAATTCTATTGATATATCTTCTAGTCTTTGAATATGTATGTGGAATGGTTGAAGTAACCCTAGATATTTTACTATCTCTCTTTTATTTGTTATGCACACCTGACCTTCTCTTACAAAATTTTGAATATCTTTCTTCATTCCTTCCAAAAATATATTTTTTGATCCTTTGAGATGTTTTAAGGAACCCTGCGTCCTACCATCAGAGAGACATGGGACTCCCTTGATATTTGTTTATTCAAATATGCTTGCGTGCATAAAAATATTCTACATTTGCACCAAAGTATATCTCTCTTTCACTCCCAATGCTCCATAGAGTTCATCCCATCCCTTATAAATTTTAGTTTTTGTTTAGTACTATTGTCATTTTTCCATTATGGCAAGCTTCTTCTAGCCACCTAGGAATAGAAAATGTAATTGGATATAAATTTGAGGCCTCTTCTGTTTTAGAAAGAGCATCATGTACTAAATTTTCCTTACCCTTTTTGCAGATTATCTCAAAATTAAAACTTTGCATTTTTTCTCCTCATTTTTGTTAATCTTCTAATGAAAATCATAGCTTCAAAAAACACTTTATGCTATCATGGTATATCTTGACTTTAAAGTACTCCCAATGATATACTATCCCCATTTTTTATTGCATGTAATATTGCTTCCATTTATTTTTCATACGTAGATTTCACCAAATATTTTATTTGAATTCCTTGCTTTTAAAAGCTAATGATATCCCTTATTGTGTTAATGTTACGTAAATTCCTTGTCCTAGTGCCTCAGACTCTACTATGAATTTTTTACCAAAAGTAGGTGCAACCGATGTTAGTGTAGAAGACATGGCATCCATTGAAAGAGAGAATGCCAAAGTAGCCTCATCATTCCATATAAATGATATTTTCTTCAAGAGATATGTGAGTGGACTTGAAATGCATGCATAATTCTTAACAAATGATCAATAATATCATGTAAGTCTAAAAAATCTTCTAAGAACCTTGATTTTCTTAGGAATAGGTCATTTTGTAATAGCTTGCATCTTTCGAGGCTCCAACTTCACTCCTTCCTTTAAAACAATATGAACCAAATACTCGAATTCTTATTTCCCAAAAGCACATTTGGATATTTTTACATAAAAATTATTATTCTCAATAATTTATATAACTTTTCCACATGTTTAGTGTGGTATTCCCATGATTTATTATAAATATGTGTATTATCAAAGAAAACCAACACAAATTTTATAAGATGGGATCAAACAAAATTGTTCTTAAGTCGAGCCCGCCAGACTTCAAACGGCAATAAACCATAATTCAAACCAAATTCACGTTCCAAAATAGCCTGCTGACGTCGGCGAATTTTGCGACGCGAAAACCAAATGAATTCCGCCCTAATCTTTTTTGGGTCCGAAGTTGCGCTGGCGTACGGAGGGAGAGTTGTGACGTGAATTTCTTATCAAATTTTCCCTAATCTTTTTTGGGTCCGGATTTCCACTGCGCGAGTGGCCCAAACAAAGATCCGCTCCAATCAATTTCTGCCACGTGTCCTCAATCAAAAGTTGCCATGTTCCCGGATGTGGGTGCATTCGATGGCGTTTAAGGCGATGGGACATGGATGTGGCAATTTCATATCAATCGCATTAAGTTTTAACGCAGTTCAATTAAGTTCCAAGGTTTTCACATCAAATCGCATTAAGTTTTAACACTGTTCAAGATCGAACCTCCACTCGTGTTAGAGATTCCGCATGCTCTAATATGATCCGGCCTTCGGCTCTCATCAATGAGAGATTAATTATGACGAGCGTTCTTCGATGCCATTACAGTCGGGTCGATAAAATGGCGTTTTGCTGTGGTTTTTCAGACGAGCCGCAACCTTTGAATTGCAGATGCTCTTCGGTTGCTGGGTTACACTGCCTGCTCACTGTGACGAGAAGGAGAAGTGGCCAGCTGAACTGCTGCTTAGACCTTGGTGCAAATCTGCATTTCTCTCGGTCTGGTATGTGTCTGTCTTCCTCGGTTTCTTGGAATCCTGTTTCTCCGTCTCGTCTTGTGCCCACTGATGAGACTGCACCCATGCCTCACCTGCGTCAAAGGATGCGTTGCCGCAGGGGGAGCACTAGAGGTCAACCCCTGTGCGCTCCCTCCAGCCCCTCAACCGAGTCGTCTTCCCAGTCCAGTGATTATTACGCAAGTCGCTATCCAAACACTAGAAGTGGGTGGGGTCGGGTTCTAGGATCTGGCCACCGTATGGGCTCCCCTGCTCCTCATTTCCCCACCGCTTCACCTTCTCCCACGACGCGCACTGCGCTTTTTTCCTTTAATTGCTCTCTGAAACGCCACGAATCACATCTTCAATCACCGTGGTTTTCCGTGAGGAGGCCCAAGTGGAAGAACAATGCACCCGTCCTGCGGGTCTGAGCTCAGAAAAAGCTAGCCAGCATTCGGGCCTTCAGGAGGGGAGCGGTGGCATGAATGTGGAGATAGCACCTGGCGATCCTGGACCTTCCGAAGGATGGTGCCGAATCGTCGAGGAACCACCGAAGGAGTAGTTTGGTTAATTTGGTTTTCTTGCTTCGCGGCCCACTTAATTGGGCCTATTTTAGATTATATTACTGTGCTGGACCTCTGTAATATTTTTGAATTCTGTAAACGTTCAAGACTGGTTTCCCCGTATGAGGGCAGTCTTCTTTTTTGATTTTTTGATGACAAATTTGCCATAAGTCTGGGCAATGTTTTTGACTTCGGTCATGCTGTAATTTTATTCCCACTGTTAATAGATTAACTTTACTTAGAAAAAAAAAATGTTGCCCTGTTTCTATTTTAAACCTATTTTTTGAAATACAGAGCCATGTTTATATGATTGTTTATAGTCGAAGCACTGCGGGGTGGTTTATTATATTAATTTTTCACGGTCGAATTATGTTCATAACAATTGGAAAAAAAAAAATGTTGCCCCGTTTCTATTTTAAACCTGTTTTTTGAAATACAAAGCCATGTTTATATGATTGTTTATAGTCAAAGCGCTGCGGGGTGGTTTATTATATTAATATTTCAAGGTCGAATTATGTTCATAACAATTGGAAAAAAAAAATGTTGCCCTGTTTCTATTTTAAACCTGTTTTTTGAAATACAAAGCCATGTTTATATGGTCTACGTATTATACTCTTTCTCTGTATATCTACAGGAACCTTTTTGCTATGAATAGGGTGGATGCTGTAGCGGGCTACTAATGGAAACAAGCGAGCCTGAACCTTACATCTCGGATGCAACAGATGGTTACCAATTTTGGAATCAAGCGAGCCTGATCTTACAAGTGAGCCTGGGTTTCTGCAGATGGTTTTGATTTCCGGGAACAAGCGAGCCAGAACATACAATTGACCTTGGGTTTATACATATTTTTTCTCTATCATGGATGCTTTTTGTGTGAGGTGTATATCAACAGTACATGTCTCTGCACATTTCCTGTATCCACTTTATGATACTATTTTATGTGTTGACAGGTTATCACTCTGCCTTCAAAACTAGCGATGTTGGTTTATTGATATGGTCTGATGGTCTTTTTATATTTTGGACATATCACACTCCTCACATGATTAGAGTTTTTCTCTGTTCAAGGATTTTGGGTACTTTAATTTGTATTTGGAAAAATGGACGTCGGTACTCTATCTGTTGTTTTACTATTCTACATACTGCTATTTCACTTTCTTATAGATGCCTCGGGCATATTTGGATGCTTTCTCAGATTTGTCGATAATCTCCATGTGGACCGTTACTGGGTTTTATATCAAGTCCCTGTATATGACATGGGGTATTTTTCTATCACTGTCTGGGGTGGGACTTCCACTTTTCTGGATGGATATTTGGGTTCCAATCTTCAGATGTGAAAATGTAATGACTTCATGGACTATTTTACTTCATATAATATATTCAAAACAACGTTTTTTCTCTTGTGAAAAAAAAATGATTGTTTATAGTCGAAGCTTTGTGGGGTGGTTTATTATATTAATATTTCATGGTTGAATTATGTTCATAACAATTGGAAAAAAAAAATGTTGCCTTGTTTTTATTTTAAACATGTTTTTTGAAATACAGAGCCATGTTTATATGATTGTTTATAGTCGAAGTGCTGTGGGGTGGTTTATTATATTAATATTTCATGGTCATTGGAATGCCCAAAATTCATAACAAATATTGGAGATTTACTGTCCTGTTTTAAAGTTTCATTTTTTTTTTTAAATTGAACCCGCTATCGGTATACCGACGCTTTGTAAGCGTCAGTCTTCCGACGTCTTGAACGATTTCCGTCAGTCTTCCTAGGGTCGGTATTGCGACGCTTTTGGAATGCGTTGGTATTGCGATGCTTCTGGGACGCGTCGGTCTTGCGACAACATAAAAACGTAGGAACAACAATAGTATAAAAACGTCGGAAGAGTGACGTTCAAAACGTCGGACCACATTTCGTCGGAATTGCAACTGTTTACAAACTTCAGAAGAGCGATGCTCAAAACGTCGGACCACATTTCGTCAGAATTGTGACAATTTACAAACGTCAGAAGAGCGACGTTCAAAACATCAGACCACATTTCGTTGGAATTGCGACAATTTACAAACGTTGGAAGCACGACGGTTTGGGAAACGTCAGAAGAGTGACGCTTGTTTGGAAGCGACGGAAAAAGTGTCAGTAGTGCAACACTTTTTCAATGCGTCAGAATTGCGACGTAATGGCAAACCACGTTTTTCCCATCCTCGAACTGTCGCTCTTGCGACGACTATGTGTCGAAATAGCGATGAAGTGGTCGTCAGAAATTGGGCCAAATTTTCTAGTGAGTGCTATGTAAATATGGTGTTATGTACATGTTTTGAATGTGGTGCTATGTAAATTTGGTCCATTGTACATGTTTTATATGCGGTGCTATGTACATATGGTGCAATTTACAGGTTGTACATGCGGTGTTTTTCACATATGGTAAGGTGTGCATGATTGTACATTTGGTGTTGCGTGCATGTGGTTCTATGTACATGTGGTACATGTGGTGTTGTGTACATGTTGTGAAAATGGTGTTGTGTACACGTCAAACAACTGTTGTTGTGTACACGTCATACAATTGTTGTTGTGTGCACGTGGTGTTGTGTACATTTTGTGCAAGTGGTGTGGTGTACATGTGTTGTTGTGCACACGTTTTGCAGGTGGTGTCATGTACGTGTGCTGTTATGTACACATTATGTAGGTGGTGTTGTGTATAGGTGGTATTTTATACATGTTGTACATGTGGTAATTTGTACACAACATATATGTTGTGTTGTGTATATTTGGTATGGTGTCACGAGTATTGTGGAGTCATTGTATCACAACATGTGTATTCATGGTATTATATGGTGTATATGTATATGTATTGTGTTGTACACCACATGTAGGTGTATGTGTGTTGTTTTACACTGAGTGTAGGTGTAGGTTTGGTGTTGTACACTGGGTGTAGGTGTATGTGTTGAATTATTCACTGGGTGTAGGTGTATGTCTTGTGTTGTACTCCAGGTGTAGGTGTATGTGTTTTAGTACACTTTGTATGTGTATGTGTTTTAAGGTGTGATGGGACAGGAAAGTATGGTATTTTTTGGCCCTTGTTGTTGTTATTGAGGGTTGAGGTGGCCCTTAGTCTCTAAATGCCCTAGTTGTTGATATTTAGGGTTGAGAGGGTTTAGTCTTGGGATACCCTTGTTGTTGATCTAAGGGAGGAGGCAGTTTAGTCTCTGGATTCCCTTGTTGCTTAAAGAGAAGGCACTAGGTGCTTATCAGTTTTGGAAACCAACTCAATGTGTGTGCAAAAAGAATAAAGACAAAATTTAAAAGAAAATAATCCTTTTGAAAGATAAGTATCAGTATTTTACTTAAGTTTTTTATTATTCATGTGATCTATGATTATGATTTATGATGATTACATGTGATATATGATTTTGATTTATGATGGTTGTGTTTTGAGCTAATCGGATGTGATATGTTTATACATGATAATTTGATTTGTTGTGATAGGAAGTAAACATAATTATGTGCACCTTATTGATGAGACACCAATGAGGTATGATTTGATTTAGATTCACTTCCTTTTAGTCTAATTCAAATTATGTGCTTGGCACATGAGCAAGAAATTTATTAGTTTGGGGTGGTCAAAACTGACAGCAAGGATTAGCAACAGTAGAAGAAAGGAATTGGAACAAACAACAGTATGTTGGTAAAGCACTTCAAGAGCAGGTCCAGTATGGGACACTGGTACCCAATAGTGTCCATTGATTGGCATGATCATTTTATGACTGGTATGATGGTTTTGAGGCAGGTATATGCCTTGGTTATTTGACCTTTCAATGCGAGGAAGCGTTTCTAAGGGATGGATCACCCGAAATGGGGATGTCGGGGAACTTGGAAGCTAAGTGAATGCATGGAAGGAGGTGATCGAATTCACTGAGAGACTGTGTATATGATAAGGGAAGGATGGGGATGGATTTTTTTTAGTCATTAGCATTTCCAGATGGAATCAGATGCACATTGGGAGTTTTCCTTGGAACAATGATTCGAAAACTATTCATTGAGAGGACAAGTGGCGCAGGATTGTAGCGTTGGACATTGGATGCAGATTTGACTTGAAAGTGGATTATGGACTTCCTTGAGAGGTGAATCCTAGTATTACATTGAGGGTGGAGGTGTGAGAATTTGGACTCTCTTATTGCTGATGCAAACACCATATCCTTTTATTTGATGGTTGAGAAAATGTGCCTATGTGTAAATTTTTATATTATTGTAAATATTGTATCGAGTTGGATTTATAAAGGTACATAGATAGTATGTTTATTTGTTGGTTAAAGAAAATTTACATAATTATATGTGGTTGCTTTTGTAAACACTATAATGAGTTATGCTATAAAGCTCCAGTAAGCAGTATGGTTGTCATGATTGTCATGACGGTTTTGCTTTTGAGCAGGCTGTTCATTGTAAATGTTTCAATGAGCTGAGTTATAAATCTCCATGGGTTGTACATTTTTATTTTCAGTGGTCTTGTTGGTTTTAGGTGACATTGAACAATGAGGATGGTGTTCCCCTAAGGGAGAGGGATTTATAACAGCCCCAGGTTAAAATTTCATGTAACAAAGTTAATAAATGAAAAAGAAGACCAAGGTCATGGTACATGTATTCCAAGTTGAATTTTGGGAAAAACATCCTAGTGTGGGTGTTCATTTCGATTTATTATGGCTAAAGGAAATTGGAAAAGGCAATGGCTAAGGCTTTGGAAAGGCAAAAACATATTTTTGGCATTTATTTTATGAAAATAAAGGAAATTAGGAGAAAATGAAGGTGAAAGGTCACAATTTTCATGTGAGGAGGAAAAAAAATAGAGGAAATTGAAGACAATAGAGGCATTAATGATAAAAAGGATTCTGAGGATCAGTTCACAACCTTTTGTCAGTTTAGTTTTAGAATTTGTATGAGAGAGGAGAAGAGAACCAAAAGGAGAAAGAAAGCAAGGAAGAAAATGAAAGGAGGGGAAAGGAGAGGAAAATAAAGGAAAGGACAAAGAAATCAAAGGAAGGCAGGGATCAAGCAACTTCAGCGGGAATACTTGCAGGTAACAGGTTGCATGTATGATTTTCTAGCTATTTTTGACATGCATGGTATATGCATGTTGGTATTTAGTTCTGTTGGTGTCATTGGCATGGATATTGTAGGGTTTCGAAAGTGGATTTCAGCCTAGCCTTTCCATTTCCGAATAGCCATGGTGTTATGGGATTGTTCTCGGTTTTCAGCTTTCGACTTCTGGAATATTTTGTATCTGGGTGACATGATCTCAGGAAAATTCCCAAAGGCCTAGGAATCCCTTGATCGGTAATGGTGGGATACATGGTAAAGCCTGAGGGTGGAGACAGAAAAATTCATCAAGATATTGGTGGAGAAATTTTGAGGCATCCAAGCTCGGTTCGGTTTTTTGATCTCGGCACTAGTTTAGGTGAGATCATGGTTTGGTGAGGGTGGAGGTGGTTTAACCTCTAGATTCCCCTGGTTGTGTTTGGATTGGTTTATCACATAATATCCCACATTCATGCTTAGAATATGGCATGATGGTGATTGGCTGAAGGAAAGAATTGGTTCAGCCAATCTATGGTCGGGTGGAATGTGGAAGTCTCAAACCTAGTCAGTTTTTCCTATGTTTAATAAGAGTTAATTTTATCTTGCTTTTGATAATTAAATCTACTAGTTATTATGTGTCTTAAACAATTTTTCTCTTATTGTTATTTATATGTTTATATGCTAGTTATAATCATGGCTTTATGGAAAATCTTAGTCATGGCTCTTTTCATGTTTTTACTTGTAACTGAATGAATAATGAATGCAAGACATATTTTTTGTTATGACAGTTAATGTGAGAAGGTAGTGACCCTTCTTGTCAAACCTAAGGTAAATTTTCAATCCCTTATGATCATATTTGCATTCATGACCTGTAGGTTGTGTATTTACCAAGTGTTTGATAAAATTTCAATCCCAAGTGGGGATGGTCAGGTCAAGTATTGGCTCCAATTTTTGGTTTACGAACATTGTTTCTATGTAATTTATCTTCTCTGGAAGTTTCACTGAGTTATGGGCAGATACCTGAGTCCTGGCCCTGAAAAAGTGGCACAAAAATCATATTTGTTGGCATAGAACTGATCAGAAAAGTCCATAGTCACATGGATGCAAGATTATGGGAGTGACTCGAAACCCATAGTCACATGGAGGCCTTGGCAAGGGAGTGAATAGGTCTTTAGGACAAGGAAAATTTATTTATCTTAGGGGTTGGACACCTGGAGGGTTGGGTTACTCCTGGAGGTCCTGTGGCATCTAAGGGAAGTCAGTAAGGTCTTAAGTTGTCAACTCCATTTCCATAAGGTTACCTAGGAGGTTGAGTCATATCATAGTGACCCTCATCTCTTCTTTACCCCAGGAAAGCAAGTGAAAGTGGGTAAATGTGGGAGGAAGTGTTACACTAAATCTGACCCTAGAATGTTTTGGAGAAAATTTTTGATTCCTAAGGCTAAATAAAATCAATTTATTCCATTGAAGAAGTGAAATATTTACCTTAAAAACCTCTATGAATCCATAAATTACATGGAAACCATTTTGACTGCCCCTATAGTGGATGACATATTTTATTTGGAAGATAATGAGTTTTTGGTTAAGAAACTTGCTAATGGGAAATCTAAGGACTTGAAGGATACGAAGATGAAAATTTTAAAATGAGAGAACCTATCCTCTTCTCACACATACACATGCTCTTTAATTTGTTAGTGAATCAAGGCTTCCCTAAGCCTTGGTTGCACATATTTATTGTGTCTATCCTTAAGTGTGGGGATTAAAAAATTCCATCTAATTACATGACCATTATGACTAGCCACATTTTATTCAAGTTATATGGGCTTAATTTGGAAAATAAGATTATCATTTGGCTTGAAAGCCATGGTAAAAGAGCTAAAGGCCAAGGTTGTGGACCATATTGTTACTCTTATGAAAATTGTGGAGGAATGTTGCAATAATAAAATTTATCTCTTTGGTTTTTTTGTTGACTCTATAAAAGCATTTGACATTATTCTTAGAACATAGATATGGAAGAGGCTAGAAGAGATAATGGTTCCTCTCAAGTTGAGGGTTGTTGTGGAAAGGCTATATGATAATGTTATTTTTAAGCTTAGGACCACTGAGGGTTGGTCAGAAGAAATTAAATGTAATATTAGAGTCAAAAAAGGGTGTCCCTTATCCCTTTCCCATTTTGGAAATAAATTGATAAGCTAGAAGATATTTGGAAGATGCAAGTCGTATTGGCCCTTTGATCACTTTAGAAGATGTAGGTTGTGCCTTCCCCATTCTCACTAGTGGTAAAAAATCACATCCTTTATATTGATGATATTTTTATATTGGAAAGGATTCAATACGATCTTGGAAAGAAACTTAGAATCCTCTAAACTTTATGCTCCAAGATGGATAAAATTTTTAATACTAACAAAACTAAAGTCATAATAATTAAATTTAAAAATATTTCCTATGATACTTTTTATTATGACAATAGCTCCTTGGAGGAATTTCCTTCATACAAATATCTGGGAATGGACTTCCACCATAAGCTTAATTAGAATTACACAGTGAGAAAAGGATAGACGTAGGTTGGAAATATTACTATGGGCTTCAAAAAAAATGTAAGTAGGTAGATCTTTGGATTTGGAATAAAATTAAAAGCACCTCTTCGAGACTCTTGTCACTTCTATAATAGTATATGGATGTGAGGTTTGTTGTTGTGATATATCTAGAGAGTCATGGAGGAATATTTAAAAGATCCAATCGAAGTCTATAACCTACAATCTCAATATTGAAGGAAATACTCCCAACCCTCTCCTCATGATTGAAGCAAGCATTTCCCCCATTGAAAGCATGACTATGACTAGGTATCTCATGTATAAGAATAATTTATACAACATGTATGCTAAGAGGTTTACTAAATTCACTTCTAACTCTAGCCAAAACCCCCAACTTCAACTAACGTAAGGGTGGAACCAGTCTTGGCTGGACCATTGGCGAGCGAAGAAGGAGATAATCTCAAAAAATCTGAATAATATTAAAAATATCACTACTTTCAAATTTAAGGAGAAATTTTGGGGAAATATAGAGCTATAGGGATAAAGGAACTACAATACTATAAGGAGGTGTTAGACCCTAATCTTGAAAACCAAAATTATATTTTTGTCTTGACTAGTGTTAAGAAGAAAATGAACATTGCCAAGATAAGAACTAATTCTCATGAGTTGCTTCATAGTGAAATTGGGCTTTGGTCAATTCATAAAATTCCATGCGATGAAATAGTTTGTCATATCTATGATCTTAAGACATTTGAACATGAAAATAACTTTCTCTTAGATTATCCATCTTATATTCACATTCAATCTAATTTTCAAAATACCTATCACAATACCAAGCTTATTGACCTTTTAACTTAGCAAAATTGCGGTGATCTCGGAATGCTTCTCTCACTTATTTTTTAGCATATAATTAAAATGTTAAAGAATTAATGCAACTAATATTTGACCTTATTAAGGTCTGGTAGACCATATAAGTATATTTTTTACGTTAATCATCATCATCATCACAAAATTTAAACATAAAAATAAAAAGGAAAATAAATTTTACCTTTAAACCCATACCCAAAAAAACCTACAAAATTGAAACTAATAAACAAACAAATAAATAAATAAACTAAAATCAAATAAATATATTGTAGCATGCATAAGTCCCAACTAGATATATGTAAATAAATACAAATTATTACTTCATACCTAACACTACCCTAGGACTTCTAACATGCCCATGGAATTAATTCAGCATAATATTTTACATGCTCTTGATAAGTTATGGGATATAAGTGTAATCATAATGAAACAAATTATAATTTCACCATTTAAATAGGTTCGCTTGTGATTTAATACAAGATAATTGCTATATTCATTGTGCATATCATTTGGAATATGTATCATGGTTTTAATAACTTAATTCACCTATGGTTTGGATTATGTATCCATGGTAATGATAGCCCATGGTACAGGATTGATTAATATTGTGATTAATTCCCTCGAACAATGGAATGGTGACCTCCACCACTAGATGTCGCTTCTGGAAAATATTTGGAACCTATGGCTCCACAGCTGTCAATTTTCATAGTCGAAGCATTGAGGATTGGTGTATGTTGATCCTTGTTCATCTGATATGATGTTTGAGATTTGGCTAACAGAAGTTAGGGTAACCACCCTTGCTTTCTCGGCGACAGAGTCTCATTCTCGATATGGACGGAGCTGGGCAGCTCTGCAAGTAAGGGTTCTCTGGTTCTTTGTTCGGTTGATGTTCTTACATTGTTATTCCGACCCCCCAGTCTATTTCCATAGTCTATATGACTATTTTAGAGTTAACGAGACTCATTTATAGGGTATCTTCTTGGAAGAAACAAGTTTTGACAAGGTACAGGGTTTCAACAGTATCGTTCAGCATTTTGAAGGCAGCGAATTAGACAAGGTATTAGCTCACTATATTATATTTTTAATGTTACCATTATTTTGCGTTCAAATAGCTGACCCCTACGCCCTTAACTTCTTGTTGTTTTTATCCAAGTACAAGCTTCAGGTCCAGGGTTCGTAGATTCTAGAGGTTTTCTTCTGGTGTCCATTCCCAAGTATGTTTTATCGACATCTCAAGATACTTAACCGTTTATAAACAAAGAGTATGGGTTTTTGTTTTTATTCATTTGGTACCTCTATTGCAGGCCCAAGAATGTCACTTGGTCTATATGAATTTTCATTTATTATCCTATAAATTACCCACATCACTGTATTCTAAATTTGTCGCTATGTTATGGCTTATCTGGTCTAGGGCTTTTTTTCTCGACGACCGTTAATGAATACTCTCAGTTTTCATTGTTAGATTTGTACTGCAATATATTTACCTCAATTATCGAGGGTTTACAATTTTGAATGTAATAATTCCTGCCCAGTTATGATTTTTAAAGGTTATCAACTTGCATAAGATCTTTCTTTCATATTTTCTCCTAAATGGAGGTGTGACAATGTTGTGATTTTCACCACATTGCATTATAGGTTGATATAGCGGTTACTTATGATTTCCACACTGTATATTTGTATAATTCATTGGTTCCAGTTTACAATATAATTACATTGGTTTTTCATAGTAAATGCTATGCATTGTTGTACTGAATATTTTCTTTATAATTTATGTCAAGGTTCTACCCTTCTGTAGCATAATAATGTTAGATTCTTGTTTAATTTACATGACAGAGGTCATTACACATGCTACTGGTTATACAAGTTGCAAGGATTTTACCAAGATGTGTACTTATATATATCTATAACAATGAATTTAGCGTATTTTCCTACTTTGTTTGGAATGGTGGTTCTTCTAGAGAGGTCTTGGCAGAGAGACTCGGACAAACAGCTAGGTTTTGCACCTATAGTTGGTCTCAACTCTCATGCTTATGAATTTCTCATTTTCCTCCTAGTGTTTATCATTTAATTTTCATTTCGGGTCCATATGGTCTGCTCGAAAAGGGAATACACTAATTTTATGTTTTTTTCTCACTTAGCATGGTCCCACTCTATAAGGCCATATTGATAAATTAAAGAAATGGAATTTATAACCAATCTGATGCTCTCCTAACTAAAGTAGAAATAATATATACACACAGATTTCTCATTATTATCAATGCACCACTATTTTCTTTACAACCTACACAGAATAAGAGATATACACAAAAAACAATTTAAGACATTTAATTCTAAACATTCAATATCATTTTTACTTAAATGTTCTCCTTAGCATTTAAAGTTGTACATTGGGCTGGTCCTCCCAACCATGAGAGACGTGTTTATGTCCTCTTCTCCCCCTGATCCACAATTCATGAACAACTTAAGGAGTTATTTCAAAATTTTATATCAATGACAGCTTCAGGACTCCGGTCCAGCCATATGTTTGTTCTAGTTCTCAATTTTCTCCACTAGCCCATAGCCAACTCAGTAGTATATCATAGATAGTGTCCTACCTGAACACAAATGGTGTTTGTTCCTGGTCACTCTCATACCTTCCTTGGGAATCATATAGAACCAACCCCTACCTCTCTCTATATTTCCTATAAATCCCATGAGGGTGGTTGTAACCGCATAACTGTCCTTAATTGTTCAATAACTTTTTTCATTACCAACCAACTTCTTTTATATTTAATTATTTTTCTTTTAAGAGAAGTTAATATTAAAACCAAATCACTTCCAAATCAAATATCCACATTCTAATATTCTTTTTAACTTAATCATAATTTTTCCAATTTACTTGTAAATAAAAAATAAAAACATATTTTATGCAGTAATGTAAGTAATTTCAGACTTATGAGGGTCACATATTCCCCCTCTTAGCGCAACACCGTCCTCGGTGTTCATTCCATCCCATAGAACAAATTTGGATACGCATGTTTCATCATCCCCTCATCTTCCCATGTGGCCTCTTCTGGGTTAAAGTGCATCCATTGCACTTTAACTTGGGTGACCACTCACCTTTGCAATGTGGCTTCTCTCCAGTCGAGGATACGCAGGGGTTCTACCTTGAATTCTCTATCCAATTCGACCTATCATTCATTACAATAATCATTATTTTTAATTCATAAATCAATATACATATATTCGAAATCAATATATTACCTACCTGAACATATTTCCAACTAATTACGTGCCAGGAATCATACAGGTATTTCTTTAATAATGAAAGATGAAAGACATTTTGAACTTTCGCGTAACTAGGAAGAGCGAGATGGTAGGCCATCGACCCTACCCTTTCCAGAAGCTGAAGGGCTCGCAGTAGTGAGGTGCTAGTTTAGCACACCCTCCCCACTGTAGAGTACTCCTCCTAGGTTTAAACCTTAGATATATGTGATCTCCCACTTGGAACTTCTTATGAGTTCTCTTCCTTTCTGCATATGTTTTTTTTCGATCTTGAGTAGCTCGTAAATTCTGGAAAAATTTCTGAACTTCTTCCTCCATTTCCTTAAGCATATATGGTCCCAATATCATTTTTTCTTCAATTTCATTTCAATTTATAGGTGTCATGCAATTCCTTCCATTCAACACTTCATAGGGACTCATCTTTAGTGACTCATGATAACTATTTTTTATATGAAAATTCAACTAGGTGGAGATAATCCTCCCATTTAGTCGTTTGATTCATTACATATATTTGTAGCATGGCTTCCAAAACTTGGCTTACTCGCTCTGTTTTCCCATCTATTTGAGGATGGTAAGTTTTACTGAAATATATTTAGGTACCCAACCTTGTAAATAGATCCTTCCAAAAAGTAGACGTGAACTTCACGTCTCTATCGGAAATTACTACCTTAGGTATTTCGTGTAATCAGAATATCTCTTTCATGAAAATATCTGCAATCTCCACTGACTTGTAGGTGGATTTTATTGGAATGAAATGATTCATTTTTCTCAACTTATCTACTACCACCATTATAGAGTCATTTTTTCTTTTCATTTTGGGTAATCTCGTTATTAAATCCAACGTAATTATTTCCCATTTCCATTCTGGAATAGTAAGGGGGTTCAATAAACCTGCTAGATCTTGATGTTCATCTTTCACCTGATGGCATTCCAAACACTCAGACAGATATTCTGTGATGTATTTCTACATTCTTGGCCAAAAATATTCATTCTTTAGTGCAGATAATATATTTTTATATCCTGTATGAGTTGCGTATGGACTACGATGGTGCTCATCCAATATCAGTTGCTTAATAGACATTTGATTTGGTATGTAAAATATTCCTCGAAGGTTAATTGATTCTGACTGTTTATCTCATATTCTAAATTCTTACCCAACTTTTGCAATTCCTTTATGTGTTGCCACAAATATTTATACTCTGGGTCTTTAAGGGCAGCCTTAGTTAGTGGTTCTGACATGTCAAATTCAATTTGGTGATATTGGATTTCATATACACACTGAACTTTTATAATTAAGTTGTCTGCTACTCGGTTTTAATTCCCCTTTAAATGTCATATCAAAGTTGAATTCAATTAAAAATGTGGTCCATCTGGCATGTCAGGCATTCAGAGTGGCCTGATTAAAGAAATTGGTCAGGATACTGTGATCTGTTAACAGTAAGAAATTCTTTCCCAATAGGTAATGGTGCCACATTTTTAGAGTGTGAACTATTTATTTGAGTTCCAAATCATAATTTGAATACCTCTGCTCATGCTCCTTCAGCTTGCTGGAGTCATAAGCCACAAACTTACCCTCTTGCATCAATACTCTTCCTACACATTCCTGGCATGCATCAGTAAACACCACAAACTCCTTCTATGGGTCTACTAATTTTAACACTGGGGTTGAAGTCAATAGTTTTTTTAATCGTTCAAACCCCTGCTAGAAATTTGTTTTCCATTTAAATACTCTTCCTTTCTTCTGCAGGGAATTTATGGGGTAAGCGATTTTCGAGAAATTTTTGATAAATTGACGATAGTAACCTGCCAACCCCATGAATGATCATATGGCTGCTATGTTTTTTGGAATATCCCACTCCATAATTGTCTGGATATTTTCTGGGTCAACAACTATTACCTCTGGAGATATTACGTGCCCAAAATACTGAATATGATCCTTGAAGAAATCACACTTGCTATACATGGCATACAGATGATTTTCCTTGAGATTTTTTAAAACAGCTCTGAGATGCTTCTCATTCTCTATATGATTTTTGGAAAAAATTAGGATATCATCAATAAAAAATAAAACAAGCTTGTCCAAATAAGGTTGGAATATTCCATGCGTCAAACTCATAAAGGTTGTGGGGGAATTAATGAGGCCGAAAGGCATTACTACGAACTCGTAGTGTTTGTACCAAGTTCGAAAGATAGTCTTACAGATGTCTTCATATTTGATCCAGATTTGATGGTATATTGATCTTAATTCAAGTTTTTAAAATACATTGGCTCCCATAAATTGATCGAAAAGATCATCAATTCATGGCAGCGGGTATTTTTTCTTGATGGTCAACTTGTTCACCTACCAGTAATCGATGCACAATCGCATGGTCCCATCCTTATTGTGTACAAACAATACTGGAGCCCCCCAGGGAGATACACTGGGATGGATATATCCCTTATCAAGCAACTCTTGTAGTTGTATTTTGAGCTCAGTCAACTCTGGTATACTCATACGGTATGGGGTTCTTGACAGAGGAGTTGCTTCAGGAATCAGCTCTATAATGAAGTCGATATCACGTTTGGGTGGTAAACTCGGTATGGACTCTAGAAACACATCCACAAAGTCTTTAACAGCTAGTATATTTTCAAGGGAGGTTAACGTATCCTTAGAATTTGTATATCCCACCTAACTAGCATAAATATAGCATCCTTTTCAGATGCATTTTCCCAACTGATTAGCTGTAATAGGCTACAACTTAATGTCTTTGTTAATACCCTGCAGTTTCTTTCTTGCACCCTCTTCATCTAGGAAACTGGCACTTTTCTCCTTTCAATCCACCATTGACCAATGACTTTCCAGCTAGTCCACCCTAATCAACACATCATAGGAGCCCAAATGAAGCACATGCAGGTTTACATGAATACTCTTTCCAGACATTTCAATAGGAAATTTGTTTATCTTAACAGAGACTCGACGCTTGGCACCAGTAGCCAACCGAACTAGCCATGGTTTCTGAAATTTAAGACTCAGTAATTGGAATAACCTTAAAATTTTGGGACTAATATAACTAAGGCTAGCACGAGGATCAATTAAGATAGAGACAGGTTGATTATAAATTTTACCTTCACACTCCACCATCGAAGGCTGAAAATCTTCCTGATGGTCATCCAACACTGCATTGATTCTAGGAATGTTTCTTGCCACCTCACCAACAGTTGAATCTTCTTGTATATTGGCTACTTTCTATGTTCTTACATTATGTGGGAAATTTTAGTAATAGTGAGATTCGCCACACCCTCAACATTGCAAAGGGGGTTACTACAATTGATTGAGCTCTGGTTTGTTGGACGCTTCTATGACTTTAGCTTCTAGTTTCCATCTTGGTTTTGACTGTCACTTGCTCATTATCCTATTCGCAGGATTCCTCTAAAAATTCATGGGGCTTGGTTTAGAATTTTGGAAATCTTGAAAGTTCTTTTACCCCTTCTTTTGGTTCCCGCTTTTATTAACCTCCTTTTTCTTGGTTTCTTGATAACACATTCATGCCTTTTTTATGGCTTCATCCACCGTCTTAGGACTATCAAACTCAATACTTTCCTTCATAAAGGTAGGTATACTGCTTAAAATCGTTGAAATTTCGCTTTTTCCTCACGTAAGTAATCTATATACCTTAACAAAGTTGTAAATCTGGTTTTAAATTCATCCATGGTTAGTTGTATCAGGTGCAAGTCATGAAACTCCTTAGATTTTTCATCATAAAAATGCTTGGTTAAAAACTTGTCCTTAAAATACTTCAAGAAATCCTCCCATCTTATCCTCCGCTCATCAATTTTCCGCACTTATTTAATCTCCTCCCACCACAAGGTGGTCTTTCCCCATAGCTGGTACATAGTCAACCAAGCTTTGAGATTACTATTGTAATCATACACTTGAATGTATTTACTCATTTCAATAATCCAGGACTCTATTGCTTCTTCCTTCTCCCCATCATAGGTTGGTGGCTTAATTTTCCTGAACTCACCTTGTAGTTTTTTCCTTTGCTTCTTTGTCATTCCTTGATCATTTACATTATCAAATTCCTCCTCACCCTTGACTATGTGCCTTTCATAGCGTTGACTCCTCTGAGTATGGATCTCTTCTTGATCATCATCAGTTCGTTTTTTATCCCTTTATTTTTGCGTTTCATAATATGGATTTGGTTTATGAGCTCTATTGTTTTGTTTGTCGGAGATAATTTTTAGAATTTCTCCTAATATTGAATCAACCTTTCATTATCATTCCTCATTTTATCCTTCTCGTTCTGCAGTTGTCGTACTCTCTCCAATAGTTTCCTAGTTTGTTTTTTCTGTTCTTCCAATAATCTATTTGTATGATAATGTCAGTTGGTATCCAATTGGATAACTATAAATAAATAAAAATTTACTTTATATCTAACACTAGTCTAGGACTTCTAACATGCCCATGGAATTAATTAAACATGATACTCTACGTGCTCTTGATAAGTTCTGGGATATAAGCATAGTTATAATGAAACAAATTATAAGTTCACCTTTTAAATAGCTCCGCTCGTGATTTAATGCAAGATCATTACTATATTCATTATGCATATCATTTGGCATTTGTATAATGGTTTTAATAGCTTAATTCACTTATGGTTTGGATTCCATATCCACAGTAATGATAGCCCATGGTACAGGACTAATTAATATGGTGATTAATGCTCTCGAATAATGGAATGGTGACCTCCACCACTGGAACAAACTTACAATCTCTATTATACCTTCATTCATGATGCCTCTTCTAGAAAATATCTAGAACCTATGGCTCCACAACTGTCAGTTTTCAAAGTCAAAATGTGGAGGAGAGGTATCCATTGATCCTTGTTCATCTGATCCGATGGTTGTTATTTGGCTAACGGAAGTTAGGGTGACCACCCCTGCTTTCTCGGTGACAGAGAAGCATTCTCGTTGTGGTCAGAGTTGGGCAGCTCTGCAAGTAAGGGTTCTCTAGTTCCATGTTCGATTGATGTTCTTCTATTGGTATTATGACCCCCCAGTATTTTTCCCCAGTAAATCAGAGTATTTTAGAGTTAACGAGACTCGTTTACAGGGTCTCTTCTTGGTAGAAACAAGGTTTGATAAGGTACAAGGTTTCAAAAATATTGTCCAACAGTTTGAAGGTAGCGAATTGGACAAGGTATTAACTCACTGTATTATATTTTTAATGTTACCATTATTTTTAGTTCAAATAGTCGACCCCTGCACCCTTACTTTCTTGTTGTTTTTATCCAGGTACAAGCTTCAGGTCTAGGGTTCGTAGTTTCTAGAGGTTTACTTCTTGTGTCCATTCCTAGGTATGTTTCATCGGCATCCCGAGATACTTAACCGTTTATAAATGGAGTGTAGTGGTTTTAATTTTTATTCATTTGGTATCTATGTTGCAAGCCCAAGAACGTCGCTTGGTCTGTCTAAATATTCATTTACTGTCCCAAAAATTACCCAGACCATCATGTTCTAAATATGTCGATATGTTATGGCTTATCTGGTCTATGGTTTTGTTCTCAGCAGTTGTTAATGAATATGCTCAGTTTCCTTTGTTATATTTGTACTGCAATATATTAACCTTAGTTATCGAGGTTTTACAATTTTGAATGTAGTAATTCTTGCCTGGCTATGACTGTTAAAGGTTATCAACTTGCATAAGATTTGTGTATCATATTTGCTCCTAAACGAAGGTGTGACAATTTTGTGCTTTTTACCACATTGCATTATAGGTTGTCAATATAGTGGTTACTTAGGATTTCCACATTGTATATTTGTATAATTAACTAGTTCCAGTTTACAGTATAATTTCATTGGCTTTTCATAGTAAATTATACGCATTTTTGTTCTAAATATTTTCTTTATAATTTATGCCAGGGTTCTACCCTTATGTAGCAGAATAATGTTAAATGCTTGTTTAATGTGCATGACATAGGTCATTACACATGCTATTGGTTATATGAATTGCAAGGAGTTTATTAAGATGTGTATTTATATATATCTATAACAGTGAATTTAGTATATTTTCCAACTTTGTTTATAACATCGGTTATTCTAGAGAGGTCTTGGCAAAGAGACTCAGACCAACAGTGGGTTATGAACCTGTAGTTGGTATCAACTCTCATGCTTATGAATTTCTCGTTTTCCTCCTAGTGTTTATCATTTAATTTTCGTTCCAAGTCCATACGGTCTGCTAGAAAAGGGAGTACACTAAATTTATGTTTTGTTCTCGCTCAGCATGGTCCCACTCCATAAGGACATACTGATAAATTAAAGAAATGAAATTTATAACCAATTTGATGCTCTCCTAACTAAAGTAGCAACAATATATACATATATTTCTCATTATTATCAATGCACCACTATGTTCTTTGCAGCGTACACATAATAAGAGATATACACAAAAAACAATTTAAGACATGTAATTCTAAACATTCAATATCATTTTTACTTATTTTCTCTCCTTAGCCTTTAAATTTGTACGTTGGCCAAGTCCTCCCAACCATGAGAGAGGCATTTTTTTCCTCTTCTCCCCCTAAGCCATAGTTCTTGAATAGCTTAAGGAGTTATTTCACATTTTTATATACACGACAACTTCAGGACTTCGGTCGAGCCACATGTTTGTTCTAGTTCTCAATTTTATCCATTGGCCCATAGCCAGCGTGGGAGTATATCATAGACAATTTCCTACCTGAACACATATGATGTTTTTTCTTGGTCATTCTTAGACCTTCCTTAGGAATCCTCCAGAACCAACCCCTACCTCTCTCTAGATTTCTTATAAATCCCAGGAGGGTGGTTGTTACCGCATAACTGTCCTTAACTATTCACAAACTTTGTTCGTTACCAACCAACTTCTTTTATATTTAATTATTTTTCTTTTAAGAGCAGTTAATAAAATTAAAATCAAAACACTTCCAAATCAAATATCCACATTCTAATATTATTTTTAACTTAATCATAAGTTTTCAAGTTTACTTGTAAATAAAAAATAAAAACATATTTTCTGTAGTAATGTAAGTAATTTCAGACTTATGAAAGTTACATATATAAATAAAGTTAAAACAAATAAAACAATTCTTCGAGTGGTACATTGGCAGTGGAGTCCTCCCATTTGAGGAAATCCAGCGTTAACCTTTGACGTGATCGATAGCAACAAGTGGCACCCATGTACCTTAATTACTCTCAGGATTACAACTATGACAATCATTTTGAATTGTCCAACTCATCTGCATTGCATCAGCCTTGAGATATAACACTCCTCCACTCTTATGCACAACATAATTCATGTGCTTCTCCTTATGCTCTGGTTAATTCATCAACGACACAACCCTCCCCTGCCTCATTACATGCCCAATTTTGATGTTGTTTTGCTCTACTACTCTCACATCCCTCCCGACACTGCCCTCAAAGAGCTCTACATAATGCTTTGCAATCATTTGTCTATCAATGTGATTCAAGAGTGAGGAAGAGTTAGATAGGGAGGACGTGACCATGGGTGTCCCCCTCGAATTCCTTGGATAGATGAACACACAAATATTTTCAACCTTGGCATACCGACTAACATCTGCAACAAATTTTCTTCCCTAGAATTTGAGGAAAGGAGATGCCTAAGAGATTTTCATTTGTTCGTTAGGAATTTGTTGGCTCTCCACCTATGGACTCAAGAGCTAGCCAAAGAAGGAGTGGAACGAAAAATGGTAAAATTTTATTCTCATGTCAGTCGCATTCACCAATCTCTTTACCATTTGTCCATAATATTTGACATAGACTTTCCACCAGTTCCCCTTTCCTCCACTTCCTCTAGTTCCCTAGGTGGTTCTGACACCCAATCATCCTCCCATATTCCTGATTCCCCTCCTCTCTTATTGGATCTAACACATCACCATGGCCATGCAGTCCAAAATGTATTCGTGGAATCAGTTTACAAGGAAACAAGTTTGTATAATGGTCTCATTGTGGAGGAAATGATGGAGGACAAAGCGGCTCGAGCAACAATCAACCTAGATGGAATTCACAAGGAACAAACAATATCATCAAGCTCCAAAGGCAAGCATGTGGTCTGAACAGATTATGTGCCTAGTTTCTTTTGCACTCCTCCACATTAGCTCTCTACATGGCACATGTTTAGATAGCCATGCTTATTGAAATCCCGATAGCAGTTATTTTTGTAACCTCTTCTTGACTCTTGTATGGACTATGATGCTAAACAGACTCATGCTCTCAATGAGGGACCATTTGGTTTCCCCTTGGCAAGAAGATGGTCCATACTTAGCTCCTCCCAGTTTTACTATGGCCCTAGGCTTCTCACTAATCTCATTAATGTATCATATGTAATATAGTTTTGCTAATATAAAGTCACTCTCTTACCAAAAAAAAAATTTAAATAAAAAACATTCATAATAAACAAAAATGAAAAACCAAAAAAGAGTAAAATTAAACAATTATGGATCACAGAAGTTTACAATCTGAAGTAAAATTAAAATTTAAAATAATTTTAAAAAATGAATAATATAATAAAAAAATTTATTATAAAAATAAAAATTATAATACGTAAAAAATTTTAAAATTATAAAATAATAATAAATACATTTTAGTTAATATATATATATATATATATATATATATATATATATATATATATATATATATATATATATATATATATATATATATATATACATAACTAACAAGAGTTTTGATTTTATTTTATTCCCTTTTAAATTACTCTCTTTCTTTTTCTTTTCTCTTTTTTTTTTTTTTAACTTTATGTATTTATTTATTACACTGAAGATGTTCCTATAATGGGATTGGTTGGGCATATTTGACCAATAAGATCTGTGTATTTTTTCCGTCCTCTCTCCAAATAAAAATTGACTCTTGTCCTTTAAAGTTTTCAAAATCTCATCCTAAATTAAAAAAAAGCAAGATTATAATCTCTAAATTTTGAAATATTTTGATTTTTCATTGGTTTTTAAGTTAATTTATCATAAAATTAAGTTTTATTGGGTTTTGAAAAATAAATCTATAAAAATATTAGAATAATAATTTATATTTTTATATTTAAATATTTTAAAATGAATTTAGTTTTAATCAGCTTTGAAAAATAAATCTATAAAAATATTTCAATAATAACTTATATTTTTTATATTCAAGTATTTTAAAACCAATTTATAATAAAAAAATTAATATTTATTATACAAAATTTGTATATATCATTAATATATAAGTATTTTTGACAAGGAATTTGGGAAGTACATGTCATTTCAAGTTTCCTAAATGCAGTTGTCTTTAAGTGCGACTTTTTGAAAAGTTTTTCGGTTTATTTCCGATCTAATTTATCTAAAATCTGGCAAAGATTCATTGAAATCACAAGTTTGATAGGTATAATTTTCACAATATAAGTGCCCAAAGTTTTTTCAAGTGTTGAATCCATGTATGAAATCAAAAATTTAGTTTAAATAACGGAAATCAAGATTTCACCACAATTTTTTCCCACACTATTCTAGCCAAAAATCCACGAGAAACTCCAAAAAGTCATGCTTAAAGACAACTCCTTTCTAAATCTCATCCTAAATAAAAAAATAAAGATTCTAATATCTAAATCTTGAGATATTTTGATTTTTCATTGGTTTATGAGTTCATTTATTATAAAATTAAGTTTTATTGGGTTTTAAAAAATAAATCTATAAAAATATTAGAATAATAGTTTTTTTTTATATTTAAAGGTTTTAAAGTCAATTTTTAATAATAATAAAATAATATCTATTATACAAATTTTAAATATATATTGTTAATATATAAATATTTGTTTATTTGTTTATTATGATTGTACTATATTATGATATCGTAAAAGAGGGAATAGAAAGATTTAGAAACACTGAAGAACAACACAATGATGTGATGGAGCTTTACCTAGAGTGTAAGGAAATATTTAATTCTTGTAGATTAATCATGGAGTAATGTTGCTTTTGTACCACCTTATTTTAATCAATTTGATGGATTGGATGTGTCTATAATCTATCAAAGCTTTGGAAAAAATCAATGTGATTGGTGTTTCTTTTACCCCAAAATAGCAAGTTATGGGGACTTGGATCGTGATTTGAAACATTCAAGGATTAATAGTTTTATTCGCAAGCCCAAGCTTCAGATCACAGACGGAGTTCTTGGGATTTCACAGGCACGACCTAGAAATTGGTGGGTGAATTTAAAATTGTCTACTTTAGAAGATAACTCATATTCCAAAAAGCATTTATGTAATTGTAGTCACCACAAGTGAGATGTGCTACCCATTTAGCTTGATTTGTTTTTTCTAAAAATTCTTTTATATTGTCATGGTTCCCATATTTACAAAACTTAGAACCTAGAATTTCAAAACTAACTAAGAAATGAATTTAATGATAAAATGATTAACAAAATTACATTTTTTTCCTGGAAGAGTGTCTCTCTTTCCACCTCTTGAAAAGAGCATCACTCTACTTCAATTCCACATCCTCGGTTGTCATTCCCATTCCTATTGCTTCAAGACTCGACTATACTAAAGGAACTGAAAATGACTTCTTTCTGAACACCAATTTTTTTTCTTCAATCCTAATAGTAGCCTAATTATGCTCATTAGTCATTAAAATCTAACAAGTGGAGTCCTCTTCAGAGATTTTTATGCCCCTTTCTGACATCTTTGGGTGGCTTCAGGTATCTCTCATCTACATATTCTTATCGAAAAGTAATTTTTCTCTACTCATAGAAACGATTAACAATGCTTACATTGGAGTGAGTGGTAATATAATCTTCCCAAATATTGTATTCCTCTGGTGTACCTTTGCACCTTTAGGGGCAATTTCTAGTATAATTGTTGCTTACTTGTTTTTTAAAATTAAGTATTATTTTTTTTAATTGCTTTAAAATTTTGTATTTTAATCATTTTTATTGATGTAAAAAAATGTTTAAAGCATGTTTTTTTAGCTATGTAGTTTGATTTTTCTTTTAAAAAATCATTTTTTTAATTAATTTTTTTAATATTTTTTTAAGAAAGTGTTTGTTATGATTGTATTTTCATTAATGATTATTTTAGAGACCATACTTAAAAATATATAGAAATTTTAATGCCCCATTGAAAGGGGGGTCAAGTTGTCTTAGACTAGGATTTCAAATGAGCTATAATTTTGACCTTGAAATAGGCAACATACCAAATACATGTATAAATGGAAGAGCATCAATTAAAAACAATTGCAAAGACTTATTTGAATGGTTCCACATGCAACTGAAGAAGGGTGTGTGCTTTTCCACCCATTCATAGGCTTAGTTATGTTTTTTATTGCCTATGATAGGCCACCTCCTAACCAATCCATGATACCACAAGGGTAAAATTCGGAACCTCAAAAAAATTCTCAGTTTTGAATATCACTCTCCTTTACAAGCAAATGAGGGAAGAAAACCTCTATCCATTAGGCCAAGACTTCCATGAATTTTCTAGATGTCTTCCCAGTTGATTGTAGCTATAAAAGGGAGTCCCTTATTTGCAATGTAATCCCTTAGTGACCTCCCCTCCCAATGCTTTCTATCCAATCGAACCAGCATCATATTTACAACCCCCTTCTTCCTAGTTCAAGTTTGGGGCTTCCTAACCCAAATTAGTAGTCAAATTCAAAATTTATCATCCTCAAACATGCATAAAGGGTCGCCATTCAAATTTAACACCATTTAAGCATGAATTTTGGTTGCTCTAAGAAGTTCTATCTAGCTATAATTATCAACAAAAAACCCATATGTGAATGAGCTCATTTTCATTCATGGGTGTTATCTTCTCCTTGCAAAATTTTCTCCTGCACTTCTCAAGTCTTCAATGCCTTTTACACACTCAAATAATTGGCCTCTTCAACCCCCATGTGAATTTTTCCCCTTTCCAACCAAGGGAAACACATGATTTTCTTTCCTTATTGGATTTTATCGGTGAGAGCATAAAACTCAAGATGGGTACTTTTTTCACCCTTCTTTGACCATTTTTAGAAACCCATTTAGTTTCCATACCTCCATAATTGTGGGTGATTTTCCACCTAACTACCCAACTCCCTTTAATAACTAATTTTGTAAAAGTGGGGAGGGAAATAATTTCAAATTCAATTTTTTTTCATTTTGGCCATATGGGTTTTTTTTTGTTATGGTTTTTTTTTAAACAAGAAAGGTGATTTCCCAACCCCTTTATTGATTTCACTCATGGTATCATGGCTAGTACCATTTCTCCACCTTTTATTCAATCATTCGAAGGTTATCCATTTAATTAATTAATGGAATGCATTTACATAATTTAAAATTTGTCGATCCAAATTTGAAAATAAAAAAAAAAACATCTATGTCACAATCTACAATGACACTGAGTCATAATTATGATTATAGATAGAGGGAAAACAAGGAGTTACATTCACCTTCCCCTTAAAGTAACACCATATTCGGTGTTCTAACATTCACAAAATTAATGATATGCAATAAAAATTTTGGGTATGACATTTTTATGGCATCCTTTAATTCTCATGTGGCTTAATTTTATCCATAGTGCTTTCATTGCACCTTGACTTGCGCGATGAATCAATTTCAGAGCAATGTATCGTTCTTATATTGTATGCATTGAGGCTTGGGTTGGAATTATCCATTATATTCCACCTAGATCACATCCAATCAATTATTTGGTTAGAATCATAAACATCTTTATTAAGCAAAGACACATGGAACACATCATTGGCTTTAACATTACGAGGTAAGGCAAGCATGTATGACGTGGGTCCAACTCTTTCCAAAATCTCAAATTGTCCATAGTAGTGGAGTGCCAATATGCCATAGGTTCCCATTCTCAAGGAACTTCTCTTAGGCTTAATCGGGAGATACATATAATCCTCCCCCCTAAATTCCTTATGGATTCTACTTTTTTTGCATAGTTATTTTCGTAATCTTGTGCTGCTTTGAACCTTTGCTTGATTTGTAAGACTTATTGTTCCATTTTCTTTACTATGTTGGGTCCAATCATAATCATATCCATTGGATGGTCCCAACTAATTGGAGTATTACACTTCTGGGAATATACTTCCTTGAACAAACTCATTTTCAACAATTCTCAATAGTCATTGTTGTATGAAAACCATACTAATGACAGATAATCATCCCATCTAGTAGGTTTATCACGAAGTACATGCTAAGCATATCTTCTAAGATCTAATTTTTCCTTTATTTCTACCCATCCATTTGAGGATGGTAGGAATTATTCAATGCTATTTATCTTTCATTTCCTTCAAACAATGCTTTCCAAAATTTTGAAGTGAATTAGCATCTTGATAAAAAAAAATTACCTTTTGCGTACCATGTGGTCTAAAATTTTATTTCATGAAGAGATCAACAATATCAACGACCTTTTAAGTGGATTTCACTGGACTGAAATGAGCTACTTTGCTCAACTTTTCCACTACTACCATCATGTCATATTACCACTTAATGAGCTTCGACAATCATGTGATGACATCCATGTTTGTGGTTTCCCATGTCCACTTTGTAATAAGAAGATGTTGTAGCAAACATGTTGGATATCTATGCTCGTCCTTAAATTTTATTAGCACATAGGGGTGACCCAGGTTTAAGAGTTAAGCCAAAAAAAACCCTCACACACCATCATTTTTAACACTTGCAAGTAGGTGAGGTCTCACTCGAGGTATGCTGATGGGTTTACAAGAACCTTTCAAGTTTATGCAAAGGAAAAGAGGAAACAGATACAACCTTGGATCTCAATAACCCACCCTAAACTATGGTATTTTTCATACGTCATCGATATATCCAATAAATATAATTACATTCGAACACCTTTACAGTGCTAGTTGAAACATTCCCAATAAGCTATGACATACATTGGAAAATTCAAAACACATTGTCTATCCAGCAAAGTAACTATTCGACATAGGTTCAATGTGTGAGTGAAATGCTAACTTCGACACAAAATAGGAGAACATAGCTTCATTCATATATTAACATTATTATTTACATTATGTTTCAACTACAAACTACTAACACATCACATTTGCCAAAAAATCTGCAAAGACTTCATAACATTTTCATTTACCCAACCATTAGTATAAAATGAATATACAACAGAACCATGAAAACTGGCAGAGAACCTAAGGATTCTTCATATTAATAAAAATTAATAGTAATACACATTATAATGGGGTATAATACACCCGAATGAGAGAAATAAGACCATCCTTGTTTATATTATATTATCCATCAAAAAACATTATATGTAGCATAGCCAAAATCTAGAAAGGTATTAGAGATGAATAGCATTAAGTTGAACAAAAAATCTAGAGGACCATTAACGGTAGAAACGGCAACATAACCATTTATAATTGACAACACCTATTTATATAACTTTAATATTCAACATATTCTCTTGGGAATCTTAGGCCAACTCACCTTGATGAGTTGTCCATATTTGTGCCAAGTCGTAACCAACAACTTGACCATACCAGACTGAATCACAACCAATTGTTTTCCCACAACTAATTAAACTATATATTTGGAGAGTGTGATATCAAAAGTCACATATTTTTGTTGTGTTGTGGTATTCATAGTTTTCATCACATATTTGAGTAGTGTGTAAAATTTCCTAGTGGGATCCTTATATACTTCTATGTTGCGTGTGAAGTTCACCAACCTTTGTGGCACACAATATTCCCTATTTCCTCCTTACCGCATGATTTCTCCATACTTAGCCAAAATTTTAAAAATTTTAACTTTCCCACAACACTATTTTTTTCTATTCCCCAAGTCAATCTAGCCTGGTTGTTTACCAAACAAAGGAAGGATATCTATGGTTTTTTTCCAAAAAAATATCAAACATTTGCTTGGTTTTCAACAAGGTGGTCTTCACTTCCACTACTCGAATAGTGATAATCTCTACAATCTCAAAAGGCATAGGAAGATCTAGGAATGATGACTTCTTATCTGCATCCACCTAGTACGTTGTGGTTTGTGTTGCAACAAGGTCATTGGTGCGTTGATTGGCTTCATCTTGTAGTTGTACCACTTTTTGGGAAAGTTGTTGTTTCTATACTCTCTATTTCTAAGTTTCTTGCCTAATGTCACACTTTATTCCATTAAAGCTTTGTGTTCTATTGTTTTTAGAGTGGTCAAACTACAGCATACGGACTCACTTTTTTCCTCAAAACTTTGAACCCTTGCATTGATTTCCTTAAGCTCGACACTTTTCTACAACTTTTTCCACATATCTATGCCAACATCATATAACCTAGTGTATTTGTGCTCGATATCCCATGCATTTTAAAAATACCCAAAGGCAAATTTTTCCTTTTCTCTTTTTTCCACTTCCTTTGGAAATTTAATGGCTTTATCTGTAATTGCAAATCTTCCACTTTGGTATTTAGCCCCTATATTGTTTGATCAATATTTGAAACCTTTTATTTTGTGGGAGTATCAATATACATTAGGACACGAAGAATTTTTTTATATAATTACTCCACTTCCCATCTCAGTATTCCCTTTGTCTCTTTGGATTGTTATCGCTTTTCCATTAGTTGTGTGTGTACCACTTACAAATCCGCGTTCCTACTGGTGAGATGAACCAAATCCATCAAGATTGCATGTGCTCTAAATTGTACTTATTATGCAATAGAATGTTGTAATAGATGCAAAACATTCAAAGGTAATTATGAAAAAACCAATTCTACATGGGGCAATGCTTGGGCTCGTTGTTGAATTCCAGTGTCCGCAAAATAGACTACAACTAGGGAAAAACCAAGGTGTAACGTTTCGTCAAGGTTGAACATGGCTACGATTGTTCCAACCAACTCTCTAGTGTAGGAGGTGAATTGATCACCTCCATGGTAGTAGTGTAATATGTTGCACTTGGTGAAGGAGTAACCATCCTCGATGATTCAATAAAAATGAGTACTTGTTCCAATTGTTATTGCATCCAATATTTTAATTCCTTTTAATTTTGTGCTGCTTTCTGAATTGTATTCACAAGAGGGGCAGTTCCTTTATTTGTCACCTATTTGTCTTTCTTGACAATTCTTTGTAAATCCTCCTCTAATAGAGAAGGTGTCTTTAGTTCAATCGACTTCTTAAACTTATGCTTCTTCCTTGCGCCTTTTTGTTGACCTTTTAGTGGTATCTTTTCACCTTCTTCTTGTTATGGGTCTTAGCACTCCTCCTTGCCACTTTCAATGATTTTCACCTTTATCTACTATTCAGTGGGTGACGCGTGACATTTTTTCAGCCATTAGTTAACAACTTGTGGCATTTCTTGCTTATCGAGCTTGTAGGTGCACTTCATCCATTCCTTATATGGGTTTGTGTAGGCCTGTACATACATGTGATGTGTTGTGGTGTAGAACTTCACCGCCACCCTATAGGATTCCATGACCTATATTGCAATGCATGGTACCCTTAAAATGGAATAATTAATGACTTCCTTCTAAATATGAAACTTGACGTTGGTGTTGGTTTGACACTTCTTGTATGTAGTGTACCAAAGTGACCCAAACTTTGGTGTGATGAATTCTTACTTTTCTGGTGGTGGAAATTTGGTATCCTTAGGAAGTTTCTCATTTTCAATGCAATAAGGATAAAAAACCATGCATAATGGAACTCCATGTTTTTGTCTTGTGCCTCCAAGCAGTCTTACATAAATTGATTGAGGAGGAAGGTCACCAATTTCATCTACACACCTATGATCCACTTTTTTATTGCAGCCACTACTCCCGTGGGGCATTGATCCTTTATACACTTCCTCAGAAACTTGCATGCCATCAGCTGCAAGACAAACAAAATTTGTGGGTTGTTTATGGAGGGGATCAAAACTCCCCTTTATCCATGAATGGTGTCATATTTCAACACCATGTCACTAGAAACTACCTTCTTATTCTTATTATCAAAGAGAGGTTATGGATCCTTTCTATCAATATGCGTGAATAAATTTATATGGGATCATCCAACCACATAAATCCACTATGTGCACAACTCAATAGAAATTTGATGCACATGTTCACTTCAGGATTGCAACCAAAATGGGGGATATCCAGTAAAAAAAAATGATTTATGTAGCCCCATGGCCCATTGTCATGGTTCACAAACCTGTGGATTCCATAGCTATGATGTGATGGTCAACTATTTATCCTCTGCAAATTGGGGGAATTTGTTATGGTTTGCGACATCATGATCATTATACTTCCTCTTATCAGCCATGTCAAGAATATTGTGTTCCTTAATGACCCCAAGTGGAATTGGAGTTTTTAACAACTTATACTTTGGCTCTTTTAGAAATTGAGTTGCAATTATGGCAGTAGGTGGATAGGATGGCATCATTCCAATTCCCTTTGTCTTGATTTTCCGTTGTTTGGGAAGAGACCATGATTTATGTATCTGTTAGTTGAATTTACTTTTGTAATGTTTCCTATTCTTTGGTCTCTGATCTCTCTTGTTTGTTTAGTTTTATCTTACACTTCAAATCCACTTACAAATACAATATAAGGAATTTTGACGAACTGGATGAAATAATAGATACTTACATCCCTTACATGCTTTTCAATCTACAATAACTTTGGGTGATTCTAGCATAATCCCATAATAATTTCGTTGATCTTACATGGGATAAATCTCTAGGTGGGAACTCCATTTTGTGGACTTGGCCAGGGGTCATGCCAGCATCCATTTTTTTATAGCCTCTGATCTAGAATATATTTTTCCTCTAATAACTTTAATGTTTTTTTTTTAATAAAGGCACATATTTCCCAATCCAAGTGGGCATCACAAGCTCTCTCCAATGCTTTTTTCTACACTGTTTCGGTTCATGTCTTTGCCACCGACTACTAGTTGTATTCCAAATTTTAGGTTGCTTTTGATACTTCATGCTCCATTCGACTGACTATTCACATGATTTCACAGTTCTGTCTCAGTTCACGGTGCATCAACTCTTCACCATGACAAGAAATCTCTATTATGTTTGACCTAGAATGGTGCTCACCAAAATCATGAAATCTTTTGGGTTTTCTCCTTCTTAGGTTCTACCCACAAAGAAAAAGTAAGTCATAAAAACAAGTGTGTGTGTGTGTATGTGTGTGCATGTATGTATATGGTAAAACCTGGTCAGATTTAAGAGGTGGGTTAGTTTTCTATGTACAATTTTAGTGGGCTCACATTGACAAGTCCCTAGAGGGGCTCCCTATTCTGTATCTCTAGCTAGATAGCCTCTGAATCTATGACATACTCAATGATAAATGGTCCCAGCCAATGCATCTAAAATTTAACAGGGTTATTTATAAGTTTATTATCATATAGTAGCATGATATTCCTAGTCTAGAACTATTTCTGCTTAATATTACAATCATGACACGTCTTCTCCCTAGCTTTTTATGCATTTTAATGGAACCCTGCCATGAATATATATTCTTCTACTTGTAGTAACTTTGTCAATATTTGTTATACCATGTTGGAATCTGTTATATTTGTTGTGATAACAATATAAATTCCAAGGACTAGGAATTCCATAGGCATCATGGCCTCCCACCCATACAGTAACCAAAGTGGTGTTTGGCTTCTAAGTTTATTTGATGTAGTCTAGTAGTCTCGAAGCGCTATAAAAATTATCAAGTCCCAGTCATCCTTGTTCGTGTTGTAGACTTTCGTTAATGCATTCATTAGAATATTATGGAAGGCCTTTTATGTTCCATTCGTCTTTGGATGGTATGGTGTGCTCTTCTGATGGTGCACATGGAACTCCTTTATTAATGCTTCAGTGGTCCAATTCAGAAAGTGAATTATGCAGTCACTCATCAAAAATTCGGGACATCCAAAGAGAGTGACAACATTTTTATATAAAATTTTTGTTATGGTCTCTTCACTACAGTCTTTAATGGCCATCACATCATCCCATCAAGTCATATAATACATAACAGTTATAATATAGCATACTGCACTTATTTTCATCAGTGGTTTAACTGGCCCAAAGAAATCCACTGCCCATTTTTCAAATGGTTGTAATGTTACCTATGGATGGAGTGTCATTGCATCCCAATGCAAGGTTTTTCCTACTCTTTAAGAAACATGACAATTGAAACAAAACTCATTCACATCACGATGAATTTTTGGCCACTAAATCCTTGCATGCAAAATAGTTTTTCTAAGTTGTTTTCCCTACATAGTGGCCTCTAGCCACCCATTCATGAGTCTTGGTTACTATAGTTGGCCGTTCATGTTATAACACACAATGATAGAGTATACCAACTATGCCCAACTTGTACAGATAAACTAAAATCAGTTGATAATTTTTGGCCTTAACCACCAGTTGTTTATTTTATGAAATCATATAGTATTTTGGTGTTTTTTGTTGGAAATGTTGTCATTGATGGCAAATAAGGCAGCAAAAACAGAGACAGGCAATGGAGGCAGCCAAGAAGCAAACGAAGGAAGCAAAGGAGACAGGCAGAGGCAGAGGAAGTGAATATAGAGCCAGAACCGTTATCAGAAGAAGAGGCAGAGGCAGAGCCATTATCACAGCAGTAGAGATAGAGGCAGAGCGACATAAGCAGCAGAGGCAGAGGCAGAGTCGTTATTCCGGGAATCATTATTCGTGATGGATACACTGTTCTAACTTATGAATTGATGTCAAGTCTGGCTATGGACTACAATTCGAACCCTGCGTTTGTATGAACTTTGTAAGGGCGATAATAATACAATGGAGTTGATTGGAGTGTAGGTTGGTCCGTGTTAACTAAGCCGTCAAGAATTGGTTGGAATCGATTCCCGTTCTCATTGTTTAGCCTACGGAGAAACAAAGTCATGTATTGACTGGAGAGAGCGCGAAATGGAGACACGTGGTTTGACATGAAACTATGTGACGAAGTGTAATGAAAGAAATACAAGTGGATGGAACCCGACGTGTCAAAGGGGAGTGGAACCATGAAAGGATGGAACCTTGCGAGAAGAATAGTGACGCGGTTTGGAGTGAGCAGTAAAGGCTGGAAGCGGATTTCATCGCACCACCTTTCGTCGACAAGCGGTATTTGAGGAAGGGGGAGTGATTCCATAGAGGTGTTGATGCATGGCAAGGGGGGACCCAACAAAACCACCTTTCAAAGCGCGCCATCGCGTGTTAACGTTCATACCAGGAGGTGGAGCGATATCGTCGAGTGTCGTCGATCTAGCGCAGAGCCATCGGACGGTGACTGTTTGACGGAGATGCACACAGAATAAGCAGGTATGGTGAGTACGTTGATTGGGCGATTGAACGTAGATGCGGGGCCCAGAGCCAAGGTTTATTCAAAAGTTAATTATGCAAAAAGCGTGTGTATCAATATAAATTCTCAAGGTTTAACCATTGGTTGTAAAGCTTGGCACATACAAATAAATTAAATTCCCATGATAGAAGAAGTATAAGCGCGAGGGGTTATAATATTAGTCCTAAGGTTTGGAGGCAAATATATAAACCATGGAAAATATGTGGGTTAACCATATTGTGACGGTTTAATAATTGAACGGAGGTCGTGACTATATATTGATATAGCAGCATATGCGAGTAGGGTGACGTCGTTTTAAATATATGATGAAATGAATGTGGTTTAATATATGTACATGCTGAGGGTCAGTTTACATGGTTTAATAGCCAAAGTATTATGTCGCTTATATTTGTGGGCCCGGAGCCAAAGGTTTTAAGACCGTGACCATGTATATGTTGGGCGCTAAACAAAAGCCACAGTTTATTAATAATCGGGAATATGCATACATGACGTCATTTATTCTGGGGGGGTCTCCTTCCCTTATCTGCTCGAGTCTGCTACCCCTGCAGAATTTAAAAGGAATGGAGCTCCGTTTGATGCGAGTTGATCCGACTATGGTTTAAATCATATATTCTTCAAGGAGGTAAACTTCAGAATAAAGTATTGAAATTTCCCAGATTGACAGTTGGATTGAGTACAAATTTGTTGTATTCATTTTATATGCACACAGAAAGAGGAAGTATGAGGCCTGATAGAGGAAAACAAATATTGCAGATTTGAAGAGATGTACAACAAAGGGATTCAAAAGTGCATTGAACTCGTGGAATATGCAGATGACAGTGAACAAAGAGTATGCAGAACAGGTTCTTAAAAGCAGCAGGAAAAGACAAATCCAGTAAAGCCAAAATCCAGAAAAGGAGCTGAGTGAAATTGAAATATGTAATTAAAAATTTGAATGTAAATGTTGTAATTAATTTTTTATTGTTTGTGATGCAAAGGCAAGTATCCTAAGGAAAATAAAACTCCCACTGTAGCATGGAAATTTGTACATATTGTTATATTTTTAAAATTGAGTTGGATAAAGGAATAAGAAGACAGAAGCCAAAGAGTCATGACTGTTCACTCCAAATTCCTTGTGAAATACAAACAGTCATGTGAGAATCTCAATATATAATATCAATTTGATATTCACAAGTGGTAAGAGAGAGTAAACCTAGAGAAGGCATAATATAGAAGTGTGAGACAAAGAAGATTAAGAGAATAAATAGCAGAAAGAGAAGCTACAGAACAGAGCTGATATTTGAGGTAAATCAACAAACATTCAGTTTGATAAATTGAGGAAGTTGGAGCTTCCCTATCAAGGCTTGATAGCTATCAGTTTTAGCTTACTGAGGTTGGAGCCTCCTGTAGGTTGGTGCCTGCAGAAAATTGAAAGGAGTTGGTGCTTCCTTGCAAGTTGTAGCTTGCAGAATTGAGGTAGGAGCCTCCTGTAGGTTGGTGCCTGCAGAAAAACAGTGGTGAGAGGGAGTTGGAGCTTGCCTTTGAATCACAACAATAATGAGATGTGGTTTTCTCCTTTTATGGGTTTCCACTTATATCTGGTGTCTCTATGCATGATGTTTATGTGTTGATCTGATTTATATCATCTGCTTAATACCTGCTGCTCTCATATTAAGTCTACTGTTATATTATATTAATACTTACTGCTCACATTCTAATATTACTTACATATTAAGTTGGACATGAAATGAAGGTGTAAATAAGGTTTAATGAAAATATTTAAAAGTCTGGAATGTGTTAAATTAGTTACGCTACACCCCTCTCGGTTTAACTACAGGGTTTAACTATTAATTATCGAGCGAGTTCCTTTGTACAATATTCGCAGCGAAAGGAGATCCTAGGTTCCCAAGATGGCTAGTAAAGAAGGATTCTCAACCAATAAAGCCCCTTTCTTCACTGGTGAAAATTATGCTTTCTGGAAAATCAAAATGAGGACATACATAATGTCTCTAGGAATAGAAGTCTAGGCTGCTGTGGAATTAGGATATGCCCCAAAGGCAACTAACACAGAGAAAGAAACAAAACAAGACTTTGTGGCTAACGCAAAAGCCATGAATTCCATCCTAAATGGATTGTGTGAAGCAGAGTTTATTAAAGTAATGCACAAAGACACAGCCAAAGAAATATGGGATACTCTTGAAAACATACATGAGGGAGACAAGAAAGTAAAGACTGCCAAACTTCAAGTCTATAGAGCCCAGTTTGAGAACTTAAAAATGAATGATGATGAAGACATTGCCAGTTTCTTCCTAAAATATGTAGAATTTATTAACAATATGAAATCTCTTGGAGAAAAAATGCCAGAAAGTATAATTGTGCAAAAGATTCTAAGATCACTTCCATCCAGGTTTAATCTAAAGGTGTCTGCAATAGAAGAAACAGCTGATTGGGAGACCTTGACCATGAACCAGCTACTTGAAAATATAACAGCCTATGAAATGAGGCTCCCACAGAAGAAGCCAAGTACGAGGGAAGCAGCCTTTAAAACATAAAAGAAGAAAGAAGAAGAGGGAGACATATGCTCTTGCTTGGATGAAGAAGACACAAAGTTTGTCAAGAAATTGGATAGAGGCTCAGGTAAATAAAAAGGTAAGCTCCCCTTCAAATGCTTTAACTGTGGAAGAGTGGGACACTATGCTGCTAAGCGTCCTCACAAGAAAGTAAGGAATCAGGCTCAAGAGTCAGAGAAAAATAAATCAAAGAACTGGCAGAAAGGAAAGAAGTTTAGCAGAAAATCCTTCTATGCTCAACAAGAAAGTACTACATCTGATGATTTAGATGAATCCTCAAGTGAAGAAGGAACCTCTGAATTCTTATTGATGGCCATAGAAGAACTTGAAGGTCTCTTGCTAGAAGATGAAGAAGAAGAAAGTGAAGTCGACCTTGAGGGGGAGCTAAGAAGTGCTCTAGAAGAGATTGATAGACTCAAACTGAAATGCATAAAATAAAAGGACATTCTCCTCAAGTATGTACAAGAAGAACAGAATTCAGAAGTCCTTAAGTAGATAAAGATAGAGCTTGAAGAAGCCAAGAAAATAGAGGACATGTTACTTAAGCAAATTAAAGAAAAAACTCAAGAACAAGAAAAGTTGGAAGAAGAAGTAGTATGTCTCAGAAAGAAATTAGAAAATGCTCAAAGGAAAGTGGTTACAAACTCTTCTCAAACAACAAGCTCTAGTAAGTTGAATGAAATTCTGGTTGCTCAAAGATCCCCTATGATAAAGACTGGAATAGGCTATGAAGGAGAATCAAGTAAAGGAAAAGAAAAGGTTGACAGAGAAATTATTTTTGTAAAAGCAAAGAAGAATGATGAAGCAGCTCAAACAATTCCTACAAAAGAAGAAATCTGCAATAAGGAAGACACAGATCAGAAGAAACCACTAGTAGCAAAGAATGTAATAAATACTAAGACCCCTGAATATGTAAAATTTGGAAAACATCAAAGGAGATTCTTCCCTCCTATGAAGAATGCCACCTGTTATGTTGGCCACAAGCTAGGACACATTGTTGCATATTGTCATGCAAGGAGGAGTAATTCAAACCAGCAAAAGATGAAAACATTGAAGAGACTGCCTCAAGCAAACAAATGGAAGAGACAACCTTACATCAGCTATGCAAATAGCTTCTATGGTTACTGCTTTTATTGTAAGGAATTTGGTCATAAAATCATTGAGTGTAGAAAGTGTGGACAAAGATTGATGTTTAACACCTCAAGAAGGTTTATGAATCAAAGAAATTATGTTCGTACTCATAATTCTACAAAAATTATGATCAAATGTTGTGTATGCAATCAAGTTGGACATATACCTTACAAATTTCCTCTAAGAAGATATAGTTCATCACCTCACAAAAGATAACAAACAACAGGATGCCTCCAGTGGATAAAGAAGGTGAATAAATGTGACTTGGCTCTAACTGCTCAAGACCTGAAAAGCCAGTGGTATTTGGATAGTGGCTGCTCAAAACACATGACTGGAGACAAAAGCAAGTTTATAACTCTTGATGAAAAGAAATCTGGCAATGTCACTTTTGGCAATGACAAATCAGGTAAGATCAAGGGAAAAGGCTCAGTCAGCATAGACAATGGCAAAGGAAAGGCCCAAGATGTACTATTTGTAGATGGGATGAAAGAAAATTTACTGAGTGTCAGTCAGATGTGTGACAAAGGTTGCAAAGTTCTATTTAGAGCACAAGACTGTGAAGTCAGATCAAGCACCACCGGTAAGACTCTGCTCAAAGGTGTTCGAACAGAGAGCAATGTTTACATTGTGAAAGAGGAAGATGAAGCATTCCATCTTAGCAAACTTGAGGAGTCATGGTTATGCCATAGGAGATTGGGACATCTCAGCTTCGATCATATCATCAGACTGAGCAAAAAGAAAGCAGTCAGAGACATGCTAGAAATAAAAAGGCCTTCTAATACCATATGCAAATCTTGTCAATTGGGTAAACAAACCTGTACATAATTTAAGGCCAAAGATGAGTTATCAACAAGAAGACCTCTACAACTTGTGCACATGGACCTGTGCGGACCTGCAAGAACTAAAACGCCAAGTGGAGAATCATACTTCATGCTGATAATAGATGATTTCTCCAGAATGACATGGGTTGCATTTCTCAAGAATAAATCGGAAGCTCTGGAAAAATTCAAAATATTCAAAGCTTTAGCAGAAAACCAGACAGGATGCAAACTGAAATGCATTAGATCAGACAGAGGAGGTGAATTCACAGATTATGACTTTGCTGACCTATGCAATGAACAGGGCATAAAACAACAATTTACTATTGTAGGGACACCTCAGCAGAATGGAATAGCAGAAAGAAAAAACATATCTGTTCAACAAATTTCCAAAGCCATGATGTAAGAGAATAATATTGCTCAAACCTTCTGGGCAGAAGCAATGCACACAGTAGTACATATCCGTAATAAAGCTCACTTAAGGCCAAGCAGTGACAAGACTCCCTACGAACTGTGGCATGGAAATCCAACTTCAATCAAACATTTTAGAATCTTTGGTAGCAAGTGTTACATAAAGAATAATGATGAAAATCTTGGAAAATTTGATGCAAGAGAAGATGAAGGAATATTTCTAGGATATGCATCCAAAAGAAAAGGGTACAGGTGCTACAACAAGACTCTTCGAAAAATAGTAGAAAGCATTGATGTGAGATTTGATGAAGAACTTCCAAACAATACAAGGGATACAGATTGCTGCAGTCCATCAGACAACCATGAAGAAGAAAACGAAGATGATGAGGAAACAAGCAAGACAACAGAAGATACAGAGATGAGTTCTAAAGCTCCCTCAAGATATACTCAGAAGAACCATCCTGAAGATCAGATCATTGGAGACAAGAGAGTAGGGGTCCAAACAAGAAGGAAGCTAACAAAACAAACTGAAGAGGTATACATAGCCATGTTGTCACAAATAGAGCCAAAGAAATTCGATGAAGCCAGCAAGGACAAGTCTTGGGTAAAGGCAATGAATGAAAAATTGGACCAAATTGAGAAGAACAATACCTGGGAACTAGTTCCTAGCCAATTGAGAAAAATATCATTGGTTCAAAATGGGTATTCAAAAACAAAATGAATGAGCAAGGACAAGTAATCATGAATAAAGACAGACTGGTCTGCAAAGGATATTCACAAATCGAAGGACTTGATTACGATGAAACATTTGCCCCTGTAGCCAGAATGGAAGCCATCAGAATGTTTCTGGCCTTTGCATGCTATCAAAAATTCAAGGTATATCAAATGGATGTAAAATCTGCATTTCTGAATGGAGACTTAGAAGAAGAAGTCTACATGGAACAACCAGAAGGCTTCTCATTAACAGACAAAGAAGACTATGTATGCAGACTGAAAAAGGCTCTTTATGGACTGAAACAGGCTCCTCGAGCTTGGTACTCAAGACTGGATAAAAATTTGCAAAAACAAGGCTTTAGGAGAGGTGGAGTAGACAGCAATCTGTACATAAAAGCCCATGAAAATGAACTCCTGATTGTTGTAGTATATGTTGATGACATTATGTTTGGAAGCAACAAAGAAGAACTAGCAAAAGGGTTTGCTGATGGGATGAAAACAGAGTTTGAGATGTCTATAATTGGAGAGCTCAGTTTCTACTTAGGACTTCAAATTCAGCAAAAGAACACAGGTACATTTATCTCACAGGAAAATACTTGAAAGAAATGTTAAAAAGTTCAAAATGGAGGACTGCAAACCTGTGTCAACTCCCATGATCACGGGATGCAAGCTGTGTGCTGATGATGGATCTGCTAATATAGATAAAAAACTCTACAGATCCATGATAGGTAGTCTGTTTTATTTGACAGCATCAAGACCATACATCATGCTAGCAGTGGGACTAGTGGCTAGATATCAAGAAGCACCTAAACAAAACCATCTTCTGGCAATAAAAAGAATATTCAGATATCTACAAGGAACAACACAGTATGGACTTTGGTATCCTAAAAGAAAAAGTTTCACCTTGACAGCATACACAGATGCAGATTGGGCCAGCTGTGTGGATGACAGGAAAATCACAAGTGGAGGTGCTTTCTATCTAGGAGAAAGTCTGGTGGCATGGTTAAGTAAGAAACAAACATCTATCTCTCTGTCTACAACAGAAGCAGAATATATAGAAGCAACAACATGTTGTACACAAGTCATGTGGATGAAGCAGACTCTTTAAGACATGAAGGTAAGCATTAATGAACCTATCTCAATTAAATGTGATAATACAAGTGCTATAAGCATATCTAAAAATCTTGTGCTTCACTCAAAAACTAAGCATATCCCAATCAACTATCATTTTCTCCGAGAACAAGTGGCTCAGAAGATAGTGAAGCTGGATTATGTGCCAACAAAAGAACAAACAACATATATATTTACCAAACCTCTTGCTAGAGAACCATTCAAATATTTGAGAGATAAACTAGGGGTAGTATCTGTAGATGCTACTCTCTGATATAAAGGGAAAGCACAGTTTCAGGGGGAGAACAGAAATGAAAATATTATTCCAGGGGGAGATCAGCCAACAAGGGAAGCATGGATCAGGTCCTCAGGATCAAAGGATTATGGAAAGAATACATCCAGCATAAAGGAGTCAATGAAAAGGCTAAAGCATCGGCATTTTAGATTTAATCCACAGTGTGGAGCAACAGGGTATAAATTCAGAAGATCTCGGAGAGACGAAATGCATGAAATGTTGAAAAAGGATAAATACACAACATCTAATAATTCGAACCCCTTGCCATTGATGTCAAAGGGGGAGGAAGAGTAAGCAACAGAAGGAAGAGTAGGCAAAGAGCAAGCAACAAGAGGAAGAACAGGCAAACAGAGAAAGTGTATTGCCATCAATGTCAAAGGGGGAGACTGTTGGAAATGTTGTCATTGATGGCAAAGAAGGCAGCAAAAATAGAGACAGGCAATGGAGGCAGCCAAGAAGCAAACCAAGGAAGAAAATGAGATAGGCAGAGGTAGAGGAAGCGAATATAGAGCTAGAACAATTATCAGAAGCAGAGGTAGAGGCAGAGCCGTTATCACAGCAGTAGAGACAGAGGCAGAGTGACAGAAGCAGCAGAGGCAGAGGCAAAATCGTTATTCCGGGAATCATTATTCGTGATGGATACATTGTTCTAACTTATGAATTGATGTCAAGTCTGGCTATGGACTACAATTCAAACCCTGCATTTGTATGAACTTTGTAAGGGCGATAATAATACAATAGAGTTGATTGGAGTGCAAGTTGGTCCTTGTTAACTAAGTCGTCGAGAATTGGTTGTAATCGATTCTCGTTCTCATTGTTTAGCCTAAGGAGGAACAAAGCCGTGTATTGACTGGAGCGAGGGTGAAAGGGAGACATGTGGTTTGACATGAAACTATGTGATGAAGTGTAATGAAATAAATACAAGTGGACGGAACCTGACGTGTCAAAGGGGAGTGGAACCATGAAAGGATGGAACCTTGCGAGAAGAACAATGACGCGGTTTGGAGTGAGCAGTAAAGGCTGGAAGCGGATTTCATCGCACCACCTTTCGTTGACAAGCGGTATTTGTGGAAGGGGGAGCGATTCCATAGAGGTGTTGATGCATGGCAAGGGGGGACCCAACGAAAACGCCTTTCAAAGCATGCCATCGCACGTTAACGTTCGTACCAGGAGGTGGAGTGATATCGTCGAGTGCCGACGATCTGGCGCAGAGCCATCGAACGGTGACCGTTTGACTGAGATGCACGCAGAATAAGAAGGTACGGTGAGTACGTTGATTGGGCGATTGAACGTAGATGCGGGGCCCAGAGCCAAGGTTTATTCAAAAGTTAATTATGCAAAAAGTGTGCGTATCAATATAAATTCTCAAGGTTTAACCATTGGTTGTAAAGCTTGGCACATACAAATAAATTGAATTCACGTGATAGAAGGAGTATAAGCACGAGGGGTTATAATCTTAGTCCTAAGGTTTGGAGGCAAATATATAAACCATGGAAAATATGTGGGTTAACCATATTGTGACGGTTTAATAATTGAACAGAGGTCGTGACTATATATTGATATAGCATCATATGCGAGTAGGGTGACATCATTTTAAATATATGATGAAATGAACGTGGTTTAATATATGTACATGCCGAGGGTTAGTTTACATGGTTTAATAGCCAAAGTATTATGTCACTTATATTTGTGGGCCCAGAGCCAAAGGTTTTAAGACCATGACCATGTATATGTTGGGCGCTAAACAAAAGCCACAGTTTATTAATAATCGGGAATATGCATACATGACATCATTTATTCCGGGGGGGTCTCCTTCCCTTATCTGCTCGAGTCTGCTACCCCCGCGGAATTTAAAATGAATGGAGCTCCGTTTGATGCAAGTTGATCCGACTATGTTTTAAATCATATATTCTTCAAGGAGGTAAACTTCAGAATAAAGTATTGAAATTTCCCAAATCGACAGTTGGATTGAGTACAATTTTTTTGTATTAATTTTATATGCACACAGAAAGAGGAAGTATGAGGCCTGACAGAGGAAAACAAATATTGCAGAGTTGAAGAGATGTACAACAAAGGGATTCAAAAGTGCAGTGCACAGGTGGAATATGCAGATGACAGTGAACAAAGAGTATGCAGAACAAGTTCTTAACAGCAGCAGGAAAAGACAAATCCAGTAAAGCCAAAATCCAGAAAAGGAGCTGAGTGAAATTGAAATATGTAATTAAAAATGTGAATGTAAATGTTGTAATTAATTTTTTATTGTTTGTGATGCAAAGGCAAGTATCCTAAGGAAAAGAAAACTCCCACTGTAGCATGAAAATTTGTACATATTGTTATATTTTTAAAATTGAGTTGGATAAAGGAATAAGAAGACAGAAGCCAAAGAGTCATGACTGTTCACTCCAAATTCCTTGTGAAATACAAACAGTCATGTGAGAATCTCGATATATAATATCAATTTGATATGCACAAGTGGTAAGAGAGAGTAAACCTAGAGAAGGCAGAATATAGAAGTGTAAAGCAAAGAAGATTAAGAGAAGAAAGAGCAGAAAGAGAAGCTACAGAACAGAGCTAATATCTGAGGTAAATCAGCAAACATTCAGTTTGATAAATTGAGGAAGTTGGAGCTTCCCTATCAAGTTGTAGCTGACTGAGGTTGTAGCCTCCTGTAGGTTGGTGCCTGCAGAAAATTGAAGGGAGTTGGTGCTTCCTTGCAAGTTGTAGCTTGAAGAATTGAGGTAGGAGCCTCCTATAGGTTGGTTCCTGTAGAAAAATAGTGGTGAGAGGGAGTTGGAGCTTGCCTTTGCATCACAACAATAATAAGATGTGGTTTTCTCCCTTTATGGGTTTCCACTTATATCTGGTGTCTGTGTGCATGATGTTTAGGTGTTGATCTGATTTATGTCATCTGCTTAATACCTGCTGGTCTCATATTAAGTCTGCTGTTATATTATATTAATACTTGCTGCTCACATTCTAAGGTTACTCATATATTAAGTTGGATATGAAATGAATGTGTAAATAAGGTTTAATAAAATTTTAAAAGATCATGAATGTGTTAAACTGATTCACCCCCCCCCCCCTCTCAGTTTAACTAAGGGTTCAACATTGTTCTCATGCGAAGGAAGTGAATCATCTATGAAAGATGATTATCCGCCATCTTGACATTAATAATTTTGCATCTATCAAACTATTGTTTATTTTTCATGCGTCTTTGTTGGAACGTATCCTAGATAAGTGGTCTAGCTCTGTGTTTAAACTACCAGCTGGCTTCAATATCACCTCAAAGTCATATTCCTTGAGTAATAAAATCCATATGCATATTAACACCACCCCCCCCCCCCCCACAACACTATCTTGTTAACGAGGAAGGGTAATGCATAATGGTCAGTGTATAACTTAAAATGTGATCTCAACAAGTAGTGTATAAAATTTTGCAGAGCATAACTCATTGTCAACCTTTCATGCTCCATCATGGTGTAATTTCGCTTCGTTGTAGATAGATTCATGTTGGAAAAATTTATTGGGTAGTCCATATTAGCCTCTCTTGGTTGTGTCAGTACTGCTCCTAGTAAAATAGATAGTGCATCATGAACATGAAAGTCTTTGTTCCAATCAGGGAATAATAGGATCGATGCAATTACTAGTTTCTCCTTTAAATTATCTAGCACATATTGTCACTCTTTCATCCACTAGAACCTCATGTACTTCTTCAAAAATATTTCCAATTATGAAGAAAACTACGCATACCCATGCATAAACCTTCTGTAGTATCAAGTATGCCCCAATGTAGCATGCAGTTGTCAAATTGAAGTCGGAGAGGAAATTAAGATTTAAGATTTTTATGATCTTCACAGGATCCACCAACAATCCTCGCTTATATACAACATGCCCTAAAAATTTTACCATGGGTGAACAAAAAAGAAATATATTTAAATTTAGGGTAATCAAGTGTTGTTTGAATCTGTCTGACATAAGTTGTAGCACCCTAATGTGTTTCTTTAGCATGTTGAAGACAACACATTCATCTAAATAAAATTCCAAAAATTTGTTATAAATAGTTAAATGTTACAACCATCACTCGAGAGAATATTTTTGATTCATCCTTCAATCCAAAAGGCATGACACTATTTTTAAATGATCCCCACACCATGGAAAATGTTGTATTATGGTAGTCCCCTTTGGTGATTTTAATCTTATGACACCCTGAGAACCAATCTATGAAGGAGTAAGCCTCTTGTTTTCTGACATTTACCAAAACCTCATTTGTGAAAGGCATGATGAAAGGGTAATTAACACAAACATTATTTAATTTAATAAAATATACACAGATCTGGATCTTTCTTGTTTTCCTCGGTTGTATGACCATTGGGCTAACCCACTCACAATCCTTAATAGGTTATATGATGTTAGCCTTGAACATTTGGTCAAGCTCTTTCCTATATTTCTACCTATATATTGAGCTTATTTGGTTTGGTCTTTGTTACAGTAGTTTAGGATCAGGTTTTAAGGAAATATTCTTTTGCCCTAGCTCACCAAGTATACCTTTCATTTATGATAAAGTGTTGGGATCTATATGAAAGTTTCTTCATCCCAATAATCACTACTATGAACTTCAGGATTTCCTTTGCACCAATGTTCACCTTGCACATCTTGATTGGTTTAATATAATCTGGCGTGATGGATTCCAACTGTGGTCCAACTTACCTTGTGTTATCCCTTGGAATCCAAAATTTATATATCTCTAGAATCCTCATCATTTTCAATATCTTCTATCGCAACCTAACACTTTACCAGCTTCTTTGTACAGTCCTTGGTCCTAGTGAAAATATTTTTTCTTTCATACTGTGCAATGCTTCATCTACCTATGGCTCATCACACTCAAATTATAAATTATGTATGAATTTATTTTCATTGTTGTACAATATATTGTACCACCTTGCAACTCCAACTATATATACTAGTTTCGGGGAACGACATCCAAAGTATGTAAAAAATGATGCACCCACTCATTCTAAGTAAGATTTTCTTCCCTCCATATTGTAATACACTTATCTAGGTGATTGGTTGGAGATTCCTTACCAATATATATTTCTTCACAATATCCAACATATAATCCAAACCTAGTCTACAAAAAGTGCCTACATTATTTCCAAGACTCTCTCCACTCCTTATGTGTTTCCCACCATTGCGTTGGAGTTTATTTTAGAGAGATGTCCAACGTTGGAAGCCTGAGGTGACCTGTCACTGGTATCTCAAACTCTTTAACAATATTAAATACATCAGTAAGTTTGTAAAACCTAGGAGGTTCCCAAATCTTGGTGAAAATCCATTGTACAACGCAATTTAGATGCACACAACTTCACGTGAAAACCTCATGATGGTGCTATTTCCAATTCTCCAATGCATCGTCTATGTTTGACGAACAAGAATTAATACTACACCAACTCAGTATGCCATATGTTGTACGATTGACATAATCATCACACTAGGCCATTATGTTGTGAATATTATTGAGTTCCACTACATCGAGGTCATGTCTCATAGGATCGACGTATAATTACCCTTATTTAAGATCCAAGGGCATGACTACCTGAAAATATAAAGACTCAAATATCATATGTAATTTATTTAGATTGATAATAGCTTGATTATCAAATTTCCACTCAATTCCAAGAAATTCCAGATAAGGATTTGGGTAAAGTGGTAGTTAAATCTCCCAAGATCCTTACTACATCTGTGCCAACTTTAACATTTGCAGGTATCCCAATAGGGAATATCCTATACTAATTGGCACACCATAGTTGAATGGAATATCATACCAGTTTCAGCGTACCCATGTCTTCTTCGATAATATATTCACATTAGACCCTAGATCCAGTATGATGTTATCCATGTCATAATTTGTAGTATCTACATTGAATTGAAATTATATGTTTGTGCACTCCTTTTGTAACACTTTCTTTACTAATATTTGGGTATCTACAAAGGAACAAATTCCTTCTCCTATGCAAAATGGTCAATCATTTTATGTAGTTTATCTAAAGCACAATCATCCTTCATCAAGCCCAAATAACTTGTAAGAAAAAATCGAATTCGTCTTACCTCCCTTGGAGTCACTTCTGGTGGAGAATCATCATAGATAGGCAGATATTAATCATAAACTAGTGCCTCCTATGGCTATTGTGTCAAACTCATCATACCCCATTCAGCAACCATAAAAACCTCCATAGCCTCCTATGTCTACCTTTCTCTATAATTGTCAAACTTTGAAGGAGGTTTTGTAGCCTTCCAAAACCACTGGTGAGGTTGTTGTAGTTGGTTCATATAATCCATACATATTATTGTCCCTCCTCTTATTACTGTACATATGTAAGGAAGGTCATGTCAAGCTTCAATAGAAATCTACATGTTTGACCCTTATTTCTCTTGCCATTTTTATAATAGTTGCAAGAAATCCTATATAGGTTTGTCTAACTATCTACAATACATGCAAGTAATGCAGGGGGTCTAATAGTATCTGCCATATGTCACGTTTGTCCACAATTGTAACAAACAATATGTCATTTACCACTTCCATAACCTCCTCTTCATGTAGTAGGTGGGCCTTGTCCTCTTTTATGTGGATCTTGTCCTCAAGGTAGTGCATGGTAGCCTCTGGCTTGATACGGTTTCACACCACCATCACCCCCTTTTGTTTCATGCACATGGTTAAGATCAAATTTCATCTCATGCATAAACCTCTGTGTGTGGCCTAAATGAATATCATGTTCAATGAAGTTGCAAAATTTGCAAATTCCATGTCAAACTCTAATATTTTCTTATTATGGGGTAGTTGGTTGGAAAGTTCCCCCATACTCGACAAACTTGAAACCATATCCCTCTTCCTTGGTCTAATGGATTCATTTCCCTCATAGACATGTAATATGTCATTCTCAAGCACGCATTCTGGTGGTGACCTTTTTTTCGACATATGGTACACCACACTTCTTTGTGCTTCTCCTTTCTCTTTTCCAAATCCTGCAGATTCAAAGTTAGAGCAGCCAGTTGTGATTACACTTGTGCCATACCTTCATGGATTTATTCACCTACATGCATGGATTCCAAACGAATTTTTATTTCCAAGTATTTTGACTGGGAGGTTACCTTTTGTTATGCCAGTGGAATTCTAATGTGTGGAAACAACCCTACTATAAACCATTCTCGATGTTGTGTATCAGGAATATAAAATTTTAGTCTATCCATCAATATTTTAAATTTCTATTCATATTCTCAAATGGATTCACCAACATTCTTCTTTATCTCCTTAATCTACATTATACATTGTGATTCAAATTTTAGTTTTTGAAATGCCTTCAAAAACTCCTAGTTAATATTTTCCAACATCTAGGTTGTCTTGGGGGTGTTGTAGCCTTATTTGATTCATTTACCATGTCAATGCATAGTCTCGAAAATGTGTCTTTAATTAATCAATATTTTTCCACTCACTGAAATCTAATTCATTATCCATATTACTTCACATATGTTTGTGTTTATTGAGATCTTGTATACCATTTCCATGAAAAAATGACAACCTTAATGTAGTATCAGTAGCATCCATGGTTTTTCATCTTGCATTTTCTTGTTTAGAATTCAATTCCTCTGTCAAGGGTGGGGTGGAGTAACTTTTTCTGCTTCTACTAATAGTATTCTATGTTTCCCTCCTGCAAACTTTTCTTCCTACTCATAAAATGGTACATAGCCAAATAGGAGAAAAATACTCAGATGTATTGTTATCATGTATTTCTAAATTGAAGAATGCTAATCCTTTAAATAAAATGAAAGGTTTGGTATCCTTATAATGTTTGTTGTTATTCTTCATACTTCTTCCCATTCCATAAATAATGGATATGTATAGATCCATTGCTTCCAATGTTGGCTTGAGGGGTCCTGACCCAGGTTCGGTGTGCAAGGTTTGCCAACAAACCCCTATACTACTGGCCCTTTCGGCAATGACCTGCTTGCGCAGGTCAAAGTCTCACCCAAAGTAGTAGGGGTGGGTGTTGGAACCAAGTTTCCACACCCTAAGAAAGGATGGGTAAGGCAAGAAGATCTGGGATAGGTCTTGTAATTCCTATATTACCTTGTTCTGCATAGGGTTAATTAGGTCTTTGTTCGCATCCACGTGCGCTAGATATATAATTATATGATTTTATGACAGTAACACAAAAATACATAAACAGAATAGAATAGATCCAGATCTAGAAACACACTTACGTAGATCTTCATAGCTTAAAGACAGAAAATTCACAATACAACAATTACCAACAATTCGCACAAGATTACTCACAGATTCAGTTCTCTATCAATCTTTCTTATTCATTCATTCATCAATTCTTCCTTACAATTCCCTTCCCAACCTGCGCACACAACAGCAGGGTCCACACATAGCTGGACTTGGATCTCTGCGCACATAGCCAGCAAGAGTCCTTTCCCCAAAACCCAAAAAAATAGCTTAAACCACAAATCGCATCAATAGCTCATCATTTCTTGTCCTTTATAATACAAAATGCTCCTCTATTTATAACAATCTAGCCTAGAATTTCCTATGGTCTGAAAACCATGGTTTTCGGACCCCTAGTTTACCCTTTCACCCATTACAATGCATTTTGGGCTTTGACCCACCCCAAAACCCCTGCGCTAGACTAAATCTAATAATTTTTTTTCAAAATGGACCAGTTTTGTAGCTTGTTACGAGACCCTATTCCAACAGTCCCCCAACACAATCTTGTGACTCGTCCCGAGTCACTGTGGCAGTGCGGCCATACAGTCCTTAGCCTAGTATGGCTTGAGTCGACTAACATTGACAAAGCCAGGAACGAGGTCACCGCACAAGGTAGTTAGCTGGACTGCTTCACCATTCGTGATCTCCTTAACTATGTAGGGACCAAGCCAATGCTACCGAAATTTCCCTGGATGTTTTGCAAATTGGCTATCATATAAAAGGATGAGATCACCTTCGATGAAAATATTTTGCAAATATGTCGATCATGTCAGGCTTTATCGTGAACCTTCTGAACCTGTTGGTGAAAATTAGCAATAAACCGATATTCCTCCAAAGCCACCAGTTGCGCAAGACACTCCTCTATGATATTTGGGTCCATCATATTTGTGAATGCTACGATGCGTAGGCTAGGAACAACGTATTATATGGGCATAATGGCCTCCTTGCCATAGACCATTCAGAAGGGGGTCCTGCCTGTCAGCTTCTTGCAGGTTGTTCGATAGGCCCATAGAATCAAGGGGATGCGAACATCCTAGTCACTGCAATTGGCATTGCTAACCTTAGTTAATGCTTGTTCCAAAATTTTGTTAAAAGCTTCAACCGCCCCATTTTCCTCGGGATGATATGGTGTACTCTTCGCATGGTGGATCCAGAATTCCTAATTCAAAGCTTGAATCATTTGGTTAACAAAGTGCGTACCTCTGTCACTCATTAGGATCTTTATGCTGCCAAACCTGGTCAGAATCTGCTCAAAGATGAAGTGCACAGAAGTATCCGCAGTACAATCTTTCACCGCTCGTGCCTCAGCCCATCGAGTGACGTAGTCAGTGGCAGTGATAATGTAGTGCACACCTATTTTCTTACCTGGCGGATTGATAGGTCCTATAAAGTCAATGGCACATTTTTCAAAATCCTGTAAGGCCACTTGAGGCTGTAATGGCATGTCATCTCGACGTGAGGGTCGTCCAGTTCGTTGGCATGTATCACACGATCTGCAATAGGTGTAAGAATCCTGATGCAAGGTAGGCCACCATAATCCAGCCCTCAAGATCTTTTGCGTCGTAGCTCATCTTGTGTAGTGGCCTCCTGTGACTCCGTCATGTGCTTCTGCTAAAACAGTGGGTCGTTCATGTTCCAATACATACCTGCGTAGTATTTCATCTGTGCCTAGATTTTATAACTGACCAAAAATGATAGTAAAGTCCGCAACTTTGGTAACCAACTCCTTCTTCTGCTGCACCAAAATTCTCCAGGGGCCACGCCCGTAGTAAGGAACTCAATGATATCAGAAAAGTGAGCATCAACCACCTTAATGGTGAACAACTTCGCATCGGGTAAGCCCTCGTCCAAGTTAGTAGGCTCTTCCCCTATTTCGATGTGAGACAGATGATCCGAGCTTGCATTCAACCTCCTGGGCTTAACGATGATCTCAAAATAATATTCCTAGAATAGCAACAGTTAGCGGCAAATATTCCCCCCCAACACAGGCTTGTTGACCAGGTATTTCAAAGCCGAATGATCAGTGAACATCTTAAATTAGCCACCCAGAAGATAGTGCTGATATTTTTGTAATGCATATACCATAGCCAGTCCTTCACGCTTAGTGGTAGAGTAATTCCATTCTACACCCGAGAATTTTCGACTCGCAAAGGCAACCGGGTGATCAATATCTCCTTCTCTAGGTTGAGTGAGAACTACGCCCAGGGCGATGCCTGACGCATCCACATGTACATGAAATTCCTTTGACTAGTCTGGAAATATCAGTATGGGTGCAGAGATCATCTTCTCCTTTAGAAATTTGAAGCTCCTCTAACAATCGTCATTCCAGAAAAAATAGACATCTTTTTTTAGTATTTGTTCCATGGGTGTTGTGATCAGAGCGTACCCTTGAATGAATTTCCTGTAATAGCCCGTGTGGCCGAGAATAGAACGCAAGTGTTTTTCCGTTGTGGGGGCTGCAAGGTTGATAATTACGACTATCTTCACAGGATCAACCATCAATCCTTGCTGACAGACTATGTGTCCAAGCAAGATTCCGAATGGTACACATAATATGCACTTTTTGATATTCAAGGAGATCTGGTGCTTCCGGAATGCATCCAACATTAATCGCAGGTTAGAGACATGCTCTTTTACCAGGCCAAAGACTGTCCAGTCATCGAAATAAACCTCCAGGAACTTATGAATAAACTCCTTGAATACAACCACTACGACCCTTGAAAAGATAGCAGGTGTGTTCTTGAGGCCAAAGGGCATGACCGTATACTGGAAGGAAACCCATTCGGTCGCAAAGGTAGTTTTACTGCGATCTTCAAGTGCAATCCTAATCTGGTGGTATCTCGAGAACCCATCGATGAAGGAATAGGCCTCCTAGCCACCCACACTATTAAGGATTTCATCAGAGAAGGGCGTAGGGAAGGGGTCATGGACGCAGGCATCGTTTAACTTGCGTAGATCCATGCAGATGCATATTTCCCCCTTTGTCTTCTTCTCCTGGATGACCATTGGACTTACCCAATCTGATTGTTCAATTGGTTCAATGATACCTGCGGTAAGCATCTTGTCCAACTCTTCTTTGAACTTTTGCTTATATTTAGGATTTAGTCGATAAGGCCGCTGCTTGATGGAACGTGCCTCGGGTTTCAGAGTGATGTGCATAATTCCTAGGTCCGCAGTGATTCCCTTGAGATCAGAAAACTTTGTCGGAAATAAGTCTTGATACTTTGTAAGTAGTTCTGCAATTTTGCCTACGGTTCCTTCATCCCAATAGTCCCCAATTTTAGCCAACTTAGGGTGTTCTTCTATCCCAATATTAACTTCGCGCAGCCTGAGAGGTTGCGTTACATCAATATTCTGTAGCGATGGTCTAATAACGGTATGTTCTCCTTTATATTTCGGAATAGAGATATTTCATAGATTATCTTCTTCTTTGTTAATCGCCAAGCTCCGGCAGTTGACTATGTCTTGCATCTGGGCTTCCCATGTCAGGGCTACTGGTGCGGTGCGGGGGTGAAGCTTCTTAAATATAAATGCATTGATGTTCTACAGAGCTTCGTTGAGCATCTCCATTCCTCCAATTAGTCCGAACGTTCCGATAAAGTCTTCTTTTAACACTTCCCATTGGCGGGTATGCTGGTGTAGCTTCACATCTAAGTACCAAGCAGCAGGGATAGGGCCTAAGGCATGCATAAATATATGGACCCATTATTCTGGGGTCCAATTGGACCATTTGGTCGTCCAAGCACGTAGATGTCCACGGGGATCCCCGAGTCCAAGGAATATCTTGATGCGCACGTCGGCTGGAGGTGCGAACTTCAGAGTCATTCTATCATGACACATTTCCCAGTCCGTAAGTGATTTCTTGTGGGTATCCCACCATCGTGCAGGAGTTCCACGCAGAGCCAGATTGAGGGCCTAGAATCGCCATTCCTTTGGCACCCTAGCTTCAAATTTTCTTAGGAATTCCTGGACATCACTGGACTCATCAAAGTGGGGAAGGTTTATTACCTTTGAAGTAATGCAGTAGAGGGTCCTTGCGGCCCGAGGGCATCATAGTGATGAGACATCATGTAACCGGGTCTGCCAACTCTTTAATTCTTCATCAGGGTCAAAAAAGTACTCCTTGTCCCTCTGCCAGTAGAGTACTCCACCTGTTGTGAGGTTACCCTGGTCCTTGTCCTGCACCGTCACCTTGTAGATGTGATCTAGTTCCTCCTCTTCATATGCTGGTTCTATATACCGCACACCCTCGGTGGGATCTACCGGTACTATTATGCACGTACCATTTTTCTCAAACACCATGCTGCGTTTCTTCAAATTGATGACACCCCCCACGTCTATAGCCCAGTCTAGTCCTAGGAGTTCAGGGTAGGGATCCACATCTTCCATGATTTCTATTACTTAAAAGTCAGCTAGGACCTTTACGCCTGCGATATCTACCATGAATTTCGGCAACCTTCCCAGAGGGATGATATTCTGTTGATTTTCCATGCACAACTGGATGGTGGACCAGTCTAACTTAGGTTCTCCCATTCATTTCCATGTCTGCTTCGGTAAGACGTTCGCATCTGATCCAAGATCGAGGATGACTTGATCTATCTCATAGTCGCCAATCTGCGCAGTCAACCTCATTTCCCTCCTGGTGCGTTTCTTGTATCTTTGTAATTTGTGTACTTCCTTAATCTCTACAATTGTGTCGGGTCAGGCTGCACAGTCATGTAGTAATACTTGAAGATTTTCTACAACCTGTGGGTCATGTAGTAGTTTCAGACATTCCCTTAGAAAGGGCTCAACATCTTCCTCTTTTTGGAGGTGCGTTGGCAACGGCGCAGGAGTTGCCAGTGGCTCTTGTTCCTTGAGATTCATTCCCTTCCGAGAGGTAAGCTCTTCCTTTGCTCCCTAAGTGACTGTATCGTTGCGCGTCATGATTTTTACACTCAAATCTACATTCCTCAGCTCGGTTTTAACTCTTTGCACATTTTGTGTAGGGTTAGGCTGTTTTTCCTACATTTTTGTTATCAAGATCGGGCAGTCTTTAATCTCATGGTCCAGCTGTCGGCAATATTTACAGGATTTCCTGGTGGGATTCAGGCAGTCCCTGGTGAAGTGCCCTACCTCTTCGCAGTTATAGCAGATCAGCTGGCCCCATCCTCATCTTGCGCTTCCTCCCCGGCCCCCCCCTTCCCCTCGCGGGGGAGCCACCAAAATTTGCGGGAGATCTCGGTGACACAAGATCTAACCGTACCCTATAGAGGTTTCCTCGATCTACCAATAATTCATATGTGTGACAATTCTGCTCATCGTGCCCTATCGATCGACAGAACCTACACCATTGTTGCTTTAGTTCACCCATAATTAGTCGAGGGCACTGGGCCATATCATGTAGTCCTGCTACCTGGCAGTCATCGCACCAGAGCGCAGATTCACTGGACCTGGGGCACAGCAGACTAGGTCCCCCTGCTTGTAGGTAATCCGCCAATAGAGGACACTAGTCCTTGGTATGGCCAGACACCTGACATCGTATGCACCAGAGGTCTGCGCTAACTCCTTTTCCTCGTTCCATCCGCAAGCTCTATATTTCCATGTGCATGGCTCCGAGCTATCCCTGAATTTGTTGCACTCCCCCCAACGTGTTGTCCTTAGGCGTGGCTTCATGTTTCATGGCAGCTTCCAAGGATTTTTCCTGCGATTCGAAGGTCTGGTGGCTCATTAGTGTGCGTAAGTGAGGTAGCAACATAGCAATGAACCATTCTGTGTGTTGTCTGTCATCGTACTTGAACCCCCCTTCCCTGATTTCTTTCTTTAACCGCTGAACGACCTCCCACACTGACTCAGATGCACCTTTCTTGAAGTCTTTCACTTTTTCTACCAACTGAGAGTAAGATTTCGACTTTTGGAATTGTTTTTTTAGGGCGTCCTTAACATCTTGAAGCGATGCACTCCCGTTTTGAGATATATACCGCATATACCAGTCCAGTGCCCTTTCTTCGAAGGTGACGGATAGTTGCGCCCTTTTCATAGTATCGCTTACCACCCCCTGCGCAATCCACACCGAGTCGGCCACAAACCAAAACCGCTCCATTTCCTCATCAGCTGCACCCTTAAATATTGGTAATTTTAAGTGTACTGCCATGGTTTCCTCTGGTTTATTTTCTCGAAGGCCCGAAATCGGGGTAATTGATGGACCTTGCATAGGTGCTCTTCTTGGCGAGCTACAAGCAGAGCGATCCTCCACTTGACCAGTTTGATAGTACTTACCGCTTCGTGTTGCACTTTCACCCAGAGTAGCGCTCATTCAACTCTGCGTTAGATCTCCAATGTCATTACCCGATCCCTTTCTCAGACTTTTTCTGGTCCCAGAAACAGAACCATTTGTTGGCTTGAGGGGTCCTGACCCAGGTTTGTTGTGCAAGGTTTGCCAACAAACCCCTATACTACTGGCCCTTTCGGCAGTGACCTGCTTGCACAAGTCAAAGTCTCACCCGAAGTAGTAGGGTGGGTGCTGGAACCAGGTTTCTGCACCCTGAGAAAGGATGGGTAAGGCAAGAAGAGTTGGGCTAGGTCCTGTAATTCCCAGATTACCTTGTTCTGTGCAGGGTTAATTAGGTCTCTGTTCACATCCACGTGCACTAGATCTATAATTATATGCTTTTATGACAGTAACACAACAATACATAAACATAACAGAATAGATCCAGATCCAGAAACAAACTTACACAGATCTTCACAGCTTAAAGATTGAAAATGCATGATACAAAAATTACCAGCAATTCACACAAGGGAACTCACTGATTCAGTTCACTATCAATCTTTCTTATTCATTCATTCATCAATTCTTCCTTACAATTCCCTTCCCAACCTGCGCACATAGCATCAGGGTCCGCACACAGCATGACTTGGATCTCCGCTCACACAGCTAGCAGGAGTCCTTTCCCCAAAACCAAAACAGATAGCTTAAACCACAAATCGCATCAATAGCTCATCATTTCTTGTCCTTTACAATACAAAATGCTCCTCTATTTATAACAATCTAGCCTAGACTTTCCTATGGTCTGAAAACCATGTTTTTCAGACCCCTAGTTTACCCTTACACCCATTACAATGCGTTCGAGGCTTTGACCTACCCCCAAACTCCTGCACTAGACTAAATCTAATCAAAAATATTCAAAATGGACTAGTTTCACAGCTTGTTAAGAGACCCTGTTCCAACATCCAACATGAATTGAACCCGCAATTTTTCCAATTATGAGTTGGGCACTTTAATAATTCATCCATGGATGCCAGATAAATATCATCAACATATTCATTCTATAATATGAGTATAAACTCAAATCTAAAGTTGGGAAGTTCATGATAGGGACCTAATATCCAACATTGTGAATATCTATCTCCCATTGACATCTACACTCACAAAACTGATTCATGTCCTACTATCATTCTATTTAGAAGCGACCTATTTTTCCCTAACACCAACGTTTGCAACAGAGGCTTATGTGACTGTGATCTCGACTGTAATCTTAGCCCTCGATGATTTTATATCGAGTCATCTCAACTGTTATTTACTGAGCACCCATTTTTATTTCCATCGAAAAACCTCTAGGATGAAAACATTTCTCATTAAGAGCCCCTCGAATTATGTCCCAATATTAAATGTTTTTCTTGACCTTTCACTCGCTTTTATAACGTAGACACCTGAGATGAAAATTTAGTTGTCAGTTTTTGGATTTGTCTTCCATCGGTTTTTGCCAATATGTTTGTCTCAAAATTTTGGAATGCAAACTGTTGGGTCTCCAAAATTTCATCCACTTTTACCCACATTTCCATCATTTACCTCATCCCTCATTCTATAGCTACATAACCCTACATTAAATGACCATTTTCATGGTCATATGGGTTTAGCATTATATTTTCCAAAGTCATTTATTTTAAGTATTTTAAGTGAATTTGTGATTAAATATTATAAAGTTAACATGTTTTCAAATATACATAAAAATGGTATATAAGTTTTGTGATATTGTAGTCCCACTTGGAGATTCTAGAAGGTTCCCACTTGGCCTCCTAACTACAATTTCGAATTTCAAATTCCAACTCCTGAGGATTTGTAGAATATTTGAAGAAGATATGGATCATTAAGCTAAGCACCTTCAAAGGAGAAGAATCATGGATGTTTTTATATGTGTCCTTATAAAAGCTATGAGAGAATTTGGAGAGGATTTGTATCTTATATTTTTAGGAGATTGGTTGTAACCACATGAGATAAATGTGGATTTAGGATAGATTTTAGGATCTATAGTTATCTTCAATTTTTGTATAAACAGGCGTGCACCCTTAATACAAAGGCTTGTAAATGGTTGGTTGTAAATTGTTAGTTGTTTGATATTAGAGGTAATTAGTGGTTAGTTGATAGTTGGAGGTTCCAAGTTCCACTCAAGATGTGATTTGTAAAGTGAAGAGGGAGAATTTTTGTAATATCTTGTAATCATTTTATGAAATACATACTGCCACTTTGATCTCCAAGATGTGGTAGTTTTTCAGTGTGCTTGTTGAGAAATGGAGGGCCCCATCAACCCCAGTTTTCATACCTTTTTATATATTGGTAACATTGTATAATTTTTTTATTTCAATTATTTTCAGTAAGTGTGATTTTTTTTTTATGCAAGTGTGTTTTCCCTTTCAACAAGAGTGATTTCAATTATGCAAATGTGACTATGATTTCCTTTCAGAAATAGTCCTTTCAATTATGCAAGTGTGAGTGTGATTTCCTTTCAACGAGAGTGATTTCAATTATGCAAGTGTGAGTGTGATTTCCTTTCAGCAAGAGGGCTTTCATTTATGCAAGTGTGGTGTGATTTCAATTTCATGCAAGTTTGATTTGGTTCAAATTAGATTGATTTAATTTTTTTTTTAATTAGTTTAATTGCATTAGATTACTCTAAACTGAAATATAGCCACCTAGTACATATAGTACAAGCATACCTCGGCAGTTTATGAAACCCTGGAATGACAATTAAATGACAGGGATTTAACTAACCATTAAATCACCCAACATTTTGGCATCATTGCCAGGGAGGTATACATAGGTGTTTATTTTTAATTAAAAATAATAATTATAGTTGCATTCATTTCTAAATGCATAGTTGAATTATAGTTGAATAATGTTCTTCCTTCTTTACATTTTAATTGTATTATCTAAACAACTAGTTTTTCATGATTTGATGATTTTTTTTAATCGATATTTCTCCAACCTTAGCATGAATATCATTTTAATCCTGTTACACACATGGTTACACTAGAAATATGCATACACTTGATCAATTCTTCTATTTCCAATAGAGTAGAGTAGGTAATGAATACAATCAAGTTTTGTGATGTTTTTTGTTTATATTTCATGTTATTTTCAGTTGTTTTTTATTTGGTGGTGCAGTAAGAGCCACCCATATCACTGATGATTTGTAGGTGGATGAAGAAAGAGAAAGAATATCTGAGAAAATAAGAGAACAGATAGAGTTTTGAGAGCCACAACCTGAAGTTAGAAATAAAATCCTTATGTTTCATCTTTTAAATTTCACATTCCAATGGAATAAAGAGCTTCAATACTTCTGAGTATGTTCTCTTTTTTTTCTCCCTGCGACTTAAAAGATTAGAAAAGAAAATTGAACCAAGTTAGTTTTAAAAAATTTCAATAAACACTGGATAATAAATCTAAATTTCCAATCAAAATTATAAATAGAGACCTTTATAAAGATCAAATAGTAAAACCAGTGTCTCTAATGGATCCAGCACTATCAAAAACCCATATTTGACTCTATTTTCACCTCATTTGGCCAAAAATTGAGAAAGATATGATTTTTTTAAGTTTCTACCCAATTTTGTTGTTAATAAGCCCACAATTCGACCCAACCTCGGACAGTGCGCCCAAAAATTGGGAACGGTGCGTGAATCTAGCCTTCCTATTCGACAGGAAAATTTATAGGACTGTTAAGATAATCCCCCCTAGATCTGCAGCCATGGTTAGTTGGGGATCCAAATGGCTAGGGGCTAGGGCTTAGCCCCTTCTCGTTCCCAAAAAAAAGACTTGCTTTAACATTTAAAAAGCATTTTTTAGGTTTATTTTAAAAAGAAATGAGGTAGCTCAGTTGGTAAATTGCCTTGGTTTAAGGAAACAAGTCTTGGGTTCAATTCCTATGGAGACTCTTTTGACCTTACTTAATTTTTAGACCACCACAAAGATGCCACGTGGAAACCAATGGTAGGCCCACATGGCACTCTTCTATTGGGCCACCACTACAAACCATGAACCAATAAAAAACAACCACACGTCAACCAATGAAACAGTGACATATGTCAATCACAAATTAACCTATGAGGCACAGTCAACTCACCACATCAGCTTACGGACTGCTGACTCGGCGTACTTGCAATCCAAAATTCATTTTTTTAGTTGTTTCCTAAAACGATAAAAACTTGATTCGGGAATATCCGAAGTTGGATTTTACTGAAACAAAGTGTGTTGGATTCACAACGATGAGATCTAAACTTTGGTGTTGGTTTCAATCCAATCCAATAATTTTGAATTTTGAGCATTTTCTCGATCCATGGGATCATGGACAAGGGTGGAGTGCTAAATAAAAAGGAAAAACACAGTTATAGGCTTAGACCTGCATAAAAACCACCATCCAAGTCTAATTGTAGGTTGTAAAGCGGCAAGGCAGTGCAATGATCCATATTTTTGGTATCTGAAGAATCAAGAAAATTAAGTAGCTTATGTAAATTTTGTTTTTGATCTATTGATGAAGCATTAACTGTATGGAGAAGAGGTCTCAAGCTCAAAATTGGTAAGAAATAGGTAAAAGTGCATTTAAGAGAGAGACTGATCATCTCTCTCTCTCTCTCTCTCTCTCTCGATAGGCTTACATTTTATTGCAGAAAAAAGTGCTAAGTTTTTGCAGGTTCCATGACACAATGAAAGAATATCACTATATGCACGAGAATGCCAAGTTTCTTTCAGAATAGCATGATCATTTCATGCCAAATTAGATCCATTACACCATTGCTACTAAACAAAATACCAATTTTACCAATGCTACTCATTCCAATCCTACAGTCGATCCATAATTTTCCATCTCCCTACTACCAAAAAAACTCATTCCCTTCACAATTTTCATACTTTCCTGCATCATTTTTCACTCATCTTTCCTAAAAATAAAGTCATTCAACTCCCTTACAAATTTGAGTCACCCTATTATCATTTTCCTTTATGTCAAATAAATCCCACTTCATTGCAAATTTTTCATCTATAGTCCTTCAAACTATTATTGTACACTCGTGTTAGATGATGGATAATTCATTAAGGCCTTCCTTCTAACAATTTTTGACCTATCGACTCTGACACGTCATCTGGGATCAAAACTAGAGATATTTCAAGTACCTTGAGGCTTGCATGCCTTAATGGAAAGTTCTCTCGCCAATAAATAGTGGGAATACATCAATATCCCTTTTTTGTTGGATCTTCTAAGTGACTCGACTTCGACACATCTGTTCGTACCTAGTAAGATGCACTTAGGCATTTGACTCTCATTGACATCAATGGTGAGTAGTCTCGTGTTGGTTAATGGCATGCGTTAGTGGCCAGTAATCCAAAAATTTCTTTTCTATGTTCGACATCGGCACATGTATTCATATAGATAAGAATTATGCCACTAAGCAAGAATTATTGAAGACTTCATGATTTCATTAGTTTGTAACACGACTTAATTCAGCAGCCATAGAAATAAATATTTCAATCTCATCCTCAAATCATACAAGAAAGAAAAATATGAAGCAGATCAGATCCTTTTACTTCATATTCCATGATCCAGCAGCTGCAGCCACACTCTTCTCGATATACATAGATTTTCCACTTTTCAGGTAAGTGAATGTGTGTTGTTTTCTAATCTTTAATCACATAATTCCTTAAATTATAAAGTTGTGATTTTGGAAAATCCCTCACCACATTCATATTCCCTTTCTCATTTGCAAGAAAACTAAAAACAACTTAAGTTGGGGGGAAGGGATATTCATATTTCATGTCACATGTTACATTTCATTTCATCCTAACCAACATATTTTTCCCAAATAAGATATTATTGCTTTTGGATTAAAAAAAAATTATATATTTCGAAATGATCAATTGATGAGCATATTAAATGGCTAGCAATCACTATGGTGTTGATATTTTGGGTAGCATCAAGTGTGCTCTATCTCCAAAAATTTGTGGAGGGGTTGGAACACATGAGATCTCCAAGACCCAGAAAGTGATTGGAGAAATTCCATTTGGTGTAAAATTTATTCAAATAATTAAATTTTTCAATGGGGACCCTAAGTCTAACTTAGGGAAATTAAAAAATTAAAGTGAATTAATTTACACATGTGATGAGAACATTCTAAGTGGCGTGGATCAAGCGTTCTTTTAATCTTAGTCCTCGATTAGATATTAGATCATGGTCGTTGATGTGTCAACGAGAAAAGTATAAAGGAAGGGCTTGGGGTCAGTTGGACAACAAACACAGTGGATTCACTAAAGCTAAGTCAAAATTATAGGGCGAGGTTTGCTAAGGATTTCAAAGTGAGTTTTCAGTGTAGTGAGGGGAATAGATCAGGAAGGAATGATCTGATCTAAGGCCGAGAATACAACAGCTAAGAGGCAGCATTGTACCAGGTAGCGCAGAGGCTAGCAAGAGGGATGTAGCCCAGCCAAGTTGATGCAAAGGCCAAGCAGAGCGTGACACAGACCCTTCTGGGTGACGCAGAGGCAACACAAAGTCTTTTAGAGTGACGCATGGGCAGCCTCCAGTGCAGAGAGGCTGCGTTGGGCTAGAGGGGATGCCGCAGAGGCTAGAGGAGTTGCGCTAAGGGTTCCAATGGGCCAGAAAGGGCTTGATATCTGTAATTCTCGATTAAGGGTGTGATTCAGCCATATTTTCTATCTTCAAGTGATAAGGTACAACTGTCGTGTATTTTCTCTATAGGGAAAAACATTTCTGGTGTCCATAATGTTGTATTCAGATTCTACATAATAATAAACACTAGAGTTGTTGCACCAGTTTTCCCATATTGGGTTTTTCCGGGGACATTTGTATAAAAAATTTGTGTCATTTGTCATATGTGTGTGATGTTCAGTAAATTATATGTATTTTTGTAGGTTTCTATTTGTGTTTACTTCGAAATTTTTCTGAATATTCAGTTAAATAACTTCTATAACAAATCAAGTAGGAGAAGTAAATCAATAGTTAGCAGTAGGGTTTTTGTAATAAGGATTTAGAAATTTTCACATGGTATCAAAGCATTGCAAATCAAGCTAAACCATCAGCAAAGCAACTAAAGGTATTTCTTGCAGGGAGGGAAACTAAAGCAACACTGATCCGGAAAAAGGTAGTGCAGCATCAGAGGGACAATGGACCCTGTAGGGGTGATGTAGAGTTAGTCTGCTCATGCAGAGGCTGATGCAACTCTAGAGAGGTGATGCAGAGGCTGATGCAGCATCACGAGGGTGACGCAGTCCGATTTGGTGAGTTGTTGTGCAATTTTGTAGGGCTGGAAGTGTAGGTTATGATCTTTAGAAGTTGTTGGTGTGGCATAGGTTCTGTCAGTGTAGAACCGTGCCTAGAAAAGGTGAAAAAAGTGAGAGGAGAATAGTCGCTCAGCAGATTTGTGTCAAACAAATCTAAGATTTGATCAGGATGGTTATCGTAGAGGACTGATTCAAGAAATTTGGCAGAGGATTTCCAATAGGGGAATCAGTTGTCAGAGGGAGCAACTACTCTACAGGGTTTCTGTCTCCAAGAAACACATATCTAGGCTTTGTTGAGTGCAACAGAAGTAGAAGGGAGAGGAGCACCCGCTTCGATAGATTTTGAGCTAGATGGCCCCGCACGAACTGCGTGATCAAGATAGGGTGGACGGTGTGTACAACTTTGTGACCTGGAAGGAGAAATCCTGACAGTCCTAGAAGAGTACAAAATCAGAGACTACATGGAAAAATTCTTATTTGTGCCAACTGATGCAAACGATCTAAATAATTTCAACGAGAACTAGGCATGGGAAAAGCGCTTTATCATGGATGGGGTGAAGGATCACATGCTCCTACACATTTCTGAGAAGAAGACGCCACATTATATGTGGATATCTTTGACCACGTTGTATCAAGGTAGCTAATTCCAACAGAAGACGCTTTTAGAGAACCAGATGAGGATGTTCCAGATGCATAAAGGGGAAGAGATCGATCCATTCCTCTTCAGATTGCAGACTATCCGGGATCAGTTGATTTCCATGGGACCAACACCGAATGAAGAGATATTAGTAAGGACTTCCCTGAATGAAATCACTGATGAGTGGGAAACCTTTGTCCAAATAATTTTTGGAAGAGAAAAACTCCCTGATTGGGGTGACATGTGGGCTATCCTTCGACAGGAGGAGATCTAGCAGATGACCAAAAGGGAATTCATCAAAGAAATTAGAAAATTGAAGAAGGAGGAGGAGGAGGACACAACCTTTGCATCAAAGGGGCGGTGGCAGCAAGGGAAGAAGAATAAGGACCTATCAAAGGTCTGGTGCTTTAAATGTGGCGAACTTGGACACTTTGCCAACACTTGTCCTAAGAGGAAGGACAACGAACCTTCTGATTCCAAGGTAGCAACAACTAGAGGAGACAGTGGTAGTGAGGATGATGTGGCAATGAATGCTCATGTGCCTCGAGAGAAGAGGTGGGGCGATATAGATTTGTAGAGTAGCTACAGATGGTAAGACAGGATCCTTGAGGTGCTCAGACTCTTGGATCACATACGAGCTACGGGAGCCTTAAGACAGTAGCAGGATGACTAGAGCAGTGGGTTCAGAATATCACAATGAATTAAAGGTAGAGTTGGGACGTTTTAGATGGGATAAGCGTAGTGCAGAGGTAGCGGCAGCATAGAAGCAGCAGTGTAGAGGTTGATGGGACTTCAACAGTGCAGAGGGGAAGTGCTTATGCAGTGTAGAGAAAAAGCAGTGTAGTGCTTACATAGTGCAGAGCAGCAGCAGCGTTGTGGCTTCAAAGAGACAATGCAACGCAGCAGCCAAGGGAGATTTAGTGATGAGATGCAACCTGACTAACTTTTCTGTCAGTGAATGGATAGTGGTCCTTCAATTTCTTACTTATCAACAACTGGGTTGCAGTGCAACAATTGGTAGCATGATGCAGCAATTTGAGAGGTAGTTGCAGTATAGATGTGGTAGTGTCAGTGACAGTTACATGGGCAACAGTACAGATAGAAGCAATGCATTGGATGAAGGGCAGCAAGCCAAGCATCAGTGTGGAGACTGATGCTAGAGATTAAGGAAATTATTCAGTCTAGAAGTATTGCTAGAGCACACTCCTCGCTAAGAGGGATTGTTGAGATTTTGGGGTAGCATCGGGTGTGCTCTAGCTCTGAAACTTTATGGAGGGTCTAGAACACATGAGATCTCCAAGACCCACAAAACGTTTGGAGAAAATCCATCTGGTGTAAAATTTATTCAAATAATTAAAGTTTTTAATGGGCTCCCTAAGTCTAACTTAAGGAAATTAAAAAATTAAAGTGAATTAATTTACACATGTCATGAGAACAATCTAAGTGACATGGATCAAGTATTATTTTAATATTATTCATCGATTACAGATTATATCACGGTCGTTGATGTGTCAATGAGAAAATTATAAAGGAAGGCCTTGGGATCAGTTGGAGAACACACACACAGTGGATGCACTGAAGCTAAGTCGAAATTCTGGGGCGGGGTTTGCTGAGGATTTAGAAGTGAGTTTGCAGTGTAGTGAGGGGCAGATATCGGAAAGGGATGATTTGATCCAAGGCCGAGAATACAGTAGCAGAGAGGCAGCATCGTACCAAGCAGCGTAGAGGCTAGCAGGAGGGATGCAGCCCAGCCAAGGTGACGCAAAGTCCACACAGAGGGTGATGCATATCCTTTTGCGTGACGCAGAGGCAGCACTGAGGCCTTCAGAGTGATGCAGGGGCAACCTGTGCTGCCAGAGGTTGTGTTGGGCTAGAGGGGTTGATGCAGAGGCTGGAGGAGTTGCATTAAGGGTTCCAGTGGGCCAGAAAGGGCTCAATATCTGTAATTCCCGATTGAGAGTGTGATTCAGCCATATTTTCTATCTCTGATTGATAAGGTATAGTTGCCATTTATTTTATCTGTAGAGGAAATCGTTTCTGGTGCCCAGAATGTTGTATTTATATTTTGCATAATAATAAAACCCTCTAGAGTTGTTGCACTGGGTTTTTTCAGGTGTTATCCTTCTATGATTTTAATATTAGCAAGAATATTATATAGGAAAACATCAAACCACTTTGGAGTCTAAGATCTAGCCTTCCTAGACTCAGAGAGGGATCTCTATTTCAAATTTAGCTTTATTTTATGATTTTGATAGTAGGCTAGTTATAATGATTGTAGAGATTGATTTTTTGATTTATTGTTTGATTAGACTAGTAGATCTATTTAAAATAATTCCATTGGGCTATGGAGTCATAAAAGGTTGGGTTGTTGCATCAATTTTTTAAAAGCATCCAAAATTCAAGCTAACTACACCTACTGGATCTTGGAACAAAATGAATGTTGAGATGAAAGAAACAATGAATTTAGTAATGGTTAAAAAGCTATTAAGAATTTATTAACAAGACTTCAGAAGAAAAACATTTATATTACAAACACGGCAAGAAATAAGGTTCTCTAACAACAAATCTTAATCTTCAGATTTTTGTTTTACAAATAGATTTAAATGATGCACTTAGAGAAAAATAATGGAAACATTAACACAGAAAAGGAATAACATCACCAGATAAACATAGCTCAAATATCATGTAAATGGTCTTTTATTATTGATGCTCTAGCTTCAAGAAAACACAATGCTCCAATATAAAATTTCAACACTCCAGGGCCCAACCCCTGATACTTAAAATGTATGAATTATTTAACTGAATTCTACAATGATTGTTGTATCTACTAGGAAATCTGTTATTAATTAAAAAATAAACAAAAATTTACTAGTGTGACCACGAAGTGGACACGATGAAATTAATTTGACATCTAGCTCTATTTTTTAGAAGTTCGTTGTTGCATGATCCGATCTGGTGTTGTGCTGGCTGATTTGGCTGATCTGGTGTTGTGCTGGCTGATTTGGCTGATCTGGTGTTGTGCTGATATTTACCCTTCATGGTATTCACATAGATTTACCCACTGTTGCTCATCTGGAATTTTATCCTAATCACCTTTCGATATATTTCATTCGTCTCCGTGAATCTAATGAAATTGTGCTTCAACACATAAATTTGTTTAATTTCATGTTGGATAAATATGTCATTGCTCATGGCTTCAAGGAAAGATCTCCCTGTCATTGCTCCTCTAACACCTGCAAACTTGGTTGTGTCCTTGGCAATGTCTTTCATTTTATTTGCATAGTCTTCCCTGGTAATAAGCTTATCATTTATCACAAATAGTGAAGGTAACCCTCTTTTGGTTAGTGGCTCGATTCTGTTAAAGAGTCTACTGATAGTAATCTCTAAATTGTGGCACTTTTCCTCCAACTTTGTGACCAAGATTTTCTTGGTGAGCACCTTCTTGACCTATATAATTGTTGTTGTTATGTCTTCAACTCCAATTCCATACATTTCATACCTTCTCTTTGAATACATAAATATAATGATGTTATATGTTGTTTCAGGCATGTCCCCGAGCTCCTTGGTGGCACTAGTTATTGTATCATTGACATTTTCAATTAATTATTTCTTTTCAAATATGATTTGAATGAAAGGCCATATTTCATTCATAGATTCAATTATAATTGTCCATATGATCTCCTTTTCTTGGCCAATGGTGTGACCAATGGAAGCTTCCTTCTAAGCCTTTTGCAATCTTTCAATATGTTTTTGGGATTTTTGAACTTCTATCTTATGTGCATTTTCAGATCTTACCTTTTGATCCTTCAAGATATTAATTTGTGCTTCTGGCCTTTTTATCTCTTCTATTTGGATGGACATATTCTCCATGGCCTTAGCCAGTTGTTCTATACCACTTGATGTACATGTAGTTGCTGATGTAGTTGAAGGGACGACTGTAAGAGGAACAACCTCTAAGGAAATGATGGCCATCTGTGCTGCATTTTTCTTTTCCTTTACCAATTTCTCCATTTATGTCTCCATCTTCTTTAGCTGTGCTGACTGTTCCATTATCAGCTTCATAATCTATGATTTTTTTTGTTTCATTCTCCTCTATGTCCTTGGTTAGAGGGTCTTCAGTAGTTGAAATTTTTAGTTGCTTTCTTTTAAGGCTGATATGTCTGTGTTTTTCTTCTTCAGGATCTCTTCTAATGCCTCTTTTTTTTTTGGATCATACCCAATCTTCACAAGTAAATCCTCCAAGGATTTAATTCTGGTATCCTTTGCAAGAGAATAAATCTTCTCCATCTTGAGGTGGGATTGAATATTGGCCAATGATACCTGCAATTTAGATAGACCCATAGTAGTGCCAGTCAATATGGATGAGATCATCTCTCCAGTATGTTTGTGCATTTAAATTTGATCTATTGGGTGGATGTCCTTGACATTAAACTCAAAATATTTTTTCTTGAAAACAACAGGTGTTTTTGGTTGTGAAATCTAGGATTCTAAGAAAGCCATGCACACCTTTCCTTTCTCTGAATCAAAATTTGATAGAAGCCTACTTTGTGAACTGGTGGTTAGCTTCAAAAATTGATTATAGGTGTTGGTCTTCAATATTTCATTTTTTCTCTTTGTTGAGAATGCAACAAGATGATGAGCTTAATGAAAAGAGTTGCCTTCACTAAGTGGGCCCGCAGGCTATTTTTGGCGCAAATTCTATTTTTAGACTATATATATTTTTAGACATGTCGATCATATTCTATGAGTTGTAGGATGCTATTTGTGGATGGTTGGTCAAGTTGGGAAAAATAGATGTACTTCTATTCTTAGACATATTGGGCGAAATCTATTTTTAGATTTTCAGTCTAAAAATAGATATGTCGAATATTATTAGCTCTTAATAATATTTGGACTCTAAACATTATCTTATTCTCTTGGAGCACTTCAGTTAAGTGCACAGATGTGGCACAGGAGCTGATAGAAGGAATTACGCTATTCCTGAGGGTTAAGTGGAGCTATTGCATGGAGACTGCAGTTAGAACTCATGTGATAGAATTTGGTGGAGTTATTGAGGTAGTTGGTGAAGTTGTGTTCAGTTTGACTCAGTTAGACACAATTGAGCTAGTTGTATCTAGTCTAACTGATTGATACACTAGTAAGAGTGGTGTGAATTAATTATTAATTAATTCAACAATTATTAACTCATTAATCAACCGAAGAATACATCAGTTAACTACAGTGCATGGACAGTTTCAGTGGAGACCAGTGGAGAGGTAGGTGAAAGAGCAGGTTTACTATCAGTTGTGACTATAGTGTTGCATGATTTGCAACACCCAGTGATTGGAGATGCCAATGAGGATTGTGTGAGAAAGTTTGGACCAATTCGAGTTCATTCAGAGCCATTCTTCAGCAGTGATTTCACAGTAGAGGCAGGCTCGCAGGTGGTAGATATCGGTGCATGGATTTGCTAGATCGGACCTGATTAGTGTGTAGCGATTATATTGTACTGAGAGCTTGATATGATTAGCTTTGTATGAGGATTGTTACATGATCTCTATGACATATATATTATACAGATAGTTGGGGTTTTTATCTTCAAGCTTTCTCGTTAAAACACTGTGTTCATATGTGTGAATTTTTATGGTTTCAATGTGTGCATGCAATTGATTTAATTTCCGCAAGTAATGATCAATGGTGGAATAGATTTTGTATCGTGCATGAAGTCAAATAGTGCATGATCAGGAGAATCTTAGACATATAACGAATTAGTTATATGATTTTCTACACTCTTGATCTCCTTGAACGTGTCATATATTGCTTCCTCTTTTTCCCATGAAATAGCAGTAGATGTAGGTGTTTGAAGGCTTTGTTGCTGAATTGGAATTGTAGTTGAAGTTGTAGGAGAAAATATATGTTGGCCACTTGCTGGAGAGGAACCAGGAGTGTCTATGATATTTATAACTATTTTTTTCTCCAATTCCTTGTCTTGATCAATGTCCCTATTAATTCTTTCTCTCTTCCTATATTTCATCTTAAACTGCTTGCTAGATGTATCAGTCCCCAAAGGTGAATGATCATCTCTTGGTATTTCTCTTGTCGCCTCTTTCTCTCATTCTTTTCCTTTATCTTTCTTATCCTTTGTATTTTTTTCTCTTATGGAATATGGTTTTGTATACTTGAAGATGAAATTACCTGCTCTTCAACCTCCTGCAAGGTGTTTACTGTCCACTCTGTCTGGTTCATAAATTGTTCAATCTCAGGCCTGTGAGTGTGAATGTATGGAGTTGATTTGTTTTCTACCATCTTCTTCGAGATAATTCCCAATGGGTCATAATACCAAGTGAAAATGTCTGTAAACTTCATCTCTTTCAGCCTCTTGTTAGCCTCCTCTCCTACTGCTCTACTATTGCAAATGAAATGACCAATTTTCCATTTGATCCTGAACTGAGATTTCTTCTTTGTTGATACAAAATGTACTTCATCTGCATTAATCATCTGTCTAATGTATTATAGGGTAAATATCCTCATGGGGGGGGAACTTTGGCAGCTTGTAAGGGGGCAACTCACACCCATATATTATTCGCTTTGTATAATTCTGGGACAAGTACCAGTCTCCAGTATGGGCTTGTTCTGACAGTTGCATGATATTTTTAATTTCTTCACTGATCCTTGGTTCCACTATGTTGTTGAGGATGCTCATAGATGGATGCAAAAAAAATTCAATGAATCATTTGTAAGTGAATTCTTCTGATCTTTCATCAGCATTTTTGTCCATAAGATGACAGACCGAGGTTGTCAATCTTCATTCAATTTTATCATTGTGAACTAAAACATGTTTTCCTGAAAATATAAAAACATATAAACAATGACTGAAGTGTATTTAAACACTTCCTCTGTGTGAAACTTGAAAAACTGATCATTAATGACATAGGCCAAGAATTGAATGAAATTGAACCTGATAGAAGGTTTAGAGTCTGATGAAAGTATTAACAGGAAGCCTATAATTGCTTCATCTAGACATTGGTCTGAAAAGTATCCTGGCAGGTAAGAAAGGACAGTGACTATGTGTTGATTCCTATCAGGGAATGTAGAATATGGGTATGGTGGATTCTTCTTAGGTAGGGGAGTGTCTCTCGCCATGAATAATTCAAGGGTTTTGGCTCTACTAGAAAAATCTGATTTCGGATACAATTCCCTGAGGGTTTCATGGGAAAAGGGTGTGGTTTCTTCAATGATAGGAGCGTACATCATCTGCATGATAGACTTGGCACTAATGGTGAACAGAACCTCCCCTGTGGGGTCAAAAATGGCCCTCTGATTTAGATCATAACATGAATGAAACTTTCTTATAAATTTAGGGCAACTGTGAGTTTTTGGAAATATGTAATATGGCAGATTTGTGTCTTGTAGTCCTATGTCATCAGCCTCATCGATAAGCTTATCTTCCAACGAGCAGTATATGTCAAAGAGGTCGAATTCAAGAGAGTCTCGTGAATTTTAAAATCCCTGACAGAAAGGGAAATATGATCAAGGTCCACAGGAGGGTGAACCATTGGATTGAATGGCTCTTGGTCCTTCCTCTTTGGAGGCATGACTAACTGTCCTTTTTTGTATTTTTAGGTGCACGAATTAGAAGGAGATTAAACAGAGAGAGGAAGAAATAGAAGGGATTTCTTCTTGATCAGAAGGGGAATTAGAAGAAAAGGGGATTAAAGAAGAGATACTTTCTGCTTATCTGCAGACAATTGAAATTTTCCGAACTCTCTTTAGATCTGCAAAACCTTGAATTTGTCACTTGTTACGATAAAGTTACTGAGAAAACATGATAAACTTTGAAACAGGAGGGGAAAGGTGATATTGTAGGATTATGGGGTTTCCATTGACATGGCGCGGGACTGTTGGGTAACGTCTTAAACAATTTAATGTTTCAACGGGTCTTTAGGCGAGAGTGGGGATGATTGGGTGGACGTGACGGGAGTGATAACGTGGAGCAGGGGGAATGGTGGAGGGTTAACGGTCAACAACATGGTTTAATCACGGCGAAAACTTATTTTCGGAGGGGGTGTAGGATGGTAAGCGAAATAGCATTGGGGGGGGGGGGTGAGGTGAGAAAAGATAGGCGCTTGACACATAACAGATGGGCTACTTTCAGAAACTGCCCATTTCGGACCCCCTCCCCGACATTAACTTTCGGAGGATGAGGGTGGGGGGGGGAGAGTAAATATTTGTCGTCATATGTGATAGTGGGGGCAGAGATGAAACGGAAGGAGGTAAGAGTTTAATGATGATGGGATGGGTGAGTGGATTGTGGGGTCGGGCGGATTAAATGAAATGTTGAGTGAATATAAAATATGGGGACTTTAGGATATGACATATAATATGTCAAGTAACTTTAAAATGAGTCAATCCTCGAATCTTAGGATAAAACCCCTTTCTTTTTTCTTTTTTATCTATACATGAGAACACATGGAATATTTTGAATGATGCTTTAGAATAAATTTCATGTCTCTCCACATTTATTTTTTCTTTCATTCTACCTACCCTTTCACTAATCTAACATTTTTTCATCATTCTTTTACAGGGTGCATTTAGGCTTGCAGACCCATATCTCTTTTTTTTATAAAATTCTAACCAAATTTTTCCCTTATTTCTCCTATTGATTCATTTTGAACTATTGAATCAATTTTAATTCTACATGGTTACTAATTTGCCAAGATTGAACTATTTGTAAAATCCTTATTCTATAACATATCCAAAAAAAACTTAAAATTGTTCAAGCATGCTTAGACTGTATGAATTGAACAAACTAATCTAATCAGAAGTGGCATTTTGATTTGCATCACTTTTAGTATTATTCTTTTTGGGGTTTTCTTTCTTTTCCTTTTCTTCTTTTTTAATTATTTTTTAATATACCCTCTTTTCTTTTTCTTTTTTCATATTTTTTTGGAAATCATTTGAATTTTGAAAATCATGTACAATATGAAATTGAAACTATGAAATACTCAATCACCTTGAGATCCTATAATTTATAGGACCCTAACAGTAGCTCCAGCTGGGGATGGCACTTCTCCAAGTCAAGTGTCAAAAACATAAGATCAGTAGCCTTGAGTACTCCATTTTCTACAAAGTCTTCATCTGATTTATTTTTTTAATAACATCTCATCAAACCAAGCTTAGAGCTTTCTCCACGGGCTTCAAACTTTTTTAACGAGTTATCCAAATCAAAAACTATAAAACTATGGTATTTACAAAGATGAAAGATCAAATTGTATTCTTAGGAGAAGTAATGCTTCAACATCTTTTCATTGACAAGACCTCTAGGTATCTCTGTTCCATCTAACTCCTTAAGTAAATATGCATTGTTTCCTCTAAAAGCATCAATAATGTATGGCCCATGCCAAAGGTTGTCAAATTTTCCATGCTTACATTTGTCTTCTCTTCTATAACCCCATTTCAAAACTTTGTCACCTAGATTAAAATCATCATCCTTTGTTCTTTTATAAAAAATATTCTTGATATTTTCTTAAACAACTTGGGTCATGTTATAGACCTCTTATCTGGACTGATGTAATTGAATAGTTTGATTGATCCTTCTCTGTACATCATTTGTTTTAGCTTGTATTTCCTGAATGGTCTTCATGACTGGAACTCCTAAAGAGGAAGGAGAAATTGCATCCATTTCATAGACCAATTGGTATGGAGACATGCGAATTGATTTTTTGGTAGTAACTCTATCAACCCAAAGTGCATTGACCAACTTCTTATGCCATGATTTCTTGTTGTCCTCCAAGAGATTTTTGATAATATTTACCAAAATTTTGTTTGAAGATTCAACCAATCCATTACCCTGAGGGTAATAATTTGTTGAATGTCCCAAATTTATGTGGTACTTATGACCGAAATCAACCATTTTCTTGGACTTGAAGGCTATAACATTATCATTGATGAGTTTTCTACGACAACCAAATCTAGAAAGGATATTTGTTTCAAGGAATTTAATAATGACAGAATCAGTGGCATTTATGGAAGGAGTGGTTTCTATCCATTTGGTAAAGTAGTATGTGGTAGTGAGAATCCACTTATGCTAGGTAGAGGATGGGGGATGAATTTTTCCAATGAAATATAATCCCCATTGTTGGAAAGCGCTCTCAACAGAAATTGGCTTTAAGGGCAAGGGCAACAATTTTCTCTTTCCTTCAAAAATTTGGCATTTGTGGCAGATAGTTACCATCTTGTGGATGTTAGGGAAAAAGGTAGGCCAGTAGAAACCAGCCCTAAGGATCTTATTGGCAGCGGTTTTCCAATAAATATGGCAACCACAGTCACCTTCATGGAATTCCTTCATAACTTTATCTACATCATCTTTTAGCAAACATTTGATTAAAACACCTCCAGCATCTTTCTAGTATAAGACATTTTCTAGAATACAGAATTTGACAGCTTTCAACTTTATAAATCTTGCTTTAGTTTTGGACAAACTAGGAGGAGCATTAAAATTAAACAAAACATATAAGATATCTTAATACCAGGGAGATATTAGGAATGTTTCATCAGTTAGTGGAGTCACCGGTTCTTCTTAATCATCCAATGAATAGACCATGTTGATATCTAGTGCATGAAAATTTGATTCAACCATAAATTTGGCCAATCCTTGTCCTTTGATCAATTTGGTAGGTTTGATTTCCAAATCATATTCTACAATAACAACAATCCATTTTCCTCTCTTTCCATCAGGACCATTCTGCGTTAAAACATCTTTGACTACTGCATTAGGCACATAAGCAATAATATGTAAATGTAAAATATAAACTCTGAAATCTTTTAGTGCTTTAACTAGAGAAAAACCTTTTTTTTCCATGATGTTGCACTTTAAAGATGCATCTCTCAAAGCTTTCCTAAACAATGTTATTGGTTGTTCATGTCCTTCACTGTTTTTCTGCAATAATAAAACAACAATAGTATTTTCAGATGCAAAAGAAAAAATTATGAAGTCTTTGGTAAAATCCGGTCTAATTAGAATTGAAGCTTTTGTTAATGCTTGTTTAACTAGATCAAAATATTGTTTAGCTTCAATGTTCCACTTAATTTCTGAAACTTTTTTAAGCATGTTGGTTATATTTCTGAGAAGTTCTCCAAGATTAGGTATGAATATCCTTAAAATTTTGATTTTACCAATGAAATATTGAAGTTATTTGATGTTCTTGGGATGACTAATTTTGAGTATACCTTCAATTCTGCTAGGCTCAAATATAATTCCATATTTAGAAATAATGTGACCAAGAACTTTCCTTCTTCAAGACCAAATAGTGTTTTGGTGGGATTTAAGGAAATTCCAAACCTTCTATATTTCTCAAAAACTCTTCATCGGTGTGCTAAGTGTTCTTCATCAGTTTTTGAATATAGAGTAATTTCATCAAGATAGATCACAATGAAATGGCCAATTTTGTCTGCAAAAGAAATGTCCATGGCTCTCTGAAAAGTGGCACCAACATTCATTAATCCAAAGGGCATTTTCACATACATGAAATTCCCCCAAGGAGTAGTAAAGGTTGTTTTGTCCTGATCATCAAGATGCACTAAAACTTGATTATATCCTAAAAATCCATCTAACAAAGAGATCCTAGTGAAATCTACTACCCTCTGCAATATATGGTCCATTTTTGGTAAGGGGTAGTTGTCCTTAAGGGATACTTTGTTCATATTCCTAAAGTCAATGCAAAGTCTAATTTCACCTGTTTTCTTTCTTGTAGGCACAATGTTGGATACCCATTTAGAATATATAAATGGAACTATGATTTTGGCCTCATAAATTTTCTTGATTTCCTTCTCAACCAAGGGTATTAAGACAGGATTTATCCTACGAAGTTTTTGTTTAAAAGGTTTTTGATCCTCCTTGATTGGAATTTTGTGTTGTATAATGCTACTATCATAAAATTTTAGTTCCTCATAGCTCCAAGCAAATACATCTATGAGTTCCTTGAACAAATCTATATACCTTTCTTTTGTAACGATAAGTAGGCATTTTGACTATTTTCCGTTAAAGTCAAACAACTCTTCTAAAGGGACAAGTGCTCTAGGAAGGATATTATTCTTGAGTTTAAGTACTTCAAATTCCTCTTTTTCTGGGTCTTTATGTATTTCTGTTTTATGTACAGTTTTATTTTATGAAATATTTACATCAGAAACAGCAGACTGTTTATCTACACTAATTTGTACATCAGTGTGACTATATTCTTCACAATATAAGTCTATGTTTCTATCCTCAAATTCATCCTTTTATTCTAGGAAACTCTCAATTTGTTTGTCATTACCAAATACTTACCAGTATCTCATTTTATCATGCATGGATGGACGATGTTTAACCTCTACTATGTATTTTCTGTTTGGGTGAGGCAACTGACATCAGCTTGTTGAAAAGGCTAAACCATTTGCTAGGATGTTTTGATTTCTCATAATAAAAGTCAGATAATATTCTTAAAATGTTCTTAGGAAATCAAACACATCATTTTTGTATGCTCTAAATATAGGATGTTTTACAAAATATTCTCCTTTAATTTGTTTTATGATTAGTTTAGAATCACCATGGACAGAAATCCTCTTAGCTCCTAATATTTTCAGAAATTGTAATCCTGGTTCTTAAACTCCTGTGGTTGTTGTTATTTGCAGAAACTAGATCCTATATTGTTTGTGTATAGAAAATTGAGTTTGTAGGAGTGACCTTCTGCATGATTGTTCCTTGCATTATATACCCAAACACCTACTCTTGAGCCTGCTTTGTCACATGAGCCATCAAAACTCATATTCCAAAGAGGTTCATTTTCAGGGTCTTATTGTACAATTTGTATTTGGTTGTTATGTTTTTCATTAAGATCATTTTCTACATGGGTTATATGTGTGTCCATGTCTCCATCATTATAAAGAATGAAGTATTCAAGGTCAGTATGGACGGAGTACAGAGGATAGTTGTGTGGTTTTTCTTGACTACTCACCATGTACTTCATTAAAGTTTCCCTATACAGTTTTCTTTGTTGACCAAACATTGGTATTGTGGCATAATTAATATCCATTTGAAGGGTCCCTTGTAATTTTGCTCCCCATGAGTGTGACATAAGCATGTCATACTTAGGAGGGATGTCAGCTACTACTATATCCATCACTAGAATTTTTGTTGGTATCTGAGCTAAAGTGACACAGAGATCTTTGATAAGACTTAAACATCTAACTTTGCTAGAATCAAATGAGTACAAATATTTGTAGGGTCTAGTAATTTCAAGGCCAAGCTTCTCCATAATAGCCTTTGGTATAAGATTATGTGATGCACCTGAATCCAACATGGCATTATGGAGAATTTTTTCATGAACATTAAGACAGACATGAAATGGAGGGACGCCTCCTAAAATTTCAGGTTGATCATCATTTAAATTAACAGTATCAGTAATTTCCCCTATGTTTAGTACCTTTAGGACCTGAATTCTATACACATTCTTGTTTATCAATTCATTGAGAGGAATAGAAATTTTCAGTTTAGCAAGTTCGTTCTCAATACTAAATGGTGTATGAAATTTTAGAAATTTTGAAAATCAGTCCTTTCAGCAACTACTTTTTTGGTAAGTTCAGTTTGTTGACTTATACTAGGGATATCAATTTAGGCAACTTTAGCAGGGGTATCAACTGTTCTCATAGTAACGTTTTATGTGTTCTTATTTTCTGAACTATTTACACTTTTCTTTAAATTTTCTATTGTTTTTTTGAGATCAAGTTCAGAGACCTTTTTGGCATAGTTTTCAGAATTCTTTTTATTGGAATTATCATAGTTTTTCTTGCTTCTAAGGTTATACTGTCTGTGAAATTCCATGATAGTTTTCTCAAATCCCTGTTTATAATAATTAGATTCTTCAGATTCTAATTATGTTTTAGCTAATAAAAATAATCCTTGTTCTTCTTGAGTGAGAAAAATAGAGTCATCTCCATTAATTCCCATCAATTTTATTTGATTTTATTCTAATTCTTAAACTACTCCTTCATGCTCATTAGCATAATTCTCTTGGAATGGAGACCTAATTTTTTGACCATGACCTATATTCTCTCTCTATCTTATCCGAGGAGGGTTTCTTCTAGGATTTTGATTTCTGTTTTGAGCTGGTTCATTTTCTCTAGGAATAGTTCTCTCCTTTATATTAATCCTTTCCGTCATTCTCTCCATAGTTCTAACCAATGAGTCAATTTTAGCATCAGAAGTGGAAATTGAAGGTTATTCTCTTATAGAAACGCTTCTCTCAGTTCTCATTCTAGCTCTCTTTTCTAATAGGTTGGCTTCTACGCTCACTGCATCCCTCTGCATTTCTTCTAATGTGGATGAGTTTCTTTCTCTTAGTTGATAAGACATTTCTGGCTCAAAACCATATGGGAATTTAACTAAGGCTAAACCTTATGGTGGTTTTATATGAGAAGGTATTTAATTATATAGACTGTTGAATCTGGTGCAATAATTATGAACACTTTCATCTCAGTCCCTCCTAATGTTTTCATATTCAAATAAAATATGAAGAGGGTTCTTTTAAACTTCCAACCTATTGATGAATGTTTGATGAAATGCAGGGATGTTATTGATATTGTTTGCAAGTAAAGCTTTGAACCATTTTCTAACTTCTCCACTAAGACTTTGGGAAAACATTCTTAACTTAACACTTTCTTTATCTACCTCTTGAAGGTTAAAACAGTCATTCATTTTTTCAACATTCTGTTGGGAAGTTACAGGACCAGTTCCATCAAATAATGTAATTTTTGACTAGTAATCCTGTGGCATAGCTGCCAAAGGTGTTGGCAACACCAATGGAGCATATCTAGTTGTATGATTGGTGGAGGTGGATTGACAATGAATGAAGGAGGAATATTGAGTGGTGGAAGGTAGACAGTGGATGAAAATAGGATGAATGATGGGGGGAGATCTATGTGTGGAGATTATAGAAGTAATAGGACTAGCTGACTTAGGATGGGCAGACTGGGAGGTAATAGAAGAAGTTGTTATAGTCAATGAAATTAATTCTACAGATTTTCGAAGGTAAGCATCATCAACTATTGAAGTGAAATCGGTTAACAAATCTTGAAGAGTGTCAAAATCTTGGAGAAGCTTAAGATCGGATTGAGTTTGTGAATATTCTTCTCTCACTAGACTTTGTTGTAGAATAGATGGATCAAATACTATCTGGTCTGTCCAATTCTCAGATTTAGTCCTGAATAAAACTTGTTCAAAGTGTAAATCAAACTGGATGTCCTGTAAGGTGACAAATTTTTCAGGGAGGGAATTTTCTCTATGAAGAAATCAGTTACTTGTTTGACTCTCGGTTCTAGGAGTTTTTCTTTAAAAAAAAAAAAAATAGGATTTTCCACTATAGTGGGAGGATTTGGATTAGGATGGGATTTAGTAGAGATTATTTAGGAGCCAGAATTCGTATTTGAAGTACAGACAAACTGATTTTTTACAAAAATTGAAAGAAAACCAATTAGACAATACTTCGATCATGCAATGTTTTTTAACCAGGGTTTCTGAATATGAACGAAATGACCAGTTTTTCAGTATTGTTCCCCATTGGAGTCACCACTATGTTATCATTCTATAATTTTAATATTAGAAAGAATAATTATATAGGAAAACATAAAAACCACTTTGGAGTCTAGGATCTAGCCCTCCTAGACTAAGAGAGGGGTCTCTCTTTTAGATTTAGCTTTGTTTTATGAATTTGATATTAGGCTAGTTATAATGATTGTAGAGATTGATTTTTTGATTGATTGTTTGATTAAATTAGTAGATATTTTTAAACTAATTCCATTGGGATGTAGAGTCATAAAAGTTTGGGTTGTGCATCAAATTTTTAAAATCATCCACAAGGCAAGCTAACTACACTAACTGGATCTTGAAACAAAATGAATGTTGAGATGAAAGAAACAGTGAATTCAGTAATGGTTAAAAAGAAATTAAGAATTCCTTAACCATACTTCAGAAGAAGAAAAATTATCTTGCAAACACAGCCAGAAATAAGGTGCTCTAAAAGCAAATCTTAATCTTCAGATTTATGTTTTACAATCAAATTTAAATGATGCACTGAGAGAAAAACAATGGAAACATTAACACAGAAAAGGAATAACATCACCAGATAAACATAGCTCAAGTATCTTGTAAATGGTATTTTATTATTGATGCTCCAAATTAAAGAAAATACAATTCTCCTATAGAAAATTTCAACACTCCAGGGTCCAACCCCTGATACTTAGAATGTATGTAGTATTTAACTGAATTCTACAACAATTGTTGTATCTACTAGGAAATTTGTTATTAATTACAAAATAAACAAAATTTGACTAGTGTGACCATGAAGTGGACACGATGAAATTAATTTGACATCTGGATCTATTTTTCATAAGGTTGTTGCTACACGATCCGATCTGGTGTTGTGCTTGCTTATTTGATTGATCTGGTGTTGTGCTGATATTTACCCTTCTTGGTATTCACATAGCTTTTCCCACTGTTTCTCATCTCGAATTTGTATCCTAGTCACCTTTCGATATATTTCATCTGTCTCTGTGAATCTAACGAACGTGGGTTTCAACACAAAAATTTGTTTAATTTCATGTTGGATAGATATGCCATTGCTCATGGCTTCAAGGAAAGCTCTCCCTGACTTTGCTCCTCTAAGACCTGAAAACTTGGTTGTGTCCTTGGAAATGTCTTTGAGTTTATTTACATAGTATTTCCTAGTAATAAGCTTATCATTTATCACAAACAGTGAAGGTAACCCTCTTTTGGTCAGTGGCTCGATTCTGTTAAAGAAACTATTGACAGCAATCTCTAAATTGTGGCACTTTTCTTCCAACTATGTGACCAAGCTTTTCTTGGTGAGCACCTTCTTGAACTCTAGAATTGTTAGTGTTCTGTCTTCAACTCCAAGTTCATCCAATTCATACATGCTCTTTGAATTCATAAATATAATGATTTTATTTGTTTTTTTAGGCATTTCCCCAAGCTCCTTGGTGGCACTAGCTATTGTATTATTGACCTTTTCAATTAATTATTTATTTTCAAATTTGATTTGAATGGAAGGCGATATTTCATTCATAGATTCAATTATACTTGTCCATATGATCTCCTTTTCCTGGCCAATGGTGTGACCAATGGAATCTTCCTTCTTAGCCTTTTGCAATCTTTTAATCTACTTTTGGGCTCTTTGCACTTCTATCTCATGTGCATTGTCAGATATTTCGTTTTGATCCTTCAAGAAATAAAATTTTTCTTCCAGCCTTTTTATCTCTTATGTTTGGATGGAAATATTCTCCATGGCCTTAGCCAACTGTTTTATACCACTTGATGTACCTGTATTTGCTAATGTAATTGAAGGGATGACTGCAAGAGGAACAACCTCTAAGGGAATTATGGCCATTTGTGTTTCCTTTTCCTTTTCCTTTACCAATTTCTCCATTTATGTCTCCATCTACTTTATTTGTGCTGATTGCTCCATTATCAGCTTCATCATCTCTGATTTTTGTGTTTCATTCTCCTCTATGTCCATGGTTAGAGGGTATTCAATAGATGACATTTTGAGCTGCTTTCTTAAGCCTGCTATGTCTATGTTTTTATTCTTCAGTATCTCTTCTACTACCTCTATATTTGTTGGATCATACCCAATATTCACAACTAAATCCTCCAAGGATTTAATTCTGGTATTCTTTGCAAGAGAATAAATCTTCTCCATCTTGAGGTGGGACTGACTATTGGCCAGTGATACCTGCAATTTAGATAGACTCATAGCAGTGCTAGTCACTGTGGATGAGATCATCTCTCTAGATTGTTTGTGCATTTTCATCTGATCTATTGGGTGGATGTCCTTGACATTAAACTCAAAATATTTTTTCTTGAAATTAGCAGTTGTTTTTGGCTATGAAATCTGGGCTTCTAAGAAACCCATGTGCATCTTTATTTTCTCTGAATCAAAATCCGATAGAAGCCTAATTTGTGAACTGTTGATTTTCTTCCAAAATTGATTATAGGTGTTGGTCTTAAATATTTCATTTTTTCTCTTGATCTCCCTGAAGGTGTCATATATTGCTTCCTCCTTTTCCCTTGTAACAGCAGTAGATGTAGGTGTTTGAAGGCTTTGTTTCTGAATTGGAATTTTAGTTGAATTTGTAGGAGAAAATATATGTTCCCCACTTTCTGGAGAGGAACCAGGAGTGTCTATGATATTTATCACTATCTGCTGCTCTAATTCCTTGTCTTGATCAATGTCCATATGAATTCTTGCTCTCTTCCTATATTTCATCTTAAACTCCTTGCTAGATGTATCAGTCCCCAAAGGTGACTGATCAACTCTTGGTATTTTTCTTGTTGCTTATTTCTCTTGTTATTTTCCTTTATCTTACTTATCCTCTGTATTTTGTTTCTCTTTTGGAACAAGGGTTTGTATACTTGAAGATGAAATTACCTTCTCTTCAGCCTCCTGCAAGGTGTTTTCTATCCACTTTGTATGCTTCATAAATTGTTCAATCTCGGGCCTGTGAGTGTGAATATATGGAGTTGATTTGTTTTCTACCCTATTCTTATAGATAATGGCTAATGGGTCATAAGACCAAGTGAAACTGTGTGTAAACTTCATCTCTTTCAACCTCTTGTTAGCCTCCTCTCCTGCTGATCTACTGTTGCAAATGAAAGGACCAATTTGGGATTTGATCCTGAACCAATGTTTCTTCTTTGCTGATACAAAATGTACTTCATCTGCATTAAGCATATTTCTAATGTATTCTAGGGCAAAGATCCTCATGGGGAGGAACTTTGGCAACTTGTAAGGGGGAAACTCACATCCATATATTCTTAACTCTGTATAATTCTGGTACAGGTACCAATATCCAGTTCTGGCTTGGTCTGATAGTTGCATGATCTTTTTTATTTCTTCATTGATCCTTGGTTCCACTGTGTTGTTGAGGATTCTCATAGTTGGATGCAAAAACAATTCAATGAATCGTTTGTAAGTGAATTCTTTATGATCTTTCATCAGCATTGTTGTCCATAAGATGACAAACTGAGGTTGTGAATCTTCATTCAATTTTCTCATTGTGAACTAAAACATGTTTGCCTGAAAATATACAAACGTATAAATAATGAATGAAATGTATTTAAACACTTACTATGTGTGAAACTTAACAAACTAATCATGAATGGCATATTTCAGGAATTGACTGAAATTGAACATGATGGAAATTTTAGAATGTGATGAAATTATTAACAGGAAGCCTATAATTGCTTCATCTAGCCACTGGTCTAAATAGTATCCTAGCAAGTAAGAAAGGACGGTGACTATGTGTTGATTCCTATCAAGGAATGTAGAATATGGGTATGGAGGATTCTTCTTGGGTAGGGGAGTGTATCCAACCATGAATAATTCAAGGGTTTTGGCTCTACTGGAAAAATCTAATTTCTGATACAATTCCTTGAGGGTTTCATGGGAAAAGTGATATGAAATTGAACGATTAACTTCTTAAATCTATTACAGAGATTGACTGTAGGAGAATTTACTGGATATGTCACCTTTGATAAAAGTATGAGATCCAAAGGCTACCTGGCCCTTTACAGACTCTGTCTTTAGAATTAATAGAATTTAATACTCATGTTCTGAAAATGCGGAAATTGATCGAATAAAGTGCTGAGGTAGTTTGATTAGTTTGTCCTTTAGATTGACTATTAACTGAAGTATGATTTAATGAAAATGGCATAAACTAGAAACATAAATGAATTAAATAACAACAATAATCATAGAGAAGAAGAAGAAAACAATTTGATGATGGAGTTTGTCTCTCCTGGACTACATCTCCAGGTCTTCTTTTAAGTGGGCATCCATTTTTATTAGGATTGATCGTGAGAAATCTTTACACTGAAATAGAATAGAACGATTGTGCTCGCATGCACTTCTGAACCCTATAAACAGAAATTACTCTTCCTCGCCTTTCCGACGCCTGTCTCCGTGTTCAATTCCGACCACCGACGGCTGAGCAATGCTGCAAACAAAATTGCCTCTCAACTTCTGAAACTGCACTATGTCTTCACAAAAATCCAAGCTGAACTTCATGAGAAAATTCCATGGTTTAAATAGGCTGCATTCAAACCTCTGATATCCACATTTAGAAGATGGTTGAGAATTTCATGTGATAAGGGTCGAATTATACTCCATTCATAAACCTTAGGGATATTGTTTCCCAAACCTTAGCGCACAATTAAATTAGAAAACCCATTTTAAACCATATAATAAAAACTCAACCCGATGGTTAGGCTAACTACACGGGGAGTTGTAACCATACCCATGTGAATGGGCAGAATAAAACTCGACGGTTATAGATAACTTTAATCCTGTCGTGGTTAATTCTTCGCGGTCATATGCACGTGGTTTTCCATGTGTTCTTTAAAACTGTTACCCAAAACATTTGTCAACAAACTCCGACGCAATTTTGATACCTATCGCATATGTTGGCGGTTAAGTTTTCCGCTGCAGTTATCTAACTCTGTGGTTTTATTATAATTTTTTTTAAACTTATATATGTTCTAATCATCTAAATCATATAAAATAAGGTTTTTGACCAATCATCCTCCGAACCTTTAATAAGGTTTTTGGTAAGGTTTTTTAATATGGTTTGAAATTATAAATTGTGCTATGACTTTAAGACTTAGGAATAGGTCTTAGAAATAATACTTAGGTTTAAGACCTTTGTCACCATGCTTATTTTTGGACGCCATAGGGTTAGGATTTTTAGGAATAGGACTTAGGCCATCACTAAGATCTTAGATGATGTGGATAGGGTTTTTAGACTAGGTATTAGGAGTTTAGGTCTAGGTATAAATTTTAACCTTAGACTTTTACAATGTCCTTTTAAACTTTAGTTTAGGATTAAAACCCTTTACAAAACATTCAATCCTTATGACATCTGGAGGTCCTTTTCACTAGTGAAACTGTCGATACTGAAGATTGAACTGGACGTCGAACTACTAGAGTTGACTTGGAACTCTGTTGACCTGTACTGATCAAGATCCTCCTGGATCAAAAAGGGTGTGGTTTCTTCAATGACAGGAGCCTACATCATCTGCATGATAGACTTGGCACTAATGGTGAATAGAACCTCCCTTGTGGGGGCAACAACAACCCTTTTATTTAATCATAACATGAATGACACTTTCTTATAAATTCAGAGCAATTGTGAGTTTTTGGAAATATGTAATATGGAAGATTTGTGTCCCACACTCCTATATCATCAGCCTCATCGATGATTTTATCTTCTAAACAGTAGTATATGTCGAAGAGGTCCAATTCTAAGAGAGTCTCATGAATTTTAAAATCCTTGTCATTAAGGGCAATAGGATCAATGTCCATAGGAGGGTGAACCATTGGATTTAATGGCTCCTGATCCTTCTTCTTTGGAGGCATGCCTAACTGCCATTTTTTGTATTTGCAGGTGCATGGATTATAGGGAGATTAAACATATATGGGAAGAAATAGAAGGGATTTCTGCTTGATCATAAGGGGAATTAGAAAAAAAGGGGATTAAATAAGAGGGACTTTCTGTTGATCTGTAGATAATTGAAATTTTCCGCGCTCTCTTTAGATCTACAAACCTTGAATTTGATCACCTGTTACAATACACATACTGAGAAAACATCGAAACCTTTGAAACAGGTGGGGAAAGGTGATTTTTCAGGATTGGGGGGTTTCCATTGACATTGAGTGGGCCCGTTGGGTAATGACTTAAACAATTTAATGTTTCAATGGGTCTTTGGGCGGGAGCGGGGATGATTGGGTGGATGTGACCGGAGTGATAACGTGGAGCAGTGGGAATGGTGGAGTGTTAACGATCAACATCGTGGTTTAATCATGGCAGAAACCACTTTTCGTAAGGGTTGTAGGATGGTAAGTGGAATAGCATGCAGGGGGTGTGAAAAGATACGCGTTTGACATGTAACATATGGGCTAGTTTAAAATAAACCACCCATTTAGGACTGCTTCCCTAACGTTAACTTTCATAGGATGAGGGGGGGGGGAATAAATATGAGTCATCAGATGTGATAGTGGGGGCGGAGATGAAATAGAAGGTGACGATAGTTTAATGATGACGAGATGGGTGAGTGGATGGTGGGGTTAGGTAGATTAAATGAAATGTTGAGTGGGGTATAAAAGATGGGGACTTTAGGATATGACATATAATATGTCAAGTAACTTTAAAATGAGTCAATCCTCGAAAATTAGGATAAAACCCCTTTCTTTTTTATTTTTTCTCTATACATGAGAACACATGAAATCTTTGGAATGGTACTTTAGAATAAATTTCATGTCTCTCCACATTTATTTTTTCTTTCATTATACCTACCCTTTCACTAATCTAACATTTTTTCATCATTCTTTTACAAGGTGCATTTAGGCTTGTAGACCCATATCTCTTTTTTTATATAAAATTCTAACCTACTCTTTCCCTTATTTCTCCTATTGATTCAATTTGAATTTTTGAATCAATTTTATTTTTACCTAGTTACTAATTTTCCAAGATTGAACTGTTTGGAAAATCCTTATTCTATAACCTATCCAACAAAACTTTAAAATTGTTCAATCATGCTTAGAATGTATGAATTGAACAAACTAATATAATCAGTATTGGCATTTTGAATTGCAGGACTTTCAGTATTATTCTTTTTGGGGTTTTCTTTCTTTTTCTTTTCTTTTCTTTTATATTTTTTTAATATACCCTCTTTTCTTTTTATTTTTTCATATTTTTTTGGAAATCATTTGAATTTTGAAAATCATGTACAATATGAAATTTTAACTATGAAATACTCAATCACCTTGAGATCCGATAATTTATAGGACCCTAACACCGGGGACATTTGTCCAAAAAATCTGTGTGTCATTTGTCATATGTGTGTGATGTTCAATAAATGATATGTATTTGTGTAGGCTGCTATTTTTGTTTACTTCAAAGTTTTTCTGAATATTCAATTAAATAACTTGTGTAATAAATCTAGGAGAAGTAATTCAATAGTTAGCAGTAGGGTTTTTATAATAAGGATTCAGAAATTTTCACATATGGGACTTAAAATTGAATTCTCAATGTTTTCAAGTATTTTGATGCAACAAAAAAAAAATAACAAAATTATTGTTACACAAGAACTAATACTCATAAAATTTTGGTTGTCACACAAGAACCAACCATAAAAAATATATGTTGAAATCAAATGTATTTCAAAGTACACTTTGCAAAAATAATAAAATTGTTAAATGATATTATTATGCAAAGTTAAAAGAGAATCAATACAAAGCCAAATCTCATACAGAAGAAGAACATTTCAAGAAGATCGACCGATGATTAAGATAATCAATGCAATAGTTGCATGAGGACATGGAATATCTTCATTTGGGGGTATGTTGGGTCTCCAAAATGTCATCCACTTTTACCCATATTTCCATCATTTCACCCTCATTTTGTAGCTCATCCCTCATTCTGTAACTACATAACCCTACATTAAGTAACCATTTTCATGGTCATATGGGTTTAGCATTATATTTTCCAAAGTCATTTATTTTAAGTATTTTAAGTGAATTTGTGATTAAATATTATAAAATTAACATGTTTTCAGATATACATAAAAGTGATATAAGTTTGTGATATTGTAGGCCCACTTGCAGTTTCTAGAAGGATCATACTGAGCCTCTTAACTACAAATTCGAAATTCAAATTCCAACCCATGAGGATTTGTAGAATATTTGAAGAAGATATGGATCATTAACCTAAGCACATTCAAAGGAGAAGAATCATGGATGTTTTGATATGTGTCCTTATAAACTATGAGATAATTTGGAGAGGATTTGTCTCTTATATTTTTATGAGATCGGTTGTAACCACATGAGATAAATGTGGAATGAGAGGAGATTTGAGGATCTATAGTTATCTTCAATTTTGTTATAAATAGGAGTGCACCCTTCATAAAAAGGGTTGTAAATTGTTAGTTGTTAGAGATTAGAGGTAGTTAGTAGCTAGTTGATAGTTGGAGGTTCTAAGTTCCATTCAACATGTGATTTATAAAGTGAAGAGCGAAAATTCTTGTAATATATTGTAATCATTTTATGAGATACATACTGCCACTTTTATCTCCAAGATGTGATAATTGTTCGGTGTGCTTGGTGAGGAATAGAGTTCCCCAATCAACCCCAGTTTGCATACCTTTGTACATATTGGTAACATAGTATAATTTTGTTATTTCATTTCTTTTCAACAAGTGTGTCTTTTTTATTTTATGCAAGTGTTTTTTTCCTTTCAGCAAGAGTGATTTCAATTATGCAAGTGTGAGTGTGAGTGTGAGTGATTTCCTTTCAGCAAGAGTCCTTTCGAATATGAAAGTGTGAGTGCGATTTCTTTTTAGCAAGAGTGATTTCAATTATGCAAATGTGAGTGTGATTTCCTTTCAGTAAGAGTGCTTTCATTTATGCAAGTGTGGTGTGATTTCAATTTCATGCAAGTGTGATTTCCTTTATACAAGTGTGATTTCAATTTCTTTATATTTATTTTGATTTGGTTCAAATTATATTGATTTAAATTGTTTTGAAATTATTTTAATTGCATTATATTAATCTAATCGGAAATATAACCACCTAGTACATATAGTACACGTATAACTCGTTAGTTTACGAAACCTCGGGTTGAAAATTAAATGACTAGGACTTAACTAACCGTTAAATCACCCAACATTTTGGTGTCGTTGCCGAGGAGGTATACATAGGTGTTTATTTTGAAGTTTGGAAAAATAATTATAGTTGCATTAATTTTTATATACATAGTTAAAATCATATTAAAATCATTTTTCATATTAAATTTAAAAAATTTCAAAAAAAATTGTACTAATTTGTGTGTGCAACAGGAAAAATCAACCAGTTGGAGTAATTCACGGGTAATCAAGAGGTTCAAGAATGTTATTCCTTCTTTACATTTTAATTTTATTATCTAAACAATTGGTTTTTCATTATTTGATGATTTTTTTTAATGCATATTTTTCTAGCCTTAGCATGAATATCATTTTAATCTTGTTATGCACATGGTTACACTGGAAATATGTATACACTTGATCAATTCTTCTATTTCCAGTAGAGTAGAGTAGGTAATTAATACAATCAAGTTTTGTGATGTTTTTTGTTTAGATTTCATGTTATTTGAAATTTTATTTTATTTGGTGGTGCAGTAAGAGCCACCCAGCTCACTAATGATTTGCGCGAGGATGAAGAAAGAAAGGAATATTTGAGAAAAGAGGAGAACAGATAGAGTTTTGAGAGCCACAATCTGAATTTAGAAATCAAATCCTTTTGTTTTTATTTTAAATTTCACATTCCAATGGAATAAAGAGCTTCAATATTTCTGAGTATTCTCTCTTATTGTTCTCCTTGCGATCTGGAATATCAGAAAAGAAAATTGAACCAAGTTAATTTTAAAAAAAATTCAATACAAATTGGATAAGAAATATAAATTTGTGATCAAAAGTATAATTACATACCTTTAGAAAGCTAAAATAGAAAAAAATATGTCTCCAATGGATCCATCACCATTGAAAACCCTTATTTTGACTCTTTTTGTACCTCATTTTGCCAAAAATTGAGAAAGAAATGATTGTTTTAAATTTCTACCCAATTCTGTTGTTAGTAAGCCCACAATTTGACCCAAACTTGGATGGTGCGCCCAAAAATCGGCAATGGTGCAAGAATCTGGACTTCCTGACTGGTAGTCAAATTTGTAGGACTGTTAAGATAAACCTCCCAAGTCCGCGTTTGTGGTCATATGTGCATTCAAATGACCAGGACCTAGGGCTTAGCCCCGACCCCTTCCTTAAAAAAAGACCTGCATTAAAATTTAAAAAGAATTTTTTAGGGTCATTTTAACAAGCAATGAGGTAGCTTAGTTGGTAAAGTGCTTTGGTTGAAGGAAAGAGGTCTTTTTTCCAATTCCTATGGAGGCTCTTTTGACCTCACATAAATTTTAGACCACCACGAAGATGCCACGTGGCACTCTTCTATTGGGGCACCACTACAAACCATGAACCAATAAAAAACAACCACACATCAACCAATGAAATAGTACCACATGTCAATCACACATTGGCCGATGAAGCACAGTCAACTTGCCGCGTCATTGTACGAACTCCTTATTCGGTGTACCTGTTGGGTATATGTTATATTCTTTCCACGATCAGTCGCACGTGCGGGAGGGATCACAGGGGGGGGCGAAATCCCCCCTGTACGTTGCATCGGGCACAACAGGGGGGTCACAAGGGGGGGCATCCCCCCTTGTTTAGGGTCCAGGGCAGTGTCTCGAGAAAAATAATTTGGACCCTATTTTTCGGTGGGCGAACCCGCCCATGGTTTTGTGCATGGGTTTGCACATGGTTTTGGGGCATGGTGGTTTTCGGCCCCTGGTATTTTGTAGATCTGATCAAGGGAACTACAGTTAAGTTCGAATCCATGGTTAATGGATTGGGATTTATGAATGCTTCGACATGTATATATGTGTTGTAACACTACAAGGAATATAATGAAAAATAAAGCTGGTAGTCCCGATTTGGGATCCAGGGGAAAATCTCTGTGTACATGTGTTGGAACATGGTCTCCTAACAAGCTACGAAATTGGTCCATTTTGGTTAATTTTGATTATATTTAGTATAGCGCATGGGTTTTGGGGCGGGTCAAAGCCCCAAACGGATTGTAATGGGTCAAAGGGTAAACTAGGGGTTTGAAAACCATGGGTTACGGACCATAGGAATGTTGAAGCTAGATTTTTATAAATAGAGAGGCATTTCGGATTGTAAGAGATGGGATTTTATGAGCTATTGATGCGATCTATTGTGTAAGCTATATGTTTGGATTTTTGGGGCAACGGACTCCTGTTGGCTGTGTGCGCGGAGATCCCAGTCCAGCTGTGTGCGGACCCTGCTGTTGTGTGGGCAGGTTGGGAAAGGAATTGTATGGAAAGGTTGATGAATAAATGAATATGAAGCATTATTGGATCTGAATCTGTGAGTACTGTTGAATGAATTGCTGGTAATTACTGTGTTATGTATTTTCTATCCTTTCGCTGCGAAATTATGTGTATTGAATGATTGGATCTAGATTTGTTCCGCTCTGGTTATATAATGCTATGTTGATATCATGAAAAGCATATAATTGTAGATCTAGTTCACGTGGATGAAATTAGATACATAGTTAACTCTGCGAAGAAGCAAGGGAATCTCAACATAACACAACCCTACTTGCCTTACCCTTCCTTTCTCAGGGTGCGGAAACCTGGTTCCATCACCCACCCATACTACTTCGAGTGAGACTGTGACCTACGAAAGCAGGTCACTGTCGAAAGGGCCAGTAGTATAGGGGTTTGTTGCAAAACCTTGCACACAGAACCTGGGTCAGGACCCCTCAAGCCAAAAAATGGTTTTGTTGCTGGGACCTAAAGGAGCTGAGAAAGGAATTGGGCATTGACAGGCTGGAGAATAACACCTGAGGAACCATAACGGTGTGCTTAGAAATACCCACATTTAAGGGGGTAGGAGATGAGGACATGGACCGATTTTGGTTTTTTATGGATTTTTTCTAGACTACGGAGGACGTGGCAGAAGACACAATAAAGAGGGCACAACTATTGTTAGCATTCGAAGATAGAGCTCTAGATTGGTATATGTGGTACATTTCTCGGAATGGGACCACTTCCATTCAAGATATCAAGGATGTGATGAGGTAGCAATTCCGAAAGCCGAAATCTTATTCCTAGTTGATAGAGGAAGTAAATTACTTCAAACAAGGTGCATCTGAATCAGTATGGGAAGCTGACCAGCGATTAAAGAAGGCACTTAGGGATGGAGGATTCGAGTATGATGTTAAACAACATATGGAGTGGTTTATTTCCATGTTGCTCCCTCACATGTGCATACCCATGAATCGCCAAACTTTTAGTTCGCAAGACAAGGCCCTGGAATCTGCTATGAGATTAGAAGTTACACCTCTTGAGGATGCTACGCTAAAAGTACAACAGATCCAGGAACAAGTTGAAGCAATGCACCAGGAAATCCAAAATCTATAGCAAAAAAAAAGGAGAGGGGTTGGTGCAAAACAAGGTCACATAGCAATGCCAATAGCATATAGCCCGGAACAATGGGGCTCAAGGGGGCCTCTACGCTGGCAAGAAGGAATTTGCACAGCCAGGTTACGTAATATTAACCAAGGACCTCGACTAGCCACCCCTGTTTCCATGTCAGAGCGATGTTGGTACCGACGTTGCCGATCGGTGGGCCGCGAGAAGCAGGATAGCCGAAGCTGCAACAAAGGAATAAATGAGAAAGAAGACTCTACTTCACCAAGAACCCCTTTGAGTAGGGATGACTTTCCCCATGAAAAAAGGGATAAGAACCAAAGTGGAAGCGTAGGTTGGGATAGAGGCCAACTGATCTGCTATAACTATGGGAGTACAGGGCATTTTTCCAAAGACTGCCTGTGATAGTCCTGCAGGTATTGTAGACAGTGGGAACATACACTGGAAGACTACCCAGCCCTAAAAGCAAGGGTACAGGAAAAGTATTTTTTATCTGCGCAGAACAAGCGCAAGATCCAAACTGAACCACAAGGTTAGGAGGCAACAGTAAATGTAGTAACACGCAGTGGATTGGTGACTAGGGGAGCTAAGGAAATGGATGAAGCTGACTCACTCATCCGCAAGGCGGTTAAAAACCAAGAAGGATTAGACTTAAGAAAAATAAGGGAAACATTTATAAAGGCACGAAGGGACCTCTTTGAGGCTAAGGATTCGCCAACCACGCACCAAGGAGATGTGGAACCAACGAAGGATATCAAACCCTTCTTGAAATTATGCCTGGGGCTGCTGCGCAACCCTCAGGCACTACGGGCTATGCAAAATTTACTGGAAAACTTGATAATAGGTAGCAAAGGGATACAAATCAAAAGATATATAGAACTTACACCAACAGGGGGGAATATATCTATAAGTTGGCAGCTCAAGACAAGGGCAGCTTTCCCTAGGATGATGTAGTAGGCTATGAGGAGGGTATTGAGGATCCCAGTCAGGAGCTAGAAGCTTGGCAGACTCGGTTAGGGGAAGCCTCCACGTTGCGTTGTCTTCATATCACAAAGGAACCCCTCTTTAAGATCCCTAAGGGAAGGACTACAGAAGGGCTAGGCCTGAGCATCTACATCATTCCTATCCCAAGAAAAGGTCTGAATGATCCACGAGTAAAAACCGAGTTCCTGATGTCACATACAGTTGCAGCAGATAATGGTCCCATGCGCCAGACCTCCTCACCAACAGTGGCACAAATAGGAGTCAGAAATTTGGCTCTGGCATCAGCCCCCCTTAAATCCTTAGTAGGACAAGTACTAAAGGTCTTATGGCCTTGGGCCAAGAGCTCCTTAGGAAGTAAGCCTGTGTTGGGGGAAGGCGGACAGCTGCCATCGAGCGATAACCCTAGCATAACCTTACGCCCAAATTATGAAGGACACGACAAATAGCCATTAAAAGTATACCCTTGGGTAAAAAGAATAATTTACCCTTGAAAGGAGTAGCCCCTGAGCCGCTGGCAGGTCAAGTTATGGGAGGATTTTACCGTTCCTGGGGAAACCCGCCTTGCGTGAAAAATCCCTCCCTATTATCAAACGACCATTCCTTAAAAGGGGGGTGGCCCCATGAAGATAAGAGGTCTACTTTAAGCATCTCACAGAAGAAAACTAGCAGCAAACTTTGTTTCAATCACAATAATCTTCTCATGATTGAACAACCCTCTCCGTCAGGAAATAATCAACCAGAACCAACATTCATTTTTCGTGAAAGCATTCCGACTACTACTGTAGAACCCTCCACTTCGGCTGAACCTGAGGTTGAGGAAGTTCTGGAAGATGAGCCTGAGTTAGAAGAATCCCCCCCCCCCCCCAACGGACCATGAGGAAAGGCAAGGAAAAAGCTCAAAGTTCGAAGACCAACCCACAGGCGGAAAAGAGGCCCTGAAGTTCCCCAAGACATCCCAGGCCTCCACCCTCAGCACAGGATGACCAAGAGGGGGCTTTGTCGGCTAACCTGATTAATTGGTTACCCCCCTTTATCTACCCGCGAAGATCATCTATGCAGATACCAAAAAACTTTGATGGCCTTATGACTTACCTCCAGACTCCGCTAACCCCCGATGAGGTCCCCGTCATCGGTGATCCCTGCAGACGCCTTCATAAAGTCAAGTTTGATGATCATAATCTGGCAGACTAGGATGCCTTCCCAAAATTAGTCCCTACATTATATTTCGATGCAATCCATAAGGATGATGGAACCACGGTGGTCCCTCAATGCTGGATCAACGGCTTAGCAGGATCTGGACTTCTGAATTTGCTCTGAATGCCCTACTTTGGCCGCTACAACATCACAAATCGGCTGGCACGCTAGTTACTAGCCCTCATTCAAAATGACAGCTTATGGATTCACGACAGGGTCCCTATTGATGCTAAATTGATCCACAAAATTATGGGCCTTCCGATGCAGGGGCCGCACCCGATCGTGAAAGTCGGAAAGAAGTATGAAGCAGCTACCGCTCTATATGTCTGAAAGACCTATGCGTTTCAGAAAAATTGGCGAGGGTTTGTGATCCAAACCATCAACGACCCCGCTACACAGATGGGTACTCGACTGTTAGCCTGCAAACTCATGCGAGGGTGTCAGGTAGCGACTGTCCCCGCCTATGTCATCCAACTTGCTGGGCAGTGTGCAAAAGGTGTGTTTTTTAATTAGGCTCAATACTTGTGCGAAGAATTTCTCGCTAATTTCCATGAGTCTCAAGAGCATGGAACTCCTTTCTTCTATTCATGGCTGTTATTCCTCATAGCACTAGTCACCTGGGACAAACCAAAGGAGTCTGTAGTTCTCGAGCTCCCTATTGGGATGTGCGAAGGTGCTCGGTATGCCCACTTATGGGATTCTAAGGATAAACAACGCATCGAGGATAACAAGGTATTTTGGGTCCTCTTCCAAAGCAATTTCGCCACTGCCATAAAATCCCGACCCCGATTATCCCCCACTATATATGAAAAATACAAGCATATCGTGGCATTTCAAATCACTATGCATCAAGTCTGGATTCACAATCTTGCTATTCAGGCCTGGACAAAGCTACCTTATATGGTACCTGATGAGGAAATTTATCTACTGATCACCCTATGGCCCCCCGAGTGGATGAAAGGTCTCTCTAGTACTCTAGCATCAGTTACAGCTGAGTCCAAAGATAAACCGCTTCAGCGGTCAGACACAGCGCCAAACCCGGAAGCTACTACCACCCCTCATCCTCCCACTACTAAGATAATAGGGCCATCAGCATCAGGTCCCCAGAAAAGGAAGAAATAACAAGCTCAGCGTGAGCACTATCATGCGACGGTCACATTAATAGGTGGAGATTTGGAGGAGATCGCAGATGCAGTCACTCTAGTGACAGAGGATAAGTGGGCACTTATCACGGATCAATGGAAGGATGGGGTCACCTATCTTCAGGAAGACCTCCGCGTTCTCAAAATCAACATGTAGCCATGTGTGAACCAAGAAGGCCAAGAACCACTTCTGCCGGTCAATAACATTTTAGCACAGGTCAGGGAGCCCGGTCGACTCTGGAGCATCCCTACCAACGCCCTAGTTGGGGCGCAACCCCCAGAAGGCACCATATTTCAGCTGGCCTTCGCTTGGTTGACCCCCGCAGCCCTAGAGACTCTCCTTCATGGTGTCTCTAGGGAAATTAGTGACCGGGATCAAACCACCACCCGAAAACTTGCGGTAGCCCAGCACACCCTTGTCCAGAAGGCTCGGGCAGTAGTCCAGGCCCAGGCACAACAAGCGAAGCTTGAGACTGTGATCCACTAGCTTTGCACAGAATTCACCAAGGGAATCACGGATGAGGACATGCCTAGAAGTAAAGTGGAAAAATTGGTGGCTTCTTTCAAAGCCTCCTACTTGGAGATTTCGGAATTACAGTCCAGGCTACAGCCAGGCACACCCCTAGAAGCCTGTGCCCAGCTTACCGCACTTATCACGGAAGCCACTACGATGATCAAGGAGAAAATTGATAAAGGTACCGCTCTAATGGAGTCATCCATACAACTTTGGTCTTGAGTCCAGCGCGATATCATTCTCCAACAAATCAATCAAGACTTGCGACAACACGAAAAATCTGTTGAAAAAATCAGTGCTACATTGTCTACTTTTGTGCCTACCCAATGCTTAGCACGATTGAAAACCAACAATGACCTCCAGGACGAGATCGCGAAGCTTCGACAAAAACAACACGCCATCACGGAATATCTGAAGCCTTGGACTACCTCAGCCCTTCAGTTAACGCATGACATTGATGACGCAAATAAGCGTCTGACTTAGTTTTTAGCAAGTGTTACCACAGCTACCAATGATCCACCTTCCCAAAAGATGGTCACTCTCACACAGGATGCTGCGTCCCAAAGTTAGGCGGTCCTCCCTCCGCTTGTTCGCTCTCTAGATACTCTGCGTACGTAGATCGACGACGCACTAGTACAGTGACTCAGGATGAGTCATAAGATTGTGTTGGGGGATTGTCGGAATGGGATCTCCTAACAAGCTAGGAAACTGGTCCATTTTGGTTAATTTTGATTATATTTAGTATAGAGACGGGGTTTTGGGGCGGGTCAAAGCCCCGAATGGATTTTAATGTGTCAAAGGATAAACTAGGGGTCTAAAAACCATGGGTTGCAGACCATAGGAATGTTGAAGCTAGATTTTTATAAATAGAGAGGCATTTCAGATTGTAAGAGATGGGATTTGATGAGCTATTGATGTGATCTGTTGTGTAAGCTATCTATTTTGGTTTTTGGGGGAATGGACTCATGTTGGCTATGTGCGCGGAGATCCTAGTCCAGCTATCTGCGAACCCTGCTGCTGGGTGTGCAGGTTGGGAAGGGAATTGTATGGAAAGGTTGATGAATGAATGAATACGAAGGATTATTGGATCTAAATCTGTGAGTACTATTGAATGAATTGCTGGTAATTACTGTGTTATGTATTTTCTGTCCTTTCGCTATGAAATTATGTGTATTGAATGATTAGATCTATATTTGTTCTGCTCTGGTTATATAATGTTGTGTTGATATCATGAAAAGCATATAATCGTAGATCTAGTGCACGTGGATGCAATTATATACATAGTTAACTCTGCGAAGAAACAAGGGAATCTGAATAGAATGCAACCCTGCTTTCCTTACCCTTCCTTTCTCACGGTGCGGAAACCTGGTTCCAGCACCCACCCATACTACTTCGGGTGAGACTGTGACCTGCGAAAGCAGGTCACTGCCGAAAGGGCCAGTAGTATATGGGTTTGTTGGCAAACCTTGCACACCGAACCTGGGTCAGGACCCCTCAAGCCAAAAACATGTGTTTTATGTTTATTCTCTCGCTATTGTTTATTTTCTATTTTTAAAACTCATTTTCAGATAATTTTTGTATAGGGTTAAAAGCTACAATACCTTCAACCTATAATTCATTTTTTAGACGTTGTTTCCTAAAATGATTAGAACGTGATTTAGGGAGCATCATAAGTTGGATTTCAGTGAAACAAAGTGTGTTGGATTCAGAACAACGATATCTACGCTTTGGTGATGGTTTTAATTTAATCCAAGAATTTTAAATTTTGAGCATTTTCTTGCTCCATGGGATCATGGACAAGGGTGCAACACTAAATAAAAAGGGAAAACACATTTCCAGGCTTGGACCTGAATAAAAACCACCATCCAAGTCTAACTCCAGGTTGTAAAGTGTCAAGGCAGTGTAACGATCGAGATTTTTGGTACCTACAGAATTGAAACAATTCAGTAGCTTATGAAAATTTGGTTTATGATTTATTTATGAAGCAATAAGTGTATGGAGAAGAGGTATCAACCTCAAAATTTATAAGAAACAGGTAAAAGTGCAATTAATTTTTCTTGAATTTTTTTTATTAGTACTATTTCTAAGTTTTTTGTGTATATATCAAGATGAAGAGAGACTGATCACCTCTCTCTCTCTCGATAGACTTAAATTTTATTGCAGAAAAGAGTGCTAATTTTTTGTAGGTTCCAGGAAATGATGAAAGAAGATCACTATATGCACGAGAAGAACCAAGTTTCGTTCAAAATAGCATGATCATTTCATGCCAAATCAGATCCATTGCACCATTGATACTAAAAAAAATACCAATTTTACCAACGCTACTCATTCTAATCCTACAGTCAATCCATAACTTTCCATCTCCCTACTACCAAAAAAACTCATTTCCCTTCTCAATTTTCATACTTTCCTGCATCAATTTTCACTCATCTTTCCCAAAAATAAATTCATTCAACTCCCTTACAAAGTTGAGTCACCACTAGAGGATGGAGGATTCATTAAATCCTTCCTTCTAACATTTTTTGACCCATCGACTCTAACACATCATATGTGATCAAAGCTAGAGATATTTCAATCACCTTGAGGCTTGCATCCCTTAATGGAAATTTCTCTCACCAATAAACAATGGGACTACATCAATGTCCCTTTTTTTTTTTATCTTCTAGGTGACTCGACTTCAACACATCTATTTGTACCTAGTAAGATGTACTTAGGCATCTTGACTCTCATTGACATTCATGGTGAGTAGTCTTGTGTTGGTTATTGGCATTCACTAATGGCCATTAATCCAAAAATTTATTTTCTATGTTCGAAATCGACACATTTATTCACGTAGATAAGAATTATGCCACTAAGGGGGAAGGATTGAAGACTACATGATTTCAGCAGTTTGCAGCAGGACTCAATTTAGCATCCATAGAGATAAATATTTCAATCTCATCCTCAATTCATACAACCAAGAGAAATATGAAGCAGATCAGATCCTTTTATTTTATATTCCATGATCCAGCAATAGTAGTTCACACTCTTCTCGATATACATAGCTTGTCCACTTTTCATGTAAGTGAAGGTATGTTATTTTCTAATCTTTAATGATGTAATTCCTTAAATGCTAAAATTTTGATTTTGGAAAATCCCTCACCACATTCATATTCTCTTTCTCATTTGCAGGAAAACTGAAAACACCTTAAGTTGGGGTGAACAGATATTCATATTTCATGCCACATGTTACATTTCATTTCATCCTAACCAACATATTTTTCCTAAATGAACTAATATTGCATTTTGATTGAAAAAGAGTTTATATATTTTGAAATTATCAATTGATGAGCATATTAAATGGCTAACAATCACTATGGGAATTAAAATGGTATTCTCAATGTTTTCAAGTATTTTCATGCAAAAAAAAAAAAAAAGTATTGTTACACAAGAACCAATACTCATAAAATTTTGGTTATCACACAAGAACCAACCATAAAAAATATATGTTGCAATCAAATGTATTTCAAAGTACACTTTGCAAAAAGAATAAAATTATCAAATGATATGATTATGCAAAGTTAAAAGAGAATCAATACAAAGCCAAAGCTCATATAGAAGTAGAACATTTCAAGAAGATCAACTAATGATTAAGAGAGTCAATGAAATAGTTGCATGAGGACATGCAATATCATCAGTTGGGGGGTATGTTGGGTCTCCAAAATTTCATCCACTTTTACCCACATTTCCTTCATTTCACCTTCATTTTGTAGCTACATAACCCTACATTAAGTAACCATTTTCATGATCATATGGGTATAGCATTATATTTTCCAAATTCATTTATTTTAAGTATTTATAGTGAATTTGTGATTAAATATTATAAATTAAATTTTTTTCATATATACATAAAAGTGGTATAAGTTTTGTGATATTGTAGGCCCACTTGGAGATTCTATAAGGGTCCTACTTTGCCTCCTAACTACAAATTCGAATTTCAAATTCCAACTCATGAGGATTTTTAGAATATGGATCATTAAGCTATGCACATTCAAAGGAGAAGAATCATGGATGTTTTGATATGTGTTCTTATCAAAAATATGAGAGGATTTGGAGAGGATTTGTATCTTATATTTTTAGGAGATTGATTGTAACCACATGAGATAAATGTGGATTTAGGAGAGATTTAAGGATATATAGTTATCTTCAATTTTTGTATAAATAGGAGTGCACCCTTCATACAAAGGATTGTAAATGGTTGGTTGTAAATTGTTAGTTGTTAGAGATTAGATGTAGCTAGTGGCTAGTTGACATTTGGAGGTTCCAAGTTCCATTCAAGATGTGATTTGTAAAGTGAGGAGAGGGAATTCTTGTAATATCTTGTAATCATTTTATGAAATACATACAGCCACTTTTATCTCCAATATGTGATATTTATTCGGTGCGCTTGCTGAGGAATAGAGGGCCCCCATCAACCCCAGTTTTTATACCTTTGTACATATTGGTAACATAGTATAATTTTATTATTTCATTTCTTTTCAGCAAGTGTGTTTTTTTTATCTTATGCGAGTGTTTTTTTTTCCTTTGAGCAAGAATGATTTCAATTATGTAAGTGTGAGTGTGATTTCCTTTCAGCAAGACTTCTTTCAATTATGAAAATGTGAGTGTGATTTCCTTTCAACAAGAGTTATTTCATTTATGAAAGTGTGGTGTGATTTCAATTTCATGCAAGTGTGATTTCCTTTATGCAAGTGCGTTTTAAATTTATGTATATTTAGTTTGATTTGGTTTGAATTAGATTGATATAATTTGTTTTTTAATTGTTTTAATTGCATTAGATTAATATAATCTGAAAGATAACCTCCTAGTATGTAATATCCAAATAGGGAAAGACAGTAATACAAACCATAATAAACTGGAAACTACAGCAATATGGAAATAAATTGAAAACACCATAAAAATAGATAGAACAGCAGATCCATTTTATTAATCTGAAGGTGAAAACAATACAATAGTGCTTCAAAATAGATATCACTCAAGCCGGAAAAAGTGGTTTGGAATGGCCTCAAGCTCTCCCGCTGAAAACACTGCTCTCTGTTGTGTTTTTGGAGCTCTCCCTCTGCGTTTCCCTACTACAAATATTGTTGTTGGTTGAATAGGACTACATAGATGAGGGTACTCTAGTGCTCAGAAAAATCCAGGATTTAGAATCCAGACTCTATGGCAAAAACCCAGAATAACCCAGATATGATTTCCGGATTGGCTGACCTCGAAAAATCACCATTCTAGGGTGTGCAATGCATAACTGTTGAGTACGTCGGACTATGGGCAGAACTGAAAGATAGAATAGTTGAAATTACTCCCAAACCCAACTATTGAAGGGTTGATCCCTTCAATGGATTCCAAGTGGACATGCTATGGAATTTCCCCCTCTTCTGATAAACTCTGCTACTGGATTGCGTAAGTCACTAGGTGACTGCGTAGCACTAGAGGGTCCACAAGTGGCCTAAATTCCGGATGATGAGATCAGCTCACATGAACAACAAGAATCCTCTCCTGAGTAGGTACTCGAAGTCCCTCGAGGATGAGGTTGGGATCTCTGCGAGGAGACACCCTTGTGCTAAAAAACACTGTAGACTCGGCTAAACAGACCAAATGTGCTCAAGTCGTGAACAGCAAGAAAATAATAATAATCCAGAATGATCTCCATGGATGCCCTCACCCTTTTCTTATACTTGTGGAACCCTCACACCCTTGGCCCCACACAATAATGATGTTACGCTCATGGCCACTAACCTCCATTATGACTACATTGTCCTTCATTATCTCCACTACCTCCATGACTGCGATGTTGATTTGGTCAAATTGACCCCATCCACATGCACTGACCCACATTCACACCAAGGAATGGTTTATTCTTATTGACCCTAACTAGATGCATTGATCTACATTCACATTAAGTAGTAGTTTTATTCCTACTAAAGGGATTTATGGGTCCCTCTACCCTCTTATTCATCTATTAATTAAGGAATACAAAATTCAATATTCTAATTAGCTAAAAGATAAATTAGGAATATTACAGTCCTCCCCACCAAAACGCTACTTGTCCTCAAGATTCTACAAATATGTGGGCCACCTTGTTGACCCGATGTAACTGAGACCAATGCCTGGATCCCATACAAACCACTCATGCGACTATACCCCTGTGTAAGGCTACTTGGAATGGACCCCTTAATGTCATGATCCCAAATGGATCTCTCACCATAGATATCATCAATCAACACTCCCAGATCCCAATGCCACCATGGCTAATCATCGCCCCAGTCCCCTAGCTCGGACTTCACACTGCATCTGGCTATAGCTACTACCTCATGAGGTGAATAATGCCAACATGCATCAATGCTCCAGGGCCCCTACTGTGCCGTAGATATCACTGTATAAGATTCCCCACCAACTGCGTATCAACTCACCACCTCTCTCCCCTGATTCAATCCAATTTTGATCCTGCTCTTCCAAAGTTGGGATGGAATTCTAAAGAGTTTTCGACATGTGCCCCACTGCCAACTGTAAACTGTAGTACCTGTCATGTCTACGGGTCCATGCTCTGCTATACACCTGACTAAGAAGATCGTACCATCCATAGGATACCAACTCATGATCTCCCTCCAGTCTATCCCGGTCAAAGAATCCAATGTGGTGATATCTACATACAAAACATGTCTGGAGTGTGTTCGCCAACTCACACTCAACTCTTGTTGCTTTTTCTCGCTTGTCAACAAGAAATGCCTCAAAGGGAATGCCCCTCTCTCTATAATAGGCTAAAGTGGGCAAGGTGTATTTTGAGCCTCATCGATGTGCTTCTGGAGATTGTTTCTCCCTCAAAGTACTGTAGTCTTGCTAACTGTATATGCATCTATCAACACCTCATTAATGGGTTGGCCAAAATATGGATGCACCACCATCTCCAACATCTCCTCATCAATGGCTGAATCCAAGGTTAGCCGCATATCTAGCATTGACTCACTGTGAGCCCCCATCTGGCTCTCCCCCAAAGGACTATCATGCATGATGCGCATGGCCTCCTCCTGAGCTGGCCCATGCTCCACCATAAGTTGATCAAGCTGAATCATCACAAGTGATTCTTCATCTAGAATATCTCTCATCGAGTCCTCTGACTTCTCACCCTGCACGCTGGAAGACAAATCCGGCCTACTATCATCAACTCCACATGATGGCTCATGCTCCCCAGAAGTATCCTCATATGACCCCATGGACTCATGTGAAGAAGATTTCTCATCTTGGCATATAGAAGTAATGTCCCTCTACTCTACCTATGCCACATCATCTGCATCACTCAAGCATGGGTGATCCTAACTCCAAGGTTCTTTGAAAATGAAGCAAATTCTCTTCCCCCTCAATTCGTTCTTGATGCTTGAATGCTCCAAAGTAATCCTCCGGACGACACTCCCTCTTCCTCGGATCTACCGATAACACCCTCGTAGCCCTGTCTCTGCTAAAAATGGTGTCTCTAGATGCTCAAAAATATCCTCATCAGTCCTAGGTGAGTTTGATCCCAGGGTACACCTAACGCCCCTGTCCATAAGTCCCCTTGGAGGCAATGCTCCAAGTGCATGTTGTGTCGTATCATGGGTCACTGCATACCACCAAGTGTCTTTGCACTCCTTATCATGCCATTGTATTCTACAACATACCCCTGTACACCACTGGATACCGCTGGTTATGACTATACCATCTTGCACCATCATGTATCCTACATGGGCCAAGAGATCCACCACTCTACTAGTAAGCCCCCCATGAGGTGCACTACATCTCCCCATCTGCTCTAAAGGATCGGAGTGGCCTGACTCCTTTCCAATGAAAATTACATCACTGCTTTTATCCTCCATAGCTTAAGTGTACCATATACCCATGTGAGAGCATCACCTCTACGTACTACCATGTCTGGTGGCCTGCCTATGCCACCTCCTCTGACCAGCTCCTGCCAACGTAGGCTAATCACCCTGTGACTCCATACACCGTCATTATGCTAAGATAGCTCCAGAAAAGGGAGTACCCTCCTGTCGAACCATCCTATCACTAGTGATGTTTGGGGCTCTGATAGAGATCTGAAAATGTGTGTGCGCCCAAACATTAGACCCATTGCATAATGACTACCATCACCTACTGACTCTATCATGTGATGGTAAATCCCACCTGGATCTCAACAGTAATTTGGCCCTCGTGTCCCTATGGTAATCCATGGACTCTGCTGCAATGTGGCCATAGATTTATCCAGTTGCCTAGCCTGCTCCATGGGGTACCAGCTCAGTACCTCTTGCCATCCAACCTCGAGAGAAGAATCAAATGCAAGAATCCCCGCACATAAAATAGTCCCTCCATCGTGCGAGTGTTGTACCTTGCCAATGTATGCCTAAAGCGGGGTGCTCTGACACTCCAATGTGCCCTCTAACTGCACCATTATGGAATCCAACCATTCCCCAATGTGGGCCAAATTTACCGCTGACTTAGCACAAACCACTCTCATGCCCCCCATCTCCTCATTCTGTCGTAGGATAGCCTCTCGTACTGATGTGGGCTTTTCCTTCAAAGATAGAATTTCGACCCGAGACTAATGGAACTATTGTATGCGAACCTCGTCCAATACCTCTGTATCTCCTAGTGCCTCCTCAAGGGATAACCCAAAGGATGGTTGCACACCCTCCTCCATAGATACTCCAATACGCAGGGCATGCTCACTAGGCAGCTGCATGTGATTGTCATCTGACAATTCTTCCATAAACCTAGAGGCCTCGATACCTATCGGCTCCTCAACAATGGTGGAGTTGTCTCCCGACACCTCATCAACCTATGATGCACTAATATAATCAAAGAACTCATTCACAACCCCAGATACCCCATCAATGGATACCTCAATAATGGGTGGCGTCTCATCAATGATTGTATGCTTAGTTGTCTCCTCCCAATTCTTTGTCGCACTCTTTGATGACCCATCAAGAGTAGGTAGAAAAATTATACCCACAATACCTTGCAGGTCATTTCCCTGCGTGTACCCACTTCCTCTATTGTAGCTGCGAGGTTTTTGGTTTTCCTTAATCCGGAAAAATTCCTGGAAAGTCAAATGTTCTTTTAATATTTGAGACGGAGATTCATATTCCATAAAATAATCATTGAGAGCCTATGGAGCGCTATGAAGCTTGTTGCATTGTCGGTTGCTCCGACAATGATGTGAAGTACCAGAACTTTCTCCATTTTACAACCCTCTTGGGGTTTTCCTTTGTCTCTCCACTCTCATCTCCTTGATCTCTCTAGCGAGATCCAGCATATTTCTGAGGAGGTGTTTTCAAAACTCCTTCCTATAACATTCTTCTTCCATTGGAGACTTCCTTAATCCTCTCCACTAGAACACATTTTTCTTTGTCGGATGTGAAATTTGAAACAAGTTGAATCTGGTATTACAATTGGAAGAATTTGGAAAATGGCTACCACAGCAAATCTGAGAAAATGTTCTTCATATAACCTTCTCTTTCTCTCAATCCAGACCGAATTTAGAAAAGTTTCTCAATGTGAAACAAAATTTTTCCATTCTGCACAAAACCCATGTCTCGGATTTTCAAGATTAGTCTTAATTTTCCTGAAAAATCCAACACAAATATGTCACTTTTTATCCCAGTGAATTTTTGCGCTTTATTTTTCTCTCAATCCAGATCGAAATTTGGAAAAATTGCTCATAGGGAAACATAATTGTTTCATTCTGCACAAAATTTATGTCTCGGATTTTCTAGATTCATCTTCATTTTCCTAAAACATCTAACGCAAAACCATCACTTTTTATTCCAGAGAATTTCTGCATTCTCTTCTTTTGTATCTCCTTGTCCGATCCATAATGTATTCTCTATCTTTGGGTGTCATATACTGGTTGTTCCACAAGCTGAGCCAAGTTTATGAGCTCTAATACCATTGAAATATTCCAAATAGGGAAAGACAGTAATACAAAACATAATAAACTGGAAACTACAGCAATATGGAAATAAACTGAAAAAACACCATAAAAATAGACAAAACATTTGAATCATTTTATTAATTTAAAGGTGAAAACAATACAACAGTGCTTCAAAATAGATAACACTCAAGCCGGAAAAATCAGGCTGGAATGGCCTCAAGCTCTCCCACTAAAAACACTGCTCTCTGCTACGCTACTGGAGCTCTCCCTCTATGCTCCCTTATTGGAAATGTTGTTGTTGGGTGAATAGGATTGCATAGATGATGGTGCTCTGGTGCTCATAACAATCCAGGATTTAGAATCTAGACTCTGTGGAAAAAACCCAAAATAACCCAGAAATTATTTTTGAATTGGCTAACCTCGGAAAAGCACCTTCCTAGGGTGTGAAATGCATAACTGTTGCGTATGTCGAACTATGGGCTGAACTGAAATATAGAATGGTTGCAAGTACTACCAAGCCCAACTATTAAAGGGTTGATCCCTTCAATTGATCCCAAGCATAAACGATATGGAATTTCCCCCTCTTCTGATGAACTATGCTACTGGAGTGCGTAAGTCATTGAGTGACTGCGCAGCACTAGAGGGTCTGCAAGTGACCTGAATGTCGGATGATGAGATCAGCTCACATGAAAAACAAGAATCCTCTCCTGAGTAGGTACTCAAATTCCCCCAAGGATGAGGTTGGGATCTTTGCTTGGAGACATCCTTGTGCTAAACGACACTGCAGACTCGGCTAAACAACCCAAGTGTGCTCAAGTTGTGAACAATAAGAAAATAATAATAATCCATAATTCTCTCCATGGATTCCCTCACCCTTTTCTTATACTTGTGTAACCATCACACCCTTGGCCCCACACAATAATGATGCTACTTTCATGGCCACTAACCTCCATTATGATTATGCTAACCTCCATTGTCTCTACCACCTCCATGACTGCACTGTTGATTTGGTCAAATTGACCCCATCCACATCCACTAACCCACATTCACACCGAGTGGTTTATTCTTCTTGAACCTATCTAGATGCATTGATCCACATTCACATTAAGAAGTGGTTTTATTCCTACTAAAGGGAATTATGGGTCCCTCTACCCTCTTATTCATCTATTAATTAAGGAAGACAAAATTTAATATTCTAATTTGCTAAAAGCTAAATTAGGAATATTACATAGTACATATAGTACAATTATACCTCGTCTGTTTACGAAACCTTGGCTTGACAATTAAATGACAGGGATTTAACTAACCATTAAATCACCCAACACAGACTCTTAAAGAAATCTCTGGGGTGGATCCATATAGGAGGTTAAATTCTTGATGAAACTCTAGTTCTGTCTATGGATTGCTTTCAAGTGACAACTCCTAAAACAAAAAACAAAAAAAAAACTAAGTCTTGCCTCTTGTTTTAATCCAAAGAGAAAATTGGTTATGTTCTTTGTTATACAATGAACTCCCGCAGAATCAAGTAAACTAAGTCTCGACTCTTTAATCTCTATTATTGGTTAACTATTTTCATTGCAGCCTTTTACAATAATTAAATGGGACATTCATGTGCTCTCATTCCATTGATCAAAATTCATCATTCCATTTGATCAATGAACAATAAAAAATATATTTCACCCGACTGTGAAAAGGCTTGGGCGTTGTTCAAGTAATTTTAACCTTCTCTACTTTGATTCATTCACACTCTTCAAAGTTGCTCTCCCTACCGAGCATTATTTTGATACACCTGCAATACACATGATTCAATATGAATTACAAAGATTCAAATTTGTAGGATAACGAGGTATTCATAATAATACTTTCAATATTTATATTGAGTACTTTATATTAATTACTATCCATTATACATCAATTATAAAATGCCTCTCCTTGGCCTTAACTCTTATTATTGGCCTAATTCTCTCTTTGATGGCCAATATCTAGAATCGCTTTTAGAATTACAAATTATACACACATATCTTGAACTAGAATATGTTCAGATCCAAAAATCTCTCAATTAATAATCCCTAAGTATAATCTAGATCCATTATTCATCTTATCCAAGTACTCCTCCACATCCCAATAGAATATTACAATAACTTTGGCACTCCTTTCTCCATCAAATGTGTTACATGCCATTTTGTCACATTCAACCAAATGACCTTGAACCTGGATCAATCATCATCCATTCACATCTTCCAATCATCCACTACAAAGAAAAAAGAATCCCCTTTCCAAAAGTTTCAACAATTCTGCTTTAAATTGGATAAAACCCTAATTTAGGGCCCTAGCGCACTTTCCTAGTTATGACAGTGCGATGACGTAGGTTGCATCAAAGAGAAAAAAACTGGTCAACACTAGTTGCTTTCACTGCAAGTGCTATGACCCTTGAAATAAGGAAAAAATTAAAAACAATTTCGAATCTTCCACTCCTAAAGGCTTCTATTGTAGAAGTTTCCATTTTCTTTCAAGGATGTCCTCTAATTCATACAAATCAGGTCTTATCTCATATCCCCTAGAGCTTATCCCTTTTTAAAGTGGATCTTACCATAATTTAATGGATCTAAAACCTCCTCATTTCTCCTATAAATGAATTTCCTTCTATTGGGACTGGGTTGCATTTTGGAGACTCTTAGTTATACCCTCATGTTGCTCATTTATGTCTAGAGGTCCATAATACATCCATGTGTTTGAGGAATGATTGAAGGCTTGCTTTTGTGGAAAATTAAGGACAAGATAGTTGGGAGAGATCTACAAGGTCGATATTTTCAAAGGTTTGTAATCTTCTCCTACTTCCATTAATACAAAAACCTTGTTTTCCTATACATAATGTCTCATTTATGCATATCTAGAACAATGAATCCTTGGCTTATTATGTAGAGATATTTGTATATGTTATTTTTATCTTTTGGTTCTCTTGCTTGTTTTATATATTTTTGCAAGTTCCACTTATATAATTTGGAGTTGGAGCTAAATATTGAAAGTGAGGAGCATGGAAAATTTTAGGGGCTAATATTCGCATGTGGGCTAATTTTCCATGGTTTTTCCAAAAAAAATATTCGCCAATTTCCATTTTTTTATAAAAATGATTCGCCCAAATTTTACAATATAAAATTATTTTACTTTAGAAATAGCCAAAATTATATAGATAATATATATAATATCATTATAAATTTGAATAATTGTACAAATACATCAATAAACATTTTATAGTTTGCATATTAGGGACTAGTGAGATTCGCCAAGTTTTTAAACTTCAAGATAATTTTCCATCCTTAAAATTTTCCCTGGTGAGGAGAAGAAGAGAGTCTATATTGGTTTGGAAAGTAAGTATTTCTTCCATGTTACAAAATTCTCTAAGGAAATTAAAGCAATTTTGTCTTAGTTATTTCTGGATCAGGCCACTAGCTCTAAGGTGTTTTCTTTTGTCCAGAAATGGAAATCATCCATAAAACAAAATGGCTTTGACACTTTTATTTATACTTTCATTGATGAATTGGATGAACCTTTCTTAGTGGCTCTGCCAAAAACTGTAATTTAGTTGGTCATATTCTAGGTCAAGCTAATGAGAGAAGACACCTCACTCTCCAAGTGTTTTAACCCATCTCCCCTTGCATTTTCTTTGAATTACATGATTGAATTTTCAACTCCTATGACCTTCGCATTGACTTTGTTAAAGGCCTCCCTCAAATTTTCCATGTCTTGTCTCAAATCATCCCATTGTGCACCGTGTTATTGCATAGTATCAATCATCTGTCCCACATGATCCTCAATAATAATGACTGTGTTTCCCAACTAGTGACCCATCATATTTATATTATTTCCTCCTTGCTAACAACTCACCATCTCAACCAATAATTATAATTTTTGAAGAACATTTTTTTCAATGTATCACCTCAATAATACACAAGATTTAATATGTCACGAGAAGAGAATCAACTATCTCCACGTCAACTTTGAATCCACCTGATTGGTCTTGGTGTCATTGCTCCAATACCACCTATCATGATCCTAGAGAATTCCTTATCTAGTAAATTTTTTTGGGTTCTATTTAGGTGTGTAGCACCAAAAAAATTCTTGTTGAAGGTGAGACCTCTCAGTTTAATTCCACTCAGACTGTGCCTCGCTTGGCGAATATGTTGATTAATTTATGGTAGTGAAAATTTTTATTTTCTAAATCCAAAACCCAAGCCATGAATATAATTACACATTATGCTATATTTCTGATCAAATATTGTTATCAACATATCTCATGCATTAATGTAACATACAACAAGTTCAACTACAAGTATTTTTTCAAATGGATAGTCTGTAGCCTAACACCCCACAAATTATTTTTATAAATGGTGCATATAATAAAATGTACTAGAAACCTCACCAACTCAACTACAAAAAATCTCCTCCTTACATGTCACATGGATCATCAACCAACCCCTCCAAAAATGTCAAGCACATGTTCCACTCGTTCAAGTCACTCGAGAACTTATCAGGTTATTATTCTCATGCTTCCAGCCACAATTGCATAGTTTGTTCACCCCTAAAATGCTTGACCAAAAGACTCAAACCTTTTTCCAACCCCAAATTTTCACCTTCATCACACTTTAAGTCACGTTTGATGGACTTCCCCAGTAATTCAAGTTGTGATTTGGGCCATGCCACTCAACTACATCACTCATAGATTACACCAACCTTTCATTGTTGCACAAAACTGATATCTATCCACCCTTGTTGCAACACTCGGTTTTTTCTCAACAATATGTAAAATATTCCTAATCCTTCCTCACCTAAACATAACTCTTGTGTAGGAGAGCAACCACTATCACATACAAATCACAAAGATAAACCTTTAATTCGCCCATGGTTCCTTGTTATTTGCAATCCAATTCTACTTCATCTCACTTTTGATTATGAAATTTATGTGTTTTGTGATCCATTATTTGTTCTTATTAATTCCATTCTCCATTGAAATGATCCATCAGTTATATATATGTATCATCAATGTATGAAGGATCACAACCCTTTGTATTCCAAGGGTCGATACATGGCTTGTATGCATTAAGCCAACCCTTACAATACCCAAGTTGATGACATAAAAATTCGCTGCACTATTAACAAATCATGCATCATCTTATCTCACTAAATCATGCCAATAACAAACACACTAGTTTGTCTCGGCTCATCTCAATTTTGGGCACACTAACAAGCGAACTCATATTTTTTCCAATAACCGAGCTTGTACACACACTAATAACTACGTATCTCATGTAGGGATTTTGCCAATAATAGAATTCCTAACATATCATCTTGGTCATGTCATGTATGTGTGCTTTCCCAAGATGATGGGTGTTCCATGGCATCATGCATTGATGTCTAGAAACACCAATTTCCCCACTAGACACCAAAACATAAGTTTCACACATACTTGTGATGAACACCTTACACTCAGTGATGATGTCATTGCACTCTCAAACTTAGTCATAGACGACGTGCACACACTCATCACACTGAGGACATGACATTATCATTTCCATGCATAATACATGCATGTTGTGGAACAATGCATTTGCCACATTTTCTTTGTCTTTCATGTGTCAAATATCAATGTCATATTTTCTATTGAGTTCCAACCACTTAGCTTACCTAGAACTTAGACATGGATGATCAAATAAATACTTCATCCCATTGTGATCAATCATCCATACAAACATGTGACTGAGCAAGTGATGCCACCGCATCTTAAGGGTGTGGATAGTATGAGTTCCAAGTTATGCATGAAATAATGCTTCTTGTTCGCAGTTAGCTTCCTAGACTCATATTTATTGCATATCCATCTTGCATGAGGACTCATAGCCTTTATTTTTAAGCATTAGCTCACATCAAGAAATATTTTTTAGGATGTACAATCTTCAATATCGATGCATTGGTAAGGAGATGCTTTAGTTGCCTAAAATAATATTCACATTCCCTTAACTAGACCAACTTAACTTCTTTATTTTGCAATGAAGTGATCGGGTAGCTAATATTGGAGAAGCCTTAAACAAACCTTCAATAATAAATGGTCAATCCCATGAATGATCTCGCTTCAGTAACGTTCCTCGAGGAAGGCCAATCCATGCTAGATTTTTTCTTGTCAGGATTTACTACTATTCCTTGCTAGACGATCACATGACCTAGATAGTGAATGTGCATCTGCTAGGATTCATGCTTGTTGAACTTAGCATATAATAAATTCTCCCTCAGTACTTGTAGCAATATCTTGAGTTGTTTCCTATGATTTTCCGTAGTCTTCGAGTAAATGTGTATGTCATCTATGAAAACCAATACAACTTTTTCCAAGTGCTTATAGAAGATGTTCTCTTCAGGCACATGAATGTATCCAAGGCATTGGTAAGCCAAAATCTGATGGCTATTAGTCGAGTATGCGACTTATTGATGTCAGCTATCTGACACATTAGAGTCGAGAAAATTGTGGATGGAATTGTGTCGAATAGTCAACACTTTGAAGTCAATTTTTAGGTCATTAAAAAATTTCATTATAAATATGATGATTTACAATCATTTTTTCGATGCTCACATATGTCAGATATGTGACATAAAAAATTTTGGTAGAGATACCCACATGCGTCGGATATCCGACAGGACCCGCGGTTCATTTTGTCGCCCTAGACACCAAAATTGTACACTTTTATGTCACCCTAGATTCCAAAATTGCAACACTTACAATGGTGTAGCATCATATAATCGACACTACAACAATATTTTTTTATGGTAATGTTATATCTATTTCACTTCCTTTTGTCTGTATGGAGTAGCAAGTCTGATGGTGAAGTGCCAGATAATCGACAATAAATTAAATTAGTGAAATGGGAGTTTTATATCTTAGACACATCATTCTGTCAGTATCTAGTAACAATTATGGTGGTTTAACATTGGATAATCAACATTAAATTAAATTAGTGCGACGGGATTTTATATCTCAAACGCGTTGTTCTGTCGTTATGGAGTAGCAGGTCTGAAGGCTTAGCATCGGATAATCGATAGTATGACATTTTTTTCCAATGGGAGTGATATATGTCTGATGCTTTTTTTTTTCGATCATGCATTGAATATCCAATGGTAGTCCCATCGGATGTGAGTAAGATATGTGACGGCTTCCAAGTACCGTTGAATATCCAATGAGTGTATGCGCATTAAAAAATATATATATAATTTGACATATTTACATTATGTTTTCTTCTTTTCTCCGTGGCTCCATCATATTCAATCTAAAGGTGAAATACCAACACATCTATTCATTAATCCAACCAATATTAAATCTTGAAAAAACTTTATAAATATATGCCTCGGGTGACCAATTCAACAAGGAGAATAAATAAATTTCCATGCTACCAAAATCTAGTTGGAATTCACTCATGTTTTGAAGCTTGATTGCATGAACATTGTGAACTTGCAAGCTTTCTCCATTGAATTTCTTAGCAAGATTCTTTGAAATGGAGAGAGAGATATCAAAAAAGGACAAAAGTACCTTCCTTTGGAAGATAGGGGAAGGCCCATATTACTCAATCTATGTTCCTTAGTCTCCATTTCATGGATCATTTCCACTTCAGCCAATTATTAATAAATGAGTATTTCTTCCTATTAAGATTTGTCTCCATCATGTTTTTTGGTCATGTTTCTAATCCTCTAATGGTAGAATATAGAAAGTTCTTGTTTTTTATCTTATGTTATAAAATAACCAATGATTCCTACATTTTGTACGCTTCAAATCCTTCACAAGAAGAGTAATTTAGGACACATATGCCACCGATTCCAAACAACAAGGAGTACAGTAGAAATATTATGCAACATGTTATTCCAAACCCTTTACGTTAAAGGATTGGGTGATCAATCAAAAAATAAAGCCTTTGGTTATGGTTAAGCTTGAAAAATATAAATATGCATACCATTTTTCAATCTATCATTGTGAATGGTTTTCAAATCTAATATATTTTATAAAAAGGAATAAATAATTCAACCTTTGTGTCTACTTCAAAGATCTCAATTGAGCACCATCGAAGGATAATTAGCACCTTCGAACATGGAATTGTTGTTGCAACAAGTAATTTTATATATGTTAATTTCCATGTTGGATGTTTCTTTATCGTATAATGAGGTCCTTGTTGCATAAGATGGGAATCATACTACTTTCACAATTTCCTAGGGAACATGCACTTACATTGGATTTCCTTTTGGGATAATGAAGGCTAGTGCAACCTTTAAAAGGGAAATGGATCATGATTTTGAGAACATGATTGGAAAGATGATGACTAACTGTAAAAGATAATTTCACAATACATTAAAAATTTAGAGACTATCACTTGAAACACATTAGGGGAGCTTTTAAAATACATATATCATATATATAAAAAATCAATCCTATCAAATGATATTTTTATAGCAAGTTATTAGGCCACATTGTAAATAAAAAAAATGACTTACATAGATTCTTTGACCAAATTTCTTTACTAAGGATGCTATGGGTATGAATATGGTATCCAAGGGTGTGAAGAATGATTTGTATTTCCTTAAAAATTAGTTTCATGAAATGGATGTTAATGAGTGTTTCTAACAATTTATGTGCAGAAAAGAATCCCACAGTTGTGAACTGGATTGAAGGGCATGGAAAATCAGTGGCATGTGATGCCATCATCACCAAGGAATTTTTTAGAAATTTTTTGAAGACAATTGTTCTAATTTTTTTTTTACGTTTAACATGCTCAAGAACATAATTGGATCTACACTAGCTACTGCAATGCTCACACATCCAATATTTTCTACTATATTTATTGTAACTAATCTATATATTGGTTGCATTTTCTAGTCTATATTAGTCTAACAAAATTATAACATATATTAGTTTTCAATTCACAACATTTTTTTATTATGATGACAAAAAAATTATATATGAGTGTAATTTCCATGATTGGATGTATGAATTGTCCTAACCACATTACCCATCAATGATGATAACGTTGAATGGGCTAGCACTAGCCTGTCATCGTCATCTCAAAATGACCCAACAAATGAAAAATTACCATGTATATCATCATCACTTCACATTATCTCATAGATGGCCCCTTTTAGAGATTATATGCGTGAATATATGGCAGGCCATCCCCTCTACCTAGCCTATGATTGATTGTGACAAAAAGTGAATAAAGGACAATTTATAAGTAAGGGATCTTATCAACAGAGATTTGTCAATTGTCCTTTATTCACTTGTTGTCTCAATCAATCATAGGAAAGGTAGAGGGGAATTCCTTCCATAGATTCATGCCTATAATATATAGAAAGGGTCATCTATGAGATAGTGTGAAGTGATGATGACAGACATTGTAAATTTTCATCGGTCGAGTCATTTTGAGATGATGAGATACACCACTGCTAGCCCATTTAAGGTTATAATCATTGATGGGAAATGTGGGGAGGAAAATTTATACATACCATCATGGAAATTACACACATATGTACTTAAATTATCATCATAATCATAAATTTTTGTGATTAGGCATTGAAGCAAGAGTAACTAGCACCTAAATTAGGAGTGTGGTAAGTGTATGGTGGAGTGGGATAGGGATACAAAGTAGTAGAAGCTTCAATTATCATGGGAACATATTGTGTAACGGATTATTTTAACATGGGAATCAAATTATAGGCTCTTGTTTTTCCTAACGAAGTTAGTTCACTTATAGCATGAATTTATCAAAATAATGGTATTCTACAACCTCCTTGTATTTGGGGCTAGTGAACATGGGTTATCAGGCCTGTTACACTAAAAACTGTCACCTTGACATTTTACTGACTGTATGAGCTCATTAAAACTCATACATGCCTCCTCTTCAAGTCTTACAACCTTTGTTCCTCATTCCAAGCCCTGAAACTGGAGGAAAAACCCTTAAAACTCAAAAAAGCCTTGGGTACGCAGGTAACATGAAGCCTGCATGCGTTTTTAGCTAGGGTACGCAGGTAAAGTGAAGATAAATTGCGTTCTAGAACGCACTTTTCCAGTGTAATGCCTGCGGTACCCCTGTAAAGTCAAAAAAGCGCGAAATTAAACCAAAAAAGTTGAATTTTGGTCAATTCTGGAAGGTTCTGGATGAGATTTTTTGGGGATGAGTACGCTTTGGTAAGGTGCATGTATCCCACACCTTAAGAAACTAATCCCTTGATGTGAGGAGCCTATCCCTTTGAAGGAGGATTCTATCCCTTTAAAGGTGGAATCCTAACCTCCTCATCTGATCTATAAAAGGAGGCATTGGGTAGCCTCAAAGGTTAAGTTTTTTGGAGAAGATTTTTGAGCTGAAGTGCTGTTGAGATTTAGATTTCCTTCTACTGAGCCTTTGAGAGGAAAGATCACATACCTCTTTATGCTTTTGGAGGAAGAGTGCAAGACTTATCAAAGTAGAGGAGATTCCTGCTTCGGACCCCGGGAAGGCCTTTCGAACATCAAGGCAAAGGTTGTAAGGTTCTTCTGTATATTTTTAAGATTAATACAATCAAGTTCTGTTTTTCTCAATAAATTGTCGTTCGATTGTTTATTTCAATAAGCTGTCGTTTGATCGTTTATTTCATAGATTTCTTGATCACTATGATAGGTATGTTTTATGATTATTTGTTATACAGGTGCTATTGATATTTTCTTGTTTGTGATTGCAGATCAATGAAAGATGATACTTTCTTGCGACAAAAGAGCTCTTGTTGCGACGAAGGATTATTGATGCGATGGAAGCACTACGACCGCAAATAAGCATTTGGATCTAAGGTAGGATCGACACCTTCATAGCATTTAATTGTAAAACGAATATATCTAGAGAAAGACAAACTTAGTTGTTCGTTTGTTGCTAGACTGTCTTCTGACACTAGGGAGATCGGTCTTGTCCGCAAGAACGATTTATCCGGCCAACAAATTGGCGACTCCGCTGGGGAAAGAACTTGTTGTTTTTGGTTCTCATTTATTTTGATTTGAGGAAAAGTTTTTCCTGGTTTTTGATTGATGGATATCTGCCTGGGTAGCTTAGTTTTTCTTCTTTTTTAAAATTTTTTGAAATCTTTTATGTTTTTCTTGAAGTTTTCAGGGGACCGCACTTTGTCTTCACACACAGTGCGGGCATCTCCGCACTTTCCTTAAGTAAACAGTGCGGGACCGCACCTGTTACTTCTGGGAGCCTGCGGACCCTGTTAAAATTTTTGAAAAACTTCTGATTTCTTCTTTTAGTTTAGTTTAGATTTAATTTAGGATTCTTAGCATCTACCCAGATCTGTATTTCTCTGTCAAAAATGTCTTGTTTCTTAATTTCTTTTAGCAATTCTTCATCTCATCAATCTCCATTAAGTTAATTGGGTGTTTTGAGTCTCTTTTTTGAGAAATTCTTAATTTGATTTCCTTTGGTCATTACTTGGAGGTTTGTCTCAGTCTTTTCACAATTTTCCATCTTTTTGCTTTTGTTTTTGGGGGGGCTAAATTGTGTATGAGTGTTAATCGCCTTTGAGTATTTTTTATTTTTGATCTTTGGAACTCTCACCCGATGTTCTTGACTTCCACTTGATTGGTTCTTAGATTACATTAGAATCATCTTGTGTTTGAGAATTCTCTTGCATAGATCACATTTGCATAATTAGAATTCTCATTTTCAGAATATAAATGAAAAATGCGCATAGATTACATTTGCATACGTTTCATGTGGATTGTGCATAGATTACAATTGCATAGTTTACATTCTGAAAAATCAATTGTAGATTTAGATTTTTTCTTTGATTTGAATTTAGATGTTTTTATGCTTGTTTTAAAAAATGTTTTGGGATTGATTTGCATTAGTTTTTCTTGATGAAATTAGTGCATTAGAGAATTTGTTGTATTTTCTCTTAGTAATCAATCTTTGCATTGTTGGAAGCAAATGGAAACTCTCTCCTTACTTTAGTTAGGATTCATCGAATTGAAAAGATTACATTATCATATTCGATTGCATTCAGTTTTGGTTCGGGTCATAACACCATTGGTTTCATATCCATTTACCTTTTGAGTAATAACAGCCTTAATAACACAGCGCTTAATTAAAATTCATCTAGTAATTTTTACATTTTTAGGGCTCTTTCCACCAATCTAGCTTAGGCTAGTGTCTTGGAATAGGTTTTAGTTAACTCTCCAAGACAGTAAAACAAACAAGTACTCGATCTTGCGGTAGGAAGAATTCCAGTTGTTGCATGTATGCTCTGGGAAGCTCCTCTTAAAGGAGTTAAGCACGAGATCATATCTGAACCAGTGGGGTAATCAATCCTTCCTCATTGGGAACGATAGAAGATATACACGTATTAAAAACGATAAACCTCGGATAGACCATTGTCGAGGAGCCAGGGGTCACTTGTCGGTAAACCTTGGATTCTTTCAAGGAGCCTTCAAGGGGATTGAGCTTTGTTACTCTGCCCTTGCGTGTGTGTCGGATCGTAGACTGTTCCCCCAGGTATATTTGTTTCTGTTGGTAACCTTAGTGGCCATAATCTATAGGGTTCTTTCCTAAGGTGACGGTGGAGGGAAGATCCCACTGTACCTGGAGCAGACGTTGACTAGACTCACTTGGACTCTCTGGGGGGTTATCTTCACACGAGATGGTTTTGTGAAGAAACTTGTGCCAGTCTGTTTCATTAAGCAGGTTGTCGGGGTAACTGTTCCAACCGCCCTTTCTATATTAAATTCTACGATGTTGGATTTCATCACCAACTAGTGTTTTTAGTACGGGAAGTTACTATTTGTGTGTGGTTTGACTCCTAAATTTGATAGCGCGTGTTAATTTGTTTGTTTTTACTTTTAGAGACCATAGGTGTGAATTGTGAATTTTAATTGTTAGTTGTTAATTGTTAATTGTTATTTTAGTTTTTAGTTTGTTAATAAAATTCACCGAAGTTGAATAGAATGGCAACTGTTCCGGAATTTACCAACCAAGGAACCCCTCTTAACGAGAATCCTAGTACTTTTCCTTGCTTTGGAAATGTTGGTCCTCCTTATATGGCTACATTGTCATTACCTGGATTTACAATAGGTTACCGATATGGTTTTTTTTAACTTCGTTGGCCCCGAACACTCCAATTGTTTCACCTCAACCGGATGCTTCACCTAAGCAGAGTTCCGGAAACCTCCAACATGCTGTAGATTAGAAGTGTGTGTGAGGAGAGTTCCTTTTACTGTGTCAACCTCGTTAAAAAATGAATCAGTGGTGTGAGGATAGTTCCTTGTACTGTGTCAACCTCGTTAAAAAATGAAACAGTGTGGGTGAGGATAGTTCCTGTTACTGTGTCAACCTCGTTAAAAAATGAAACATGTAAGTGAGGAAAGTTCCTTGTACTGTGTCAACCTCGTTAAAAAATGAATCAGTGAACGTGAGGAAAGTTCCTTGTACTGTGTCAACCTCATTAAAAAATGAATCAGTGAGTGAGAGGACAATTCTTTTCCTGTGTCAACCTCATTAAAAAATGAAACAGTAGGTAGATTGTAGAGAGTAGATTGGTAGATTAGAATAGCTAGTTTCTGAGGACGGTTCTTTTCCTGTGTCAACCTCGTTAAAAAATGAATCAGTTAGTCGAGAGCATAGTTCCTTTTCTTGTGTCAAGCTCGTTTAAAAAATGAAACAAGCTTCTTTGAGGACGGTTCTTTTCCTGTGTCAACCTCGTTAAAAAAATGAATCAGTTGGTCTGAGGATGGTTCCTGTTACTAAGTCAACCTCATTAAAAAATGAATCAGGTATGAGGACAGTTCTTTTCCTGTGTCAACCTCATTAAAAAATGAATCAGTAGGTTATGTAGGTAGATTAGAAATAAGTAGTTAGCAGAGGAAAGTTCCTTTTACTGTGTCAACCTCGTTAAAAAATGAAACACGTTGCCATGAGCATAGTTCTTTTCCTGTGTCAAGCTCATTAAAAAATGAAACAAATCCTCCCCTAATTGAGTCGAGTCTTTGAATAGATCTCGTAGTTAGGTTAGTTTTTGCATAATTTTCTTATAGTTTTAGGTCGGGTCTTTCATATGGTCTCGTAAATGAACCTTCATTCCATCCAGCTATTTATTACTATTGTACTTAGTTGAATGAAATGAAGCTGAGGGGGCATGCACTCTAGCAGTTATGCTTAGGGGGCATCAAGCATAGTTTTCTCTCTGTTTCAAGCTTGTGTAAAAATGAAACCACTCTGAAGCACAGTTTACTATGTTTCAAGCTTTTGTAAAAATGAAACCTATCTTGAGTCAATTTCGGTTATTTTCAAGACTCGTTAAACTCATGAAAATCCCGAGATTATTTTTCCATTTTTCATTCTCGTAAAACACATGAAAATGCCGAGTTCTTTCCGTCTTTTCCTGCTCGTTAATCAAATTGAAAGTCGGCCACAGGAGTACATTTTTATCCCTTTTTCGAACTCGTTAAAACTTACGAAAAAGTGAAAACCATGAGTACATTTTTATCCCTTTTTCGAACTCGTTAAAACTTACAGAAAAAGTGAAACCATGGAGTTCTCTTTTAAGCCCTTTTCAGACTCTCTAAATATGAAAAGATTGCCGAGTACTTGACTATTCGAACTCGTTAAAGTAAATGAACAGTCGTCCCTTCAGTATAAGTTTACCCCTTTTACGGACTGAAATGGACTATTTACGAAAAAGGTATACATTGACTAATTACGGTCAATAGAGTTCTCTCTCGCATTATTTTATCCTTTTTCAGGCCTGAGAGACTAAATTTACGAAAAAGTACACCCATGGAGTTTCCTTAAGTTTTTCTTCTGACTCCCTAAAATTGAGAAACACCGAGTTTCTCCTATACTGGACTCGTTAAAACTTAACAGTAAAGGACCTGTTCAATTTCAAACAGGAACGAACCACTCCTTCTTAGTGTTCGAATCTTAAACTAAGTTGGACTCATCCGAAGGATGAGCTTATAAACAAGCAAATGTTATCCTCCTCAAGCTTGTCAAAAATAAAGAGGTACTTGCTAGAAATGGTGGGGGAAAAGAGAGAAAAATGGACTTGTTTGTTGTATTTTGATTATTCAGAAAACTGTTAACCACTCTTGAACACGACGCTTTTTGTCCACCTGGGTTGGGAAATCCTTTACCTAACAGTTAATCAAACCACATTGAAAGTCTTCAGCCGGTTTTTGGGTATTAGCTTTGGGTCAATTGTCACCAAACCATCTGCAGTGTCGTTATGTGTTCAAGAGGATAGTTCAAATAAACCATTCATCTGCAAAATATCTGTCATCCATTTTGACCATCCCTGAGTCAGTCCTTGCCGATGTATTTTCAAAACTTGATCTATGATTTCGTGTTGTGGGCTTTCCTACGACGGATCACTTTCTATCGACAACAGCTCATTATCTAGGAAGTTGATCCAGAAATCGTCAGTACCTTGAAATCTGCATGCCTCAATGGTAGGTTTCTCGCCTTTGACGACAGGTTGCATCATTAACCTTCGATTGAATGATTCCATGAGATGTTCGACTTCAGCTCATTCATTCACATTTCATGGATTGTACTGAGTACTTTGAGAGCCATTGACATTACTGGTGGTTTCTCTCACACTTGTTAACAGTTCACATCATTGACTGGTAATCAAGTGGTTTCTACCATGTTCGACTTCAACACATTTATTCACATGGATAGAATCGTACTAGTTCGAAATGCGGAAATCAAGACCCTGGATCTAGTTTCCACCATCCAGGCTGCGAGGAATTTTGTTATCATTCATACAATAGACTATTTATAAACAGATGGCTGCGTCCATGCTGTGTCGACATATGTCTATACTGTGATGTATTCAAAATCATTCCTGTATCAGAACAATTTAGAGTTAGTTTCTAGTTAGTTTTGATCTGAGTATGGGAATGCCTACCTCAGCGATGATATGATTACATATATATATATATTTTGCATTGAATGTTTTTACAGGTTCCGACTGGGGTGTCCACGGGATGATCCTTGAAATGATAAAGTACTTCACTCTTCATATATGACAGACTGCATCTTCATCTATTTCAGACTTCGCACTTTAGGGGGCAATTTGTTACACTGAAAACTGTCACCTTGACATCTGCTGACTGTATGAGCTCATTAAACACTCATACATGCCTCCTTTACAAGTCTTACAACCTTTGGTCCTCATTCCATGCCCTGAAAATGAAGGAAAAACCCTAAAAAGCTCAAAAAACCTTGGGTACGCAGTTAATATGAAGCCTACCTGCGTTTTTAGCTAGGGTACGCAGGTAATGTGAAGAGAAACTGCGGTCTAGAACGCACTTTTCCAGTGTAATGCCTGCGGTACCCCTGTAAAGTCAAAAAAGCGCGAAATTAAACCAAAAAAGTTGAATTTTGGTCAATTCTGGAAGGTTCTGGATGAGATTTTTTGGGGATGAGTACGCTTTAGTAAGGTGCATGTATCCCACACCTTAAGGAACTAATCCCTTGATGTGAGGAGCCTATCCCTTTGAAAGAGGATTCTATCCCTTTAAAGGTGGAATCCTAACCTCCTCATCTGATCTATAAAAGGAGGCATTGGGTAGCCTCAAAGGTTAAGTTTTTTGGAGAAGATTTTTGAGCTGAAGTGTTGTTGAGATTTAGATTTCCTTCTGCTGAGCTTTTGAGAGGAAAGATCACATACCTCTTTATGCTTTTGGAGGAAGAGTGCAAGACTTATCAAAGTAGAGGAGATTCCTGCTTCGGACCCCGGGAAGGCCTTTCGAACATCAAGGCAAAGGTTGTAAGGTTCTTCTATATATTTTTAAGATTAATACAATCAAGTTCTCTTTTTCTCAATAAATTGTCGTTCGATTGTTTATTTCAATAAGCTGTCGTTTGATCATTTATTTCATAGATTCCTTGATCACTATGATAGGTATGTTTTATGATTATTTGTTATACAGGTGCTATTGATATTTTCTTGTTTGTGATTGCAGATCAATGAAAGATGATACTTTCTTGTGACAAAAGGGCCCTTGTTGCGACGAAGGATTATTGATGCAATGGAAGTACTGCGACTACAAATAAGCATTTGGATCTAAGGTAGGATCGACACCTTCATAGCATTTAATTGTAAAACGAATATATCTAGAGAAAGACAAACTTAGTTGTTCGTTTGTTGCTAGATTGTCTTCTGACACTAGGGAGATCGGTCTTGTCCGCAAGAACGATTTATCCGTCCAACAAGGCCCAAGTAGGCTAGTATGTACCTACTATATATCCTAACCCTACCTTTCTCTCTATATATATGGACCAAAGTGATGATCTATCGACCTATCTGTGTTATCCAAGGTGGATCAACCTATGAACCTATGATGATTGTATCAGGCTATAAATATATGATTGACCCATCACATTGGTCTGAAACCACAGCCATGGAAGGATATCAATCTCCATAAAGTATGAAATATTAAAGAGAAATAAATTTAATATTTAACCTAACCCTCTACCCTATATTTCTCAACATGGTAGAAAATCCATGTTTTGAAATGAGGGCAGAAAATAATATCAACTTGGCACCATCTCATCTCAAGAAGAGTGAATTCCTTAGTTAAAATTTGTGAATGCAAGAATAAAAAAATCTAGGAATAATTACTAGCCCTAATTGTAGAGATAAGGTTGATAATATACACAGAAAGTAGCAAGGGGTTTTGGAGATATATAAGCACTTTTTTTTATGAATGAATATCTAGAAGGCATTATCTCCCTGGACTGAACCTATAAAACAAGAAAGCAAATTTTTGGTCCCATTATACTATCCCTCTTCTCCGTGTCATAACCTCATACTTACTCAAGAAGAGTGAGAACTTAAGGACTCTGGTCTTAACAGACTAAAAGGATAATTGAGAAACTCAACAAATGGCAAGCATCTTGATAAATTAAGTGAAGGAATGAGGTAATTTTACAAGATATGAATTCTTCAAAATTGCATGCTACTGTAGTCAAGACAAGACATCATAAGGTCTGTTTATTATCTATCATCTTGGAAATATGTCAAATATTCCTCAAAAGGTTGTGAGTATATTTAAAGTATTCTGAGCATAAACCTTTATTGTAAATCTTAGAATAAAGTCATATTTATAATTTCAAGAGGACTGAGATACTATCTTTATACCTATGCATAGAAATTCAATACCAAGTTTCATTATGAATATTAGTATTCTTACAAGAGGATCGAGACATATAAATTTCACTTGCATATGAAAGGATCTTAAATTCATCTATCAAGCATTCGTTCTGGATATGTTTTGAGTGATCATAGTCTCGAGTTGAAATATGAGTCCATGAGTCTCTTTTAGAAGCCCTAAAACATTTTTCATTGTCACCTTTTCAAAGGGATTCAAAAGCATTATTGAAAGAGGATACACTTTTCCATAAAAGAGATACAATATCAAGGGTATTAATGACCTAGTTCTAAGCTTAAGTATTTTTGAAATAATTCCAAAAACCATATTGTTACACAACAATTTTTCACCGTCCCTGCAATCCCCATCCCGCACATTAGAGGACCACTTCAGTGACTTCTATGTATTTTCATACCTTGCAAGAAGTGTCATTGCATCCCTTGGCATGTGCAGAAAATTTCCTCTGTTGACTATTCCTAGAGAAATCTTTAAAAAACATATGATTTTGGGTCGGCGCTAGTAGGAAGTTATGGCCTCGTGCCCATAAAGAAATTATAACTGGGCCTCGTGCCCATTTGGCACTCTGTCTCAGTGGACTACCCATGTCGAGCTATTTTTGGAATGTTTTTTAAAATAGAAGCGAAGTTTCCATTACCAACCACTTTTTGAGTGGAGTCATCATGGCTTTTTCGACTAAATAACGTCAAAGTCCTTCCTTTGGCTTCTTGTTTCCTACATTTTTGAAACTCCCCAAAGGATAAGGCCTCCCTTCCACCTTATGAGTGATCCCAAACCACCTCCTCCTCTCCTATAAATACATCCTTCTCATATAATTGCAGCTAGGTTAGCAGTCCTTACTATAGCTGGTGTGAGAATAAAGCAGAGAGGAATCCATTATCGAGAGATAGTTTAGGCCTATTGCATCGCCAAGTCCAATCCCCTGAAAAATTCTTGAGACGTGTTTGACTGGACCCGTCAAAGGAGGCTGCAACATCAAGGCTTTTTTGGTTGTAAACTTCTTCTCTCTACTTATTACATTAGGGGAATTTTGAGGTCTAAAATGGGCCTCCTAAGAAAAATGTACAACCGAAATAAACTTTATAAGAACCAATAGGATTCAAAATGATGATGTCAATCATGGGGGATGATTCACCATTTTTATAGTAAAAAGTTAAAAATATTAAAAAATAATAAAATAATAAAACTACTTTTTCAACTCGTATTTTCAACTTATATCCCAAATTTTTTACTCAAATTTCGAGCAGGATTACTTATTGGATGTAAAATTTAATTCCTCATCCAAGCAGCACCCATGCTGGATACTTTTCATGGACCCTGCTACACGAAAAATGAGAAATACATGAAAAAAAGTGATTGCAATCATGTTTTTCATGTATTTCTAATTTTTCATGTAGCAAGGTCCATCGAAAGTATGTAACATGGGTAATCCTTGGATGAGGAATTAAATTTTGCATCCAATGAATACTCCAGCTCAAAATTTGAGTAAAAAATTTGGGAGATAAGTTGAAAGTGATTGTGGTTCTTTAAAAATTCCATTCTATAATATTTCCGAGAGATAGAGAGAAGAACATATGGTTTATCTATTACCAGGTAGGTTAGGCAGGCTTCAAGGTTGCTCCATGAGTTGGGACACGGCCCTGAGTTTGCACATATGGTTAGTCGAGAAAAGCATTCAACATATAAGTGTGAAGCTGTTTCCTAATAGGTTCAGAATAATGATCTATCCAATTCCCTATTTAGCTGCTCTTTCCAAGAGATAGGAATGAAAATAGAAAACATCTCTTGGATAAGCTTACGAGTTGAAAAAAGTAGTTTTTTTTTTTTTTCCCTCTAAAATTTGATAATGTAGTATAATATTATTTTATTATTTCCACTATTAATTTATAATTTCCTTAGGAGGCCCATTTTAGACCTCAAAGTTCCCCTAATGATACATGATTTATTTTTTGGTTCCCGTTTTGCATTTGATATGTTTAATCCTATGCAATACGTTTGATTCTCCTTGATCAATCAAATATTTATGAATGCAAGTATGTTTCCGTATGCTGTCATCATTATCTGATCCTTGTGCAGGTACACGAAAATTACCGTTGAAGGACTGCGACGTGTGAATATGAAGAACAGGAGATCGTTGCCACAAGATACGACAAGAGAATTGGAACAAAGGAAGGTCATCTATGCCAACTCGGTTTCATTCATGAACTAGGAGTCTGAAGGATTAGCATGTTCTCTTGTTGCTAGAACCACCCTACGGCTAGAGGGATCACCTCTGTCCATAGGGCTAGAGGAATACATTTTTGAGAGAGATTTTAGGCCTATTGCCTCGCCAATTCCAATCCCCCGACGAATTCTTGAGACGCATTTGACTGGACCCGTCGAAGGAGGTTGCAACGTCAAGGATTTTTGGTTGTAAACTTCTTCTCTCTACTTATTAATACATGACTAATTTTTTGGTTCCTGTTTTTCACTTGATATGTTTAATCATATGCAATACATTTGATTCTCCTTAACCAATCAAATAGTTATGAATGCAAGTGTGTTTTCGTATGTTTTTATCGTTCTCTAATCCTTGCGTAGGTACACATATATTACCGCTGAAGGACCGCGACGTGTGAGGAGGAAGATCAGGAGATCACTGCCACAAGCTACAAAAAGAGCATTGGAACAAAGGTAGGTCATCTATCCCAACTCAGTTTCATTCATAAACTAGGAGTCTAAAGGATTAGCATGTTCCCTTGTTGCTAGACCCACCCTAGGGCCAGAGGGATCACCCTCGACTCCCATGACATCGATGATTGTAACTTTTTTTCCTGTCCGACCCACTATTTGTGTGGCTTCATCCACACCGACTGTTAATGTGACTCAGACATCGTCAACGTCTTCTATTGTTCGTAGGTCTATTTTTGTCAAACCCACGATACCTGTTAGGCCCATCATGAGTGGATCACAGCCTCACGTTGTAGGAACCCAACCTGCTAGTAGTGCGCCTATGGCTTCAACTTCCATTCCTAGAGGTTTTACATTTGATGAGTATCTGTTGGCCATTCAGCAGCAGAATTATGCCCCTCAGGGTTCTCAGCAGCTACAAACTTCTGGCAATCCTTCGCATCATTGAGACGCGTACAGTAATCTCGTCTATTTGCCTCTAATTGATCCCTATCATAACATATACCAACCGGGACAACCCTATGGTCCACAAGGACAAACCTTACAGGGACAACCTTCGATCCAACAGGGACAACCCTCTGGTCCACAGGGACAACCTTATGGTCCGCAAGGACAACCCTTATTGGGAAAACCTTCAGTCCAACAAGGACAACCCTACGATCCTGCTAGTCAACCTCATGTTCAACAGGGTGCATCTTATGTTCCCCAAGTTCAATATCAGGTGGTATATAGTGCACCCCAAGGCATTACTTACATTCCTCAAGGTCAATCCCAAATGGTATATAATGCACCTCAAGGCACTGTGTATCTTCTTTAAGGTCAAAATCAAGTGTTGTATAATGCACCTCAAGGCACTACTTACATTCCGCAAAAAAATCCATATGTTGCTCAGACAGGGCCTCAGTGGTATGCTCATAATCAATATCCTAGTCCTCAACCCATGTATGGGTAGAACTATTAGGCTTATAACCCCTATGGACAGAATCCTTCGGGACAAAACATATGAGGGCATAATTTCTATCAACCTGGGTGGAATCCTAATATTGGTCTTTATCAATGGCCTGCAATTCCTTTTAATAATAAATTACCTTTCCTTGCTATGATGGAACTTCCCGATGTGTCGAAGTTGACAAACAATCCTATCCTTCATAATCCATATTGGCCTCCAGTTCTGACTAAAATTCCTGGCGATTGTCCCGAATTTGAGGGCAAGTCCAAAGAAGACCCCCAAGCACATGTTATGACATACCATCTTTGGTGTTCCTCTAACTCTTGGGTTGATATTTCCATTCGACTCTGTCTTTTCCAACGGACTCTCACTGGTGCCACTACCAAGTGGTACATTGAAATATCCCATGGCATCTTCCAAGATTTCAACTCTTTAGCCATGGCATTTCTCACGCACTTTCAGTTACCAATTCGATATGAAACTAGGATGCACCTCCTCACATCCTTGAAGTAGGATCAAGCTACACATATCTCCGATCATATTCATGAATGGAGGCTTTGTCGTCATTTGATCAAGTTTGAGATTCTTGATCAGCTTCTAACTGGTTGGTTCACTACCTCCTTCGTGGCTCCGATTTCTAAGGACAATTCTATGGGGGCATGTGTTACTGAGGAACAAGTCATCGCTCGTGCCTAGTACCTTGATCTCGTGTACTCTCATTCTAGAACATTGTATGAACTCTTGCCTAATGCCCCTCAACTTGGAACTTCCAAAGCACTGGTGATGTCATTCATCGACGGTATCATCAGTTCCATGTCTCGGACTTCTCGGAAGTCTTCTCCAAATCCTGCGAAGAAAAAATATACTCCTTCCAATGATACTGCTTCTCATCCACCTTCGAATTCTGGTAAAACTATAGAAGTGAATGTTGTCCAGTCCAATCCAGTGGATAAAACTTCCAATGGTAGAAATAAGCGTAAAGGTAAATCCAAAGCCGATACCCCAAAATAGGATTCTCAGAAATCTCATGTTGATGATGGTTCACAGCGAAACCCGAAGTACCCTTGTTTAATATGTGACGAAGAGCATTACACCAAGGAATGTCCCCGATGGGCCGAAGTGAGTCGATTTCTCAAAGGCACCCAAGGCACTCTGGCTATTCTCAAAGAACCTTTCCCATCACAGCAAACTCAATCCTCCGCCCCATTTGGCTCTCAGGTTTTAATGATGAACAGTCCTTCATCCATCTCCATTGCTACCCAATTAAAAGATTATACCGAACCGCGTCAGGCAGCAGGGAAGGAAATCACTGATGGTCCTCCTCCCACGCCTACTTCTAACCCTCTTCAGATTGAAAGGCCCAATACTGAGCCCGCTGTCCACCCACCTTCCAAAGGTGTACTTTTTAAGTCTTCCTACAATCCTAATGCTCGTTCCGCTCAGAATTATAGTATTGTTGAGGATTTGGCTCAGGCACCATCTGCTATGTCAACATTGGAAGTACTTCAGAGTTGTCTGTCTCAACGGAAGGCTTTTTTATCTAGCATTGGTGGGTTTGATCCTACCGATTCGAGCCTTATCAATTTCGATTTGGAAAATTTCATCCCATGTCTCTCTCACCAGCTTGCGTTGATCATCCAAGTTGGGATTAATGGAAATAATATCCATCGAGCGATCTTGGACGAGGGTGCATCTACATACATCATGTCGTCTTCCTGCTAGAAATCCATTGGTTCTCTAGCCCTTAGTTCATCTCCAAACGCTATAGAAGCTTTTGATGGATGAGAATATCACCCTCTCGGTGTTCTTGGTAGTTTTATGATTACGTTAGAAGGTAAAATAGTTAACGTTGAGGTTGAAGTCGTTGATGCCCAGCTCAATTAAAATCTTATCCTCGATCACAGTTGGACTCATGCCATGTTGTGTGTTCCATCCACTCTCTTTCGTGTTCTTCGATTTCCACACGAAGGAAAGATCATCATTGTCGATCAGTTGACATTTTTACTTCTTCGTCTTCCGATAGCAACATCCCATATGTAGATTGTATTCCTAAGTTGTATGAGAGTATAGGACCAGGTATTTTCAAAGATCATGCCCTCATGGGTCTTTTTCCTCTTCCTCCACCTAAAACTCCTCAGGTTAACATAATCTCCAGATATTCTGATTCGTGGATCATCCCTTCCCCTAAGAAGATTGATTCGTTTGGTGATTCGATGTCGTTAAGCCCAATAGAGATTGATTATTGTGAAATTATTTTGGCTTCGACTCCTCCTCCCTCTGATCTTGCTCCTTTGATTATGTCTCTTGACACTTATTCTCAATCCCCTTGGTTCGGCGCTTCGGATTCGCTCGATCCATTAAACGAGATCTTTCCCACTGATGAGGCCATCATGGAAACTATGTCTCTTGAGGACCCTCCTTGGGATGATAGTCATCATCATTCCTCTTTCATGCCTGGTCTTGGGGCCATGTCTACTTGTCTAGAGAAGTTCACTTCTCAATTTCCTTCTCATCCGCTTCAGACGCCCATCCTGACACACTAAGTTTTTGCAGAAGGTAACTTGGGAAAAATCACAAAAAATATGCCTATCAACATCTCCGTTAAAGCGGGGATTTTTTATAACATCCATGCATGAGGTTCTTGTGCATGTTTCTTTTGTACACAGGTGTTTTTTCATTTTTGTAGATTTTTGGCTTGGTGTGCTTTGCAAGCATTTTTCCTGCTTATTGTGTCATTGCTTATTTTGCATATGTTTGTTACTCCTTATGTTGGTTTCACGGATGGTGCCTCCCATAGTACCTGGAATATGTGTAATATTCCCAATTAGCTTATTTCTAGTTGGAATATTATATGTTTCTCTATTTTTCAGTCTAGAAGAATAAATGGGGTAGGGAGACCCTTAAATCTCTTTAATAGGAATAAAACACTTCCAACGTGAATGTGGATAAGTTTAGGTAGGAAAAATAAAGTCACCTTGGGTGTGAAAGGGGGAAATGCATGTGGAATAGATCCATGTTGACCAAATCAACAGCGTTTCCAAAAGAGAAGATAGAGCTAGTGGGAACAGCGCAGTTTTGGAGGAGGAATCTTTGCAAGGAAGTAACCTCATGAATGAGTGGGGCCAAGGATAAGAAGGCTCACCAAAAATAAAATGGAAGGGATGGAAGCCATGAGAGGCATTTAGAATATTATTTATGATTTAATCTTACGAATTCTTGCATACTTCAGCTATTTATTTGGGTCTGCTGCACTGTTTAGTGCAAGGTATTCTCATGCGGGAATTCCACACTCTTTCTTGGAGAGCTTGGTGAAGGGATCTGAGAGGAGTATTCTGAGTTATATTTACACTATTATACATTTGGTCAAGCAGCCACCTATAGCTACAGGATATTCCCTTGGAGAAACTGCATTATTTTTCATGGTGTTGCAGTGGTAGGGTTAAAACCCCTGTTTGTGAGCTAGTTTCCTAGGGAAAGGATCAATATTTCTCCCGGAAATCTAGAAAGGAGTGCTTTCAGACATTTCTTGTATTTTCCAGCCATATGTATGTAGATATGCAGTGATACAGTGTAATTTTCAGTCATGTATCTATAGATCTACTTTTTGTACTTCATGATTTCAAGAAACCCTTGTCGGGTTTTCTCAAGATTGTATAAAAGAGACTAGATCTCCATTTTCTCAGCTCTTTGAGTAATATATCATCTGATCCATTAACTTCCATTTTTTTTTTTGTAGAAACCCTCATGAAAATGTGTTTTCTTATGCTTCAGAAATTCTGTGTTGTAAAAGTCATGGGGTTTGAGTGTTTTTAGCCTATATTGGGCTTGGGAGATCTGTTTAACATAGCTAGAATGATTTGTTTCTGATCCCCTTCTATATTTGAGGGCTATAATACATAAAATAATGGATCAAAGTGTTTTTTCTCACTATTATATCGTAATTTTCTGAAAACTGCGTTTTTGGTGTCAATATTGTTGATTTTCCTAAAAAGGGATATTATAGTGGTATCGGAGCTCTGATCTTGGCTCAACTTGTGGGGAAAATATATCTATAGCCATGGAGGAGAGAGAGATCCTAAATATTCTTCTTTAGACTGTGTAGGACATTTCCAAAGACATCAAGGAGATGAGGCAGAAAGAATCCCCTAGTGGGTTTCACCATGGAGAAAGCTCTGGCTCATCACATTTGTGGGAAAAAACAACAGCACAACCTTCTTCACAATGCTCCACTATGCCCACATTCCTATCTATGGAAGGTGAGGAAGGAAGACCCTTGAGGGAAGAAACCCTCGGTGATTATTTTTTGGAATATGAATCTCAATCCCGAAGATTCAAAGAACATTTGAGCTTTCAGGAGTTCTGTTGAATCAAGGATGGAAGGAGATCTTTTCATAGCCATAAAAGGGGAGGTTTTATGCAGAGCTCATATCTACAGCACATCTTGGGAAGGTTCTTTTTTCCCTCTATTGATGGATCGCCCAAGTGCACATCCAAGGCTTGGGTAGAGAAGTTGGATACTTATTTCCAACTCAACAGAGTTTCTGAAATGGAGGCTATCAAAATAGCAGCGCTGCACCTAGAAGGTGAGGCTCATGAATGGTGGTTCCATGGGTTATCTACACTTTGGAATGCTCATATCACTTCATATTCATATTTCACTAGGAGGTTAGTAGAGATATTTGATCCTAGGGATCCAGAGACTCACTTTGTTGAGCTAACCAAGCTCAACAAAATGGGAGATCTAGAAATTTATATTTCTGAGTTTCTGAAGCTTTCAATGATGGTATCTGACCTCAATATGAACTAGACGATATGCATTTTTATAGATGGGATGGCTGAAACATTGCATGGGTTGGTATCCACTAGAACTACTACACTCCAAGAAGATATGGAGAAGGCTAGGGATTTACAACGTGCCTTGCCCAAGACTAAACCACCCTTTCAGCAAGTGATTTCCTCATGCCTAAAGCAGAATCAAGGGAGAACACCTCTTGACAATGATCAGAAGGATATAAGGAAGGAAAAAATTTGTTTCACCTGTCAAGAGCCATGGGTGCCAAACCACCAATGTGTTGCAGGGAAAGCACATTGCATTGAGATATTTTCTAATGAGGAGGAGAAGACTAGCATTGTACCTCCCACAGAAGATGCAATAAAGGCCTTTTCTCCAATGGGAGGGGCTATTTCATCATTAAGAGGAGTTCCCAAGTATCTAACATTGAGAGTTAGAGGCACAATTATGGGACAAAGAGTATCAGTTTTGGTAGACAGTGGAGCTACTCATAACTTCATTGATACACAGTTGGTACAAAGGAGGGACATTCACATAGAAGACTTTGAGGGTTTCTTAGTTTTGGCTCCAGGAGCTAGAACCATGCAGTGTGCCAAATATGGTCCAGCATTAACCATCACCATGGGAACCTACATATTGACAGACCACTTCTTTGTGGTTGATATTCCAGACACCAATGTTATATTGGGTGTCCAGTGGTTAATCACCTTAGGGAAGGTTACCACTTATTGGGAAACCTTGGAGATGGAATGGACAAAAAAGGGGAATGGTAAGCATCAGAAAATCAAAGGCATACACACCTATCCACCTCAAATTGTCTCAGCCCACAAGATGGAAGCAGATTTATGCAGAGGAGACATAGAATGGGCAGTAGAACTATGTTTTTCAGAAGCTAGGATTAAGGATTCATTAGTACAGCCAGATGTAAAATCTATCTTGGACCGATACTCTACAGTATTTGGAGATATCCCACCTGGGAGACATCCTGACCAAGGATTTGAACATACTATTGATTTGGAGCAAGGAATCCAAGCAGTTATTACCACACCTTATAGGCACCCCAAAGCTTATAGGGATGAGATTGAAAAGGCCATTCAAGAGCTTTTGGCTTTGGGACACATCCGGCCTAGCACTAGTCCTTTTGCCTCTTCAGTGGTTTTGGTGAAGAAGAAGGATGGCACATTGAGGATTTGTATTGACTAAAGAGCATTGAACAAGAAGACGATGAAGAACATATACCTAATTCCCAAGATCGATGAATTGATGGATGAACTAAGACGGTCCAAATATTTCTCCAAGATTGATTTGAGATCAGGATATCATCAAATCAGGGTGAGGGATCAAGATATCCCTAAGATAGCGTTCAAGAGTCACTATGGGCATTCTTAGTTCTTGGTAATGCATTTTGGGTGAAATAGTGCTCCAGCAACATTCCAATCTTGCATGAACCACATCTTCCATGGTCATTTGAGGAAGTTTGTATTGGTCTTCTTTGATGACTTTCTTATTTACAGCCGCACATGGGAGGAACATTTACAACATATTGAGGCAGTATTATGCATTCTTAAGGAGCAGAAGTTTTATGCTAAGCTCTCCAAATGTTATTTTGGGCTCACAGAGATACTTTACTTAGGCCACATCATTGGAGTGGATGGGGTGAGAGTCCATGAAGAGAAAATCTGTGCTATTAGAGATTGGCCTGAACCAAAAAATGTCACATAACTTCGGGGGTTTGTAGGCATATGTACCTATTACTGGAAGTTTGTAAAAGGGTTCTCTCAAATAACAACACCACTTATAGATATAACCAAGAAGGGAGCCTTCAATTGGACACCTACAGCGCAGAGAGATTTTGATAAGTTCAAGGAGATAATGAGTAGCTGCGCAGTATTGGTCCTACCAGATTTTACTCAACCCTTTGTGTTGGAATGTGATGCATCAGGGGAAGGAATTGGGGCAGTTTTGATGGAAGGGGGACACCTTATAGGTTTTGAGAGCCGTAATTTTCTGCCACATGAAAAGCTATACCCCATATATGATAAAGATATGATGGCTATGATGCATGTTTTGGCCAAATTCCAGAAATATTTGGTGGGGAATAAATTCTGAGTGAAGACTGATCATAATAGTCTCCAGTTCTTTCTTGAGCAGAAGCAGCTTCAAGAGAGGCAGCAAAAATGGGTAAGTAAGATCCAAGCATATGACTTTGACATAGAGTATGTCAAAGGGAAAAGTAATGTGGTGGCATATGCTCTATCTAGGAGGCCAGCAACGTTTTCCTTAAGGGGCATAGATGCAGATTGGAAGGCTCAGTTGTTGGTGGAATACTCCAAAGACAACTTTGCATGTGAGATCCTAGATGGGGTGGTAATTGATGAGAGGTATAGATTGATGGATGAGGTCATCTATTACCAAGATAGGGTCTTCTTGACTAGAAATTATAAGCTCAAGGAGAATATTTTGCAAGCATCACATGATTCCCCACTTGTAGGGCATCAAGGATTCACCAAGACTTATCGGGCTATACGGGAGAGATTCTCATGGAAGGGTCTCAAGGAGGATGTACTCCAACACAACAAGGAGTGTGTAGTTTTCTAGAAAAACAAAGGAGAACACAACCATTCTGCAGGATTATTGCAGCCACTTCCTATTCCAGATGGGAAATCGAAGAGCATTTACATGGACTTCATCACCGGTCTACCTACAATTCAGGGTAATGATTGTATATTTGTACTTGTTGATCGACTAACAAAGTATTCACATTTCTTTGCTATTTCTGCATGATATACTTCTTCACAGGTAGCTGATATTTTCTTCAGGGATGTGTTTAGACTCCATGGTCTTCCAAATACCATAGTGAGTGATCAGGATATCCACTTCATGGGTGGCTTTTGGCAAGAAATTTTCCAGTTAGTGGGTACTGAATTGACACCAAGTACCAGCTATCACCCACAAACCGATGGACAGACTAAAATAGTGAACAAGTGGTTGGAAGGCTACTTGAGGAACTATGTTTTAGGCCAACAAAGAGCATGGTTGTGTTGGCTCCATTTGGGGGAGTATTGTTACAACACAACTTTCCATATGTCCATTGGCATGACCCCATTTCGAGCTCTTTATGGGTATGATGCACTCTCATTTTTTGATGTTATGTTTGGGGCAAGAAAGGCTCCTAGAGCAAAGGAATGGATTCAAGAGATTCATGATATACTCCGGGCCCTCAAGGACAACATTTCTACAGCACAAAACTAGCAGAAAATATATGCAAACCATAGTCGGATAGAAAGACAGTTTGAGATAGATGACTTGGTCTATCTTCGTCTTCATCCTTATAGATAGTCTACACTCAAGGAGAAGGGGGTTGAGAAGCTCAAACCTCAATTCTATGGGCCATACAGGGTGATTTGTCGTGTTGGGGAAGTAGCATATGAGTTGGATCTTCCTAAGGGGAGAAAAATCCATAACATTTTTCATGTCTCATGCCTCAAGAAGGCTATTGGACAACATGTGGTTGCCAACATGGATCTCCCACCTATTGATGATGAAGGCCATCTATTTTTGCAACCAGAGGTAATCTTCGATACTCAGGAGAGGCAGCTAAGGAGTAGGGTGATCAAAGAATATTTGATTCGATGGAGGAATCTTCCTGATGAGGATGCCACTTGGGAAGGAAAGAAGATTTTGTAGCATCCTTCTTTACCGTTGCTTGAGGACAAGCAACTTTTGGGAGGGGAGGACTGTAATATTCCCAATTAGCTTATTGCTAGTTGGAATATTATATGTTGCTCTATTTTTCAGTCTAGAAGAATAAATGGGGTAGGGAGACCCTTAAATCTCTTTAGTAGGAACAAAACACTTCCAATGTGAAAGTGGATCAGTTTAGGTAGGAAAAATAAAGTCACCTTGGGTGTGAAAGGGGGAAATTCATGTGGACTAGATCCATGTTGACCAAATAAACAGCGCTGCCAAAAGAGAAGATAGAGCTAGTGGGAACAACACAGTTTTGGAGGAGGAATATTTGCAAGGAAGTAACCTCATGAAGGAGTGGGGCCAAGGATGAGAAGGCTAACCAAGAATAAAATGGAAGGGATGGCAGCCATGAGAGGCATTTAGAATATTGTTTATAATTGAGTCTTATGACTTCTTGCATACTTCATCTATTTAGTTGGGTCTGTTGCACTGTTTAGTGCAAGGTATTCTCATGCGGTAATTCCGCACTCTTTCTTGGAGAGCTTGGTGAAGGGATCTAAGAGGAGTATTTTGGGTTATATTTCCACTATTAGACATTGGGTCAAGAAACCACCTACAGCTACAGCATAGTCCCTTGGAGAAACTGTGTTATTTTTCATGGTGTTGCAGTGGTAGGGTTAAAACCCCTAATTGTGAGAAAGTTTCCTAGGGAAAGGATCAATATTTCTCCTAGAAAGCTAGAAACGAGTGCATTCAGCCATTTCTTGTATTTTCGAGCCATATGTATGAAGATCTGCAGTCAAACAGTGTAATTTTCAGTTATGTATATATAGATCTACTTTTTGTACTTCATGCTTTCAAGAAACCATTATCGAGTTATCTCAAGATTGTATAAAAGAGACTAGATCTCCATTTTCTCAGCTCTTTGAGTAATATATCATCTAATCCATTGATTTCCATTTTTTCTGTAGTAGAAACCCTCATGAAACTGCATTGTCTTACGCTTCAAAAATTTTGTTTTGTAAAATTCATGCGGTTTGGGTGTTTTTAGCCTATAATGGGCTTCGAAGATATGTTTAACATAGCTAGAATTATTTGTTTCTAATAACCTTCTATATTTGAGGGCTATAATACATAAAATAATGGATCCAAGTGCTTTTTCTCACTATTATAGCGTAATTTTCTGAAAACTATATTTTTGGTGTCAATATTGTTGATTTTCCTAAAAAGGGATATTACAATATGTCTTCTGCAGCCTAGGTGATTTATAATCCTAATGGTGAGTTGATAGACCTTCAAGGTATTTTTATAGGAAAACCCACAAGTGTTGTCATTGAACTCTTAATTGAGGCCATTGCTCTCGACATTCGTGCATTGATTGTTAACCTAGATTCTCAACTTGTTGTTCTTCAACTTAATGGGCATTATTCTGTTAGAAATCCTCAAATATTGCAGTTTTACTTGCATGTTTGTTTACTAGAAATAAATTTTGATTACATCACATATCAACATATTCCTAGACGAATGAATGCATTAACTGATACAATATCCAATATTGTGTTAGATAGACATTTGCGTAATTTGTAAACATCATCATCACATGATAAGATTCATACGGGAAAAAAGGTATATATATATATATATATATATATATATATCGATTTTTTTCATCCTCGTGCATCATAAGTTAAAAAATATGTATGTTTTGGTTACATCCTGGGTTATCATGTCTCTCAAAAAATATGCAGAAATAAAAGCATAAGTGTCTAGTCAACATGATGCTCATGGTAGCATGTCACTGCCCGCACAAGCCGCTTCAATAACTAGTGAACACTATTTGACATCCTTGTAGTGTGTCTCTGGTACGCACAAGGAACATCATTAAATCGTGCATAGTATGGGATTCGACTAGTGAGTCCCTCTAGGTTGTGTGCGATTTCCTCCTCCTCGCTTCCCTCACCATGAGGGGCCACATAAAAATCATGAGGAATCCTCCGTGTTTTTGGAGACATCCCTACAGGTATTTCTGGGCCGGCATCTGAAAATACATGGATTAACATCAGAACAAATATAATCGAAAAATCATAATACTCATCAAAATAAAAAATGAGTCTTACCCAATGCTTCATCCCAATCCTCTCCTGTTGGGAGTGGGAGATCCACATCACGAGTAAAGTCTGTGCCAGAATAGGGCCAGTCCTCTACGAAAATCAGTTGTCGGTGGAGCCACTCAAATAACTCCTGTCTCCAGGACATCTATTGACCACCTCCTGATATTCACATAAAATCCACCCAGCGGACCATCCGTGGCTCTTGGGCTGGTGGTGTAGGAATTATCACTTCCTGACGTTGAAAAATAGGTAACCGTTCCAAGATGAATGGTACCATAATGGACCCATAGCCAAACTGTTTCAGCTTACCATCCTTGCATTTTGTCAATTGGTGCTTCATATTGATCATTACTGCCTCTGCCCAGTTGTAGAGAGTGGGTGCCATACAATCTACTATAAGAAGTCACTGTGTTTTTGTGGCTTCATGTGGAGCCTGAGATCCCGTAGCTCACGTGATGGTGTGCAGCACTACTTTTAGTGCCAAATCGAGAATGGTTTGGATAACCACCTTCCCGCTTTTGGATCCTTTCCTTGCCCCTCGGCACACTCTATCGATGACCGTGCCCATGTTTTCCATTGTGGGTCGGGTACCTTTTGGAATTGGTACTGCTCCCCTCTGTGATAATCCAGTTATGATGTAAACATCTGAGACCTAAATCTCTAGCTCCTTATCGTGAATGATGAATCTTTCCCTATCAACGTCTCATACACTAATCAGGTATTGTAATAGATCCTATTGAGCTCGGAGACATGGTGCCATGACGAATTTTTTAAGCCTGCAGTCCCTAAGAACATCCATGCATCTTACATTTCCCAAGGCTTGCTCGTGTTCTTCACTATGTTCTCTTTCCTTCCATTCAATCACCATTTTTTTTTCTCACACCTGCAAAGACATCAATGTGTTGTCATTAGTCAAATTATTTTCTATTGAAGTGTTTAAAATGGGTTGACCTGTTAAATTCTAAGCTAAAAATTGTGGTTATGATTGGCGCAAATATTTTAAAAATAGTCGCGCCAAGTGGTGCAACCCTGTTTGGATTCAAGGCAGGTTGGCACGAGTCCATGCCCGAAACCCGCGCCAACCGCTGCGCCCTAATTTGAACAAAAACCCCCCATAGATCTAAAAAATGGATTGCAGGAAATGAAAATTACATCAAAATGCAGGCAAGGATATGAGCTCTTACCTGGAAAAGACAAATTCACAATTCACCTCCTGTATTGTCCACTGTCAAAGCCACAAAATCATAGTGAAAAAAAGGGTAAAAAGTGCTCACAAGAGGTAAAAGTGAAAAGTAATTTATTTTTACTATTTTTGGCATCTTATAAACATTTTAGAACCCTAATTAGGTTTTTTAGCATATTTTTTTATTATTTTCTATTTTATCTCGAAAAATGGATTTTACATGCATTTCTTGTGCAAAAATAGGTCCTCAATGTGACGATGATGAAGTGACGAGTTGTATTTTATACTTTTTCGAACTCGGTAAAAACACGAAAAATTCACCCCTAGAATTATCTTTCAACTCTTTTCTGACTCTCGAAAATTGAAAATATTATCGAGACTCTTGTCGTTTTGAACTCGTTAAAGGCTACGAAAATATATCTACCCAGTATATGTTTACCCCTTTTTCGGGCTGGGATAGATTATTTACGAAAAAGGAATACCTTAGCCTATCGTGATTAAGAGGTTCTCGCAGACATAGTTTTCTACCTTTTTGGATCTATGAGACTACCTACGAAAAGGGACTCGCTGGAGTTTTATTTTCTGCTTCTTTTAAAACTCTATAAAAATGAAAAGATGCCAAGTTCTACCTTTGTTAGACTTGCTAAAACCTAAATGACATCGAAAACCATCACCATGACATAACCGAGTTCCTCCTTCCTAGGGCTTGTAAAATGTACTAGGATGGATTTGTCTGAAAGAAAAACTTACCTGAAAAGCACATACTATCCCCTTCAAGCTTGTTTCCAAAAATAATTGGGGTACTCTCCAGCGATGGTGGGGGGAAATGGAACCAGTTCTCAGTCTTGTCGGTAGTATGTCGCTCTTGAACATGACACTCATCTGCATTCGTGTCAGGTTGGGGACATCCCATTTCGTCATTTTTTACCTCCATGGGTTTGGGTAATCTGTTTTGACCTCTCATCTACTCTTTTCTACGTCATCTTGACCTCAGATCCCCTCATGTCAAATACTTCCAAATTCTGGAGTCGTGTCACCAATATGTTTAAGAGAAGTTTCCTTCTAAATTTTTCTACCTCTGATCCTATTTTTGGTCCTTATTCACTATCATCTTATTCCTTTGTGTCATGTCGATGATGTGGGAAACATTATGGCCCTCCTTCGATAGGGTCACTTCCTGTCGACTTCAGCTCATTATCTAAGAAGTTGATCTAGAGACTCCCTTCTAGTACCTTGGAGCTTGCATGCCTCAATGTCAAGTTCTTCGCATTCAATGACAGGTCCTTAGCATTGGCCTTCGATCAAGTGATTTCCAGGGTGTTCAACACCGGCTCACTGTTCGCATTATGTGGATTGTACTAGTTGTACCTTGAGGTCCATTGTCGTTATTGGTGGTTTCTCTCACCCCTGTTAATAGCTTTGATTATTGGCTGGTAATCAGGTGACTTTCTTGTTGGGTATGTGTTATATTCTTTCCAAAACTAGTCACGTGCGGGAGGGTCACAGGGGGGGCGATAGTCCCCCTATATATTGTGCGGGGCATAGTAGGGGGGTTACGAGGGAGGGAGTGGGGCAATATTTTTCCCTGTACATTGTGTCAGGCGTAGCAGGAGGGTCACAGTGGGGGTGGCAGACCCCCCTGTTCAGGGTCTGGGGCAGCGCCCCGGGAAAAAAAAATTGGTCCTTATTTTCCGGTAGGCAGACCCGCCCATGGTTTTGTGCATGGGTTTGCACATGGTTTTGGGGCACGATGGTTTTCAGCCACTGGTATTTTGTAGATCCAGTCAAGGTAACTATGGTTATTTTCTAATCCAGGTATAATGGATTGGGGTTTATGTATGCTTCGGCATGTATATATATGTGTTGTAACACTAAAAGGAATATAATGAAAAATCACGCTGGTCGTCCCAATTTGGGATCCACGGGAAAATCTCTGTGTTTATCTGTTTTATGTTTTATGCTCTCTCTATTGTTTATTTTCTGTTTTAAGATTCATTTGTAGATAATTTATGTTTAGGGTTAAAACCTACATTTGGTATCAGAGTTGTTTCGGCTTCAAGGGGACACCTTTGATGCTGAGGTTTTTTTTTTTCTCAAGCCTGAGGTAGACCCTGTTCAGTGGGAGATATGCGGGATCAATTCTTGCGGTGAAAAAAGATGGTGAGCGGCGGGAAGATAGAGATCGAGAAATTTAATGGTCAGAGTTTTTAGTTGTGGAAGCTCAATATGGAGGATTTTCTGGTGGATAAATATCAGTGGATCACAGTAGATCCGGGTAATAAACCAACGGCAATGTCAGATGAAGATTAGAAGAAGCTAGATCGGAAGGCAAAGAGCACAATACGGTTGTGTGTCTCAGATTCAGTAATGTTGAATTTATCTGGGGAAGCTACGGCGAAGACCTTGTGGGACAAGCTAGGGACTTTGTACCAATCTAAGTCTCTGGTGAATAAATTGTTCCTGTGGAAAAAGCTGTATAACCTGAAGATGAAATATGGAGACTCGGTGACAGAGCATCTGAACGCCTTCAACACTGTGGTAAGTCAGTTGTCATCTGTTGATATTAAAATATTAGATGAAGATAAGTGCATTATTTTGTTGTGTTCTCTACCAGACTCATGGGACAGTCTGGTTAGTGCAATAGGCAGCAATACAACTACCTTGAATTTTGATGACATTGTCTCAGCCTTACTATCGAAGGAAATGAGACGAGGAAATATGGAGGGTCATAATGGAGATGCCTTATCTGTATGAAGAATGTCCCAGAACAGAAACAAGAATAAGGTTTCTAGTGGGATATCTAAATCTCCTAGAAAGTTTGTAAAGGTGTGCTGGAAATGCAGAAAGGAAGGGCACTACAAAAAGGACTGCAGATCTAAAGCTCCTGAGAAAGGGAAGGGATCTGATGATGCTCCTTCTGCAAAGAAAAAAACCACCTTGGATGAAGGTGGGGATGTGTATTTGGCTTCTTCTTCAAATACACATGTATATCATGAGTCATGGTTGATTGACTCAAGTTCATCCTTTCACTTCACTCCCCATAGGGAGTGGTTCTGCGAGTATGAGAAATATGATGGCAGTGATGTCTTCTTAGGGGATGATAGGAAGGCTAGAATCGTCGGACGTGGAAAATTTAAGTTGAAGCTACAAGGTGGAAGGATTAGAACACTTCCTGGTGTTCTTCACATTCCTGCATTGGCCAGAAATCTGATCTCTGTAAGCAAGATGAATGATGCAGGTGTAAAAACAGTGTTCGAGAAAGATACATGTAAGATGGTTTGGGGAGTATTGGTATTAATGTGGGGAGTTCGGATTTGAACTCTGTACAAGCTTCAGGGCATCACTGTTATTGATGGGTGCAACAGTTCTGTGGTTCCCGAAAGTGGAGCGGAAAGCCTAGCAGTCTTTGGAGAAAAGACCATGTTATGGCATCAAAGGCTTGGACATAATGGAGAGAAGGGCCTTCGAATACTGCATGGAAATGGTATGGTAGAAGGTATGTCTAATATGTTGATCAGCAATTGTCATTGATGTCAACCCAAGCAGCACCAGGGGCTAACCCAATATTGCATGGGAATTTTGACCTACCAAATTAATATATTCTGGGTCAATATTTTTTTTGATGGTTTCTAATTTTCGATATGTTTCCGTTGATATATGGCACACCATGTAATTCTTCACGGTTTGAGAGATATTCATGTTTGAAGTTTGTACCCCTAGTTAGTGGGCTAAAACCCCATGGGGTTGGGGCATGGGTCATTGAAAAGTCATAATTAATATTTTTTAAGCTCCTAATATCCCTCCCACGTTCACTTGTTGAAGCCCCTCTCAACTTAAGCATTCATATAAATTGTGATCTTCATTTCCTCCTTATGCATGGGATTCGGCCATCTGAAACAGGTCATCGTGAAATTTTCGCTCTAATTTTTTTTCTATGAAGGTTCAAAAGCTGAAATTTTTATGAGGCAAATCCAAACTCGTGAGGAAGCTACAGTAAAAATTTCAGATCACGTTACACAATATTTTTGGAGATATGATCTGTGGAAGTAAGGGTTTTTGCAGGCTCTTGAAATTCATCTCAAAGAAGTGACCTTGGTAAAATCGTCATAACTCTCTCTCTGAGTATTGGATTGTAATTCTGTGAAAATTGGCAGATATTTCACAGTCTTTAGTTTTCGATCTATCAATTTCAGAGGCAAATGAAGAAACAGTGACATGTGGCACGCCGTACAAGTGCGCTCTGCTGAAACAATCCATAATTAGGGCAATGTGAGAAATTGGGTATAACTCTCTCTTGAAGAATCCAAATTGGGTCAGACCTATGGCATTGGAAAGAAGACTCAAAGGACTACTACAGGACCGAAAATTAGATATTGAGGATCTGAAATAGCAAAGATATACTAGATTCAAGATCGAGCTCCTAGAAGGCAAGAAAAAGCTAGATCATGTGTTGTCAAGGATTGCAAAGGACCAGACTTTCTACAGTAGAAAAGCAAAACAAGGTGCAACAGAGGGTAGCATGACAAGAGCAGCAACCAAGGTGCATAACAAGAGCAATAATTTCATCATATGAAGTCTTCAAGTGGGCAGCACTGCATACAATCATTGTAAAGGTATCATTGTACTTATTCATTGTAAATACATTATTGTACAAATTGTACTAGTGTCTATCTTCCAAGGGTTGAAGAGGCAGTGTTGGGAGGTCTAGGATCATCATTAGGTGGTTGTGTAACAGTTGGGGTTATGGTCTAGTATATCTTCTTCTTCTACATCATTCTATATCATTGTAAAGTGGACCATTTTCCCTGGTACAGGAGTCCAATCTTCTTTTATTCTTCTATAGGGTGGTAGGGTGGTGCTAGGGTGAGTTGTAGCTCATTGGGTGTTGGGGCATCCGTTCAGTGACTACTGAAGAATATTGGGCGTTGGAGCATCCATCCAGTGGGAGATGGAGAAGAATGCTTTTCTAGATTCTTGGAATTTGGAGCTTTATTTTCAATTGGATTTGAAAAAAATTATTAGAAAAGCATTAGGTGGTTTTTGTCCCAGAGTGGGTTTCCACCTTAAAAAATGTGTGCATTTGTGTTCCTCTTGTTTGTTTCTATAATTGTACAAACACTAATAATAATTGAAGATTAACTAATGCTATTATTGAAAGAAATATTGATTCACCCCAACTCCTACAATTTCCAACAATTGGTAGTAGATCTTGGTTCCTTCAATAGCAGTTTAACAGCTGGAAGGAGGTCATGGAGTATACCAAGAATGGTGTACCTCTATTCAATTAAAATAATTATGCACTTTGGAAAGGAAGAATGGAGATCTATCTCTTGGCACAAGGTTACGAAGTATGGGACACTGTTCAAAATGGATTTAGATCAACTACGGATGAACAAGGTAAGAAGAATTTGGTAAATGATGCAAAAGAAAAGAATATTATTATCAGTGGACTTCTTGAATCTACTTATCATAAGGTCTTGGGTTGTAAAACCGCCAAAAATGTATGGGACAAAAGGAATTACATGGAGTTCTCATAGCATATGAAATGAGACTTGATGAAGAAGAGGGTACTTTTCATCTAGAAACTGTGTTTGTTGTGTCTAAGAAAACCAATAAGGATAAATAACCTTCAATTGAAAAGACATGCACCTGCAAGTGTGAAGAAAAGGGAGATGATGAAGAAGGTCTTTCAGATGAAGAATATGCTTACTTCACGAGAAAACTACAAATTGGTAAGGGACAACTCAAAGATAAACTTCAATTGATATGTTTTAGTTGTAATGAGGTTGGGAATTTTTCAGCAAAATGTCCAAACAAAAGTAATGGCAACTCAAAAAGAAAGAAAGGCTTTAAGAAATTCAACAAGCAAGGATCCAAAAGGAACTTTCTCTCTAAAGAAGATAGCTCATCATTCGATGAAGACAATGATAGTGAAGAAGAAGCCAATGAGAGAGTATTGTTTATGGCCAAGCACAATAAGCAAGAGGTATCAAACAACGAAGAAGAAGGATGGACCATAGACGAATTTTATGAGGAAGAAATCAAGCTTATAAAAGATCTCAAGGTAGAGAAGATCCGTTCCAAAACTCTTGAAAAACAAGTTCAAGGTCTCAAAATTGAAGTTGAAGAACACAAATGCATTGAAGAGTCACTTCAAAAGAAGTTGGAAGAAATCAACCAAGAAAAGGAAGAATTAGAATTCAAAGTAGTCTCGCTGCGTGAGGAAGTGAAGAAAGGAAAAACTATCCAAAACTATGCCAACAACTCAAGGGCATTGGAAGAAATCATCAACAATCAACGATCTTACAACGACCAAACTGGCATCGGTTACAAAGAAGAAGAAGCAGGACCTCCTACAAAAAAATAAAATGAACCTATGAGATCTAACATGCATGTAGACTTCATTGGACAAGATTCGCAAGAACAACCTTGGAAGACAATTCCTTGACGAAAATTTCCATCCAGGTACCAACATATTTTTTATGGCTACTGTTATTCATGTGGAAAATTTGGTCATAAAGCTGTAGAATGTCGCACTTACCCTAGGAACGAATACAATTCCAGGAGATCTGTCAAATATGAGCCTCCCAGGGCTCAGTGAAATATCAATAGATTTGAACATTTAAGGAATAATATTGAATGTTACAAATGTCAAAAATTTGGACACATAGCCAAAGACTGCAGACTTGAAAATCCTCCAGAAGAATCTTCGAAGCCACAAAATGAATGAACATGGAAGAAGAAGAAGAATGATAATTGTGCTCTCGCTCTAAAGGCTCAAAAGAATAAAGATTTGTGGTATGTTGATAGTGGTTGCTCAACGCATATGACTGGAGATAGAAATAAATTTGTATCTCTAAAACAGAAGAAGGATGGAACCGTGTCCTTTGGAAATGATGGATCTTCAAATGTTATAGGATCAGGTACTGTCACTCTCGGAAGCAAAGATGTTCTAGCCAAGAATGTTCTATTGGTTGAAAACATGAATCATAATCTGCTCATTGTTGGACAAATGTGTGATCAAGGACAAACAATACTATTCAACTCCACGAAATGTGAAATCAGGAAAGGCGTGTATGGTGAAATTGTGGCTACAGCAAGTCGAGCTCCAAACGACATATATGTTGTGGATGAAGCAACTAAAGCATGTCTAATAGATAAAGAGGATGGTATAATAATTTGTAGCAATGATGATCGACTAAGTAAGAATTTTGCTACAAAGGTGCAAAGTGATTTCGAGATGTCTTTACTTGGTTGCAAATTGAGCATGGACGACTCATCTAAGGATGTGGATCAAAGGTTGTACAAATCTATGATTAGTAGTCTTCTATATGTAATAGCCTCCCAACCAGATGTTATGCAAGCAGTTGGACAAGTAACAAGATTCCAAGCAGCACCAAAAGAATCACATATTAAATATTCGCCAGCATTGGAATATCTTCACCAGAAGCTTGGGATTCTCCCAAGTTCTCATTAGATTTTCCTTTTTCAGAATATAAAGGGGTAGTGGAAGTGTGTACAGGTCTGCAGGACGGTTGTGTGTCAGCGTGAGTGGAAGTGTGTACAGGTCCGCGGGATGGTTGTGTTTTAGGGGGAGTTACCCTTTTCCATTGATGTCAAAGGGGGAGAGAATTTTGTAGGAAGAGGTGTCATGATCACAGGGGGAGTACTTGTGTTGCCATCAATGCCAAAGGGGGAGATTGTTGATCAGCGGTTGTCATTGATGTCAACCCAAGCAGCACCTGGGGCTAACCCAATATTGCATGGGAATTTTGACCTACCAAATTAATATATTCTGGGTCAATAATGCTTTTGATGGTTTCTACTTGTCGAGATGTGCACGCCATGTAATTCTTCACGGTTTGAGAGATATTCGTGTTTGAAGTTTGTACCCCTAGTTAGTGGGCTAAAACCCCATGGGGTTGGGGCATGGGTCATTGAAAAGTCATAATTAATATTTTTTAAGCTCCTAATATCCCTCCCACGTTCACTTGTTGAAGCCCCTCTCAACTTAAGCATTCATATAAATTGTGATCTTCATTTCCTCCTTATGCATAGGATTCGACCATCTGAAATAGGTCATCATGGAATTTTCGCTCTAATTTTTTTTCTACAAAGGTTCAGAAGCTCAAAATTTTTATGAGGCAACTTCGAAATCCTGAGGAAGATGTAGTAAAAATTTCAGATCAATTTCCGCAATATTTTTGGATATATCATCTATGGAAGTAAGGGTTTTTGCAGGCTCCTGAAATTCATCTCAAAGAAGTGACCTTGGTAAAATCATCATAACCCTCTCTCTGAGTATCAGATTTGAATTCCATAAAAAGTGGAAGATAGTGCACAGTCTGTAGTTTTTGATCTATCAATTTCAAAGGCAAATGAATAAACAGTGACACATGGCATGCCGTACAAGTGCGCTCTGCTGAAACAGTCCATAATTAGAGCAGTGTGAGAAATTGAGTATAACTCTCTCTTGAAGAATCCAAATTAGGTCAGACCTATGGCATTGGAAAGAAGACTCAGAGGACTACTATAGGACCAAAAATCAAATATTGAGGATCTGAAATAACAGAGATACACCGGATTCAATATCGAGCTCCTAGAAGGCAAGAAAAAGCTAGATCATGTGTTGTCAAGGATTGCAAAGGACTAGAATTTCTACGGCAGAAAAGAAAAAAAAGGTGCAACAAAATGTAGCATGACAAGAGCAGAAAACAAGGTGCATAATAGCAGCAATAATTTCATCGTATGAAGTCTTCAAGTGGGCAGCACTGCATACAATCATTGTAAAGGTATCATTGTACTTAGTCATTGTAAATACATTATTGTACAAATTGTACTAGTGTCTATCTGCCAAGGGTTGAAGAGGCAGTGTTGGGAGGTCTAGGATCATCATTAGGTGGTTGCGTCAAAGTTGGGGTTATGGTCTAGTATATCTTCTTCTTCTACATCATTATATATCATTGTAAAGTGGACCATTTTCCCTGGTACGGGAGTCCATTCTTCTTTTATTATTCTATAGGGTGGTAGGGTGGTGCTAGGGTGAGTTGTAGCTCATTGGGTATTGGGGCATCCATTCAATGACTACTGAATAATCTCGATCGTTGGAGCATCCATCCAGTGGGAGCTGGAGAAGAATGCTTTTCTAGATTCTAGGAATTTGGATCTTTATTTTCAATTGGATTTGAAAAGAATTATTAGAAAAGCATTAGGTTTTTGTCCCGGAGTGGGTTTCCACCTTAAAAAATGTGTGCATTTATGTTCCTATTGTTTGCTACTATCATTGTACAAACACTGATAATAATTGAAGATTAACTAATGCTCTAATTGAAAGAAATATTGATTCACCGGATCCCCCCCCCCCCCTCTCAGTATTTCCAACATAATAGCTCTCTAGATTTTGATTTCTGTGAACATTTTGTATATGGGAAGTAGAATCGGGTGAGTTTTCCTTCTAGTGCTAAGAGGGTGAACAAGATATTAGAGCTTGTGCACAGTGATGTGTTTGGACTTGTGTCGGTTCCATTACTGGGTAAGTCTGTGTACTATTTCTCATTCATAGATGACTTCTCAAGGAATACATGGATATATTTCTCGAGGAAGAAATCTAAAGTCTTTGACAGATTTAAATAATTTAAGGCTCTGGTGAAAAAACAGACAGAGAACAAGATAAAGGTGTTGAGGACAGATAATGGTGGGGAGTTCTGCAAGAAGGAATTTGAAGAGTTCTGTAAGAAGTGTGGTATAGCATGGCAGAAGACTACTCCATACATACCTCAGAAAAATGGAGTTGCAGAAAGAATGAACAGAACACTGATGGAAAAGGCAAGAAGCATGCTCAGTGGTATCGGGTTAGGAAAATAATTCTGGGCAGAGGCAGTGGAGACTGCATGTTACTTGGTTAACATATCACCTTCATCAGCGTTGGAGGATAAGACTCCACATGAGGTATGGACTGGTAAGAAACACTCTCTCTCTTTCACAACTGAGGGTATTTGGATGTGATGCATATGTACATGTTCCAAAGGAGAAAAGGAGCAAGTTGGATAATAAATCTAAAAGGTGCATATTTATTGGATATAAGGATGGTTTAAAGGGTTACAAGCTTTGGAACCCAGAAACAAGGAAGGTTGTGTACAGCCGAGATGTGGTGTTTAGAGAGGTGAAAGATGTTGTTAAACATGAAGTCCTACCAAAGGATCTAAGGAGATAGAGTTTGATCTAAAGGAGGATGAATCAGACTCTACAGCAGAAGAATACTTAGAAGAGGAAGAGCCACAAACTCCAATTGTGAGAAGATCAGCTCAGGAAAGAAGACAACTAGAAAGGTATAGTCCATCTTCTTTTGGTTAAAATTTTGCTTTAACTATAACTGATGATGCTCCCAGAACCTTCAGGGAGGAAGTAGATTCATAGGATGGAAAACTCTGGAAGGAGGTCATGATTGATGAAATAGCATCCTTGCATAAAAATGAGGCATGGGATCTGGTGGAGTTGTCAACTAGAAGGAAGCCCATCTGGAGCAAATGGGTGTTTAAGAAGAAGATGAATGTAGAAGGAAAGGTGGAGAAATAAAATATATTTTGGTAGCAAAAGGTTATTCCCAGGTGCCGAGAATTTATTTTGGTGATATTTTTTCTCCTGATGCCAAAGTAACTTCTATTAGATTACTTTTATCTGTTGCTGCTGCATTTGATTTTGAGGTAGAACAGATGCATGTGAAGACAACATTTCTTCACGGGGATCTAGAAGAGGAGATATACATGAAACAACCTAAAGGCTTTATGGTGAAGAGGAAGAAAGAACTGGTATGCAGGTTAAAGAAGTCTCTGTATGGGTTAAAACAGTCACCAAGGATGTGGTATCAGAAATTTGATACCTATATACGGGGACTTGGCTTCACCAGAAGCAAGGAGGATCACTGTGTCTATTTTAAATTAATTGGTGACCATGTTATTTATTTGGTCTTGTATGTGGATGATATGTTGTTGATTGGAAATGACAAAGAAATTATCCAAGATTTGAAGACCCAACTGTTCTTCAAATTCGACATGAAGTATCTTGGTGTTGCAAACTATATTTTGGGCATGGAAATTAAGAGAGATCAGGCAAAGAGGAAGCTCTGGTTAAACCAGAGGAAGTATGTCGAGACTATATTGCAGAGGTTCAATATGCAGAATAGTAAACCGGTGAATGTTCTGATTCCTATAGGTACAAAGTTGTATGTTGAACAATGTCCCAAGACATAAGAAGAAGAGGAGGATATGTCCTGTGTTCCTTATACAAGTGTAGTGGGTAGGCTGATGTACGCAATGGTCTATACTAGACCAGACATTGCACATGTAGTGGGATTACTGAGAAGGTTTGTGTCAAACACGGGGAAGGAGCATTGGAGAGCAGTGAAGCGGGTTTTCAAATATTTTTGTGGCACTAGTGATTATGGCTTGTGCTACCAGGGAAGACCAGGATGGGAAAGAGTGTTGGAAATTCATGGTTTTGTTGATGCACACTGGGTTGGAGATCTCGACCAAAGAAGATCTACCAGTGGGTATGTTTTTGGCCTATTTGGAGGTGCATTCAGTTGGATGAGTAAAAGACAGTCTATAGTGGCTCTTTCAACTACAGAGGCAGAATACATAGCAGCCACGCATGCAAGAAAGGAATCAATTTGGTTGCGGAGATTGTGTTCAAGTATGGGGTTGGTGCAACAAGCTATAAGGATAGATTGTGATAGGAAAAGTGAAATTTTCTTGGCTAAGAACCCTGCTTATCATTCAAATACAAAGCACATTTATGTTCAATATCACTTTGTGAGAGGTATGGTTGATGCTAAAAGGGTGTTGCTGGTAAAGGTGGACACCTTGAAGAATTTTGTAGATGCATTGAAAAATTCTGTGAGCACTCATAAGTTCTCTTGGTGTAGAGAAACAATGAGTGTTTCAAAGCTGGGATAATGACTAAGCTCTCTTGTGGCCCCCTATGGAAAGAAAGCAACAAGTGGGAGAATGTTGGGTATGTGTTATATTCTTTCGACGACTAGTCACGTGTGGGGAGGTCACAGGGGGGGGAGAGACCAAGTGCAATAGGGGGGTCATAGGGGGGGTGGTAGCCCCCCTATTCAGGGTTCGAAGCAGCACCCCGGGAAAAAAAATTTGGTCCTTATTTTCCGCTGGGTGGACCTGCCCATGGTTTTGTGCATGGGTTTGCACATGGTTTTGGGGCATGATGGTTTTCCACCCCTGGTATTTTGTAGATTCGGTCAAGGGAAATACGGGTATGTTCTAATCCAGGGTTAATGGATTGGGGTTTATGTATGCTTTGGCATGTATATATATGTGTTGTAACACTAAAAGGAATATAATGAAAAATCAAGCTGGTCGTCCCAATTTGGGATCGAGGGGAAAATCTCTGTGTTTATCTGTTTTATGTTTTATGCTCTCGCTATTGTTTTTTTTTATGTTTTAAGATTAATTTGTAGATAACATATGTTCAGGGTTAAAACCTACATTTATTGCATGTTTGAAATGTTTGAATTTAGCTCACTTATTCACATGCTTGAATTTGTACTTGTTCAGTCAAGATGGAGCGCAAGACCCTGGGTTTTGTCTGATAAAATCCACGTTGCAAAATGTTTTGGTTTATCATGAATATATGCATGACTCTTCTGATTGGATGGCTGTGACCATACCTGAGTATATTTATTTATCCTTCTTGCTGGATGGATGTGTCCATACCTCGGATCTCATTTTTATACGTAATCTATTATGGATGGTTGTGCCCATGCCACATATTCATGTATTATAGATATCAGTATTACTTGTAATTGCATGTATTCCAATGACGATGTTTGGTTTGAACACGTTCTCATAAGGCATTTCACTCCTCCCTATCTCTCGGACCTCATGCTTTAGGGGGCCTCTGTTACATAGCATTTTGTCACCGTCCCTGCAATCCCCATCCCGCACATTGGAGGACCATTTCAGTGACTTCTATGTATTTTCATACCTTGCAAAAAGTGTTATTGCATCCCTTGGCATGTGAATAACATTTCCTCAGTTGACTATTCCTGGAGCAGATTCTCAAAAACATATGATTTTGGGTCGGCGCTAGTAGGCAGTTATGGCCTCGCGCCCATAGAAAAATTAGAACTAGGCCTCACACCCATTGGTGCTCTGTCTTAGTGGACTGCCTGCGTTGAGATGTTTTTGGAAAGTTTTTAAAAATAGAATCGAAGTTTCCATTCCCAACCACTTTGTGAGTGGAGTCATCATGTTTTTTTCGACTGAATAACATTGAATTCCTTCCTTTGGCTTCTTGTTTCCTACATTTGTGAAACTCCCCAAAGGATAAGGCCTCCCTTCCACCTTATGAGGGATCCAAAACCACCTCCTCCTCTCCTATAAATCCATCCTTCTCACATAGTTGTAGCTAGCTGAATAGTCCTTACTATAGCTGGTGTGAGAATAAAGTAGAGAGGAATCCATTGTCAAGAGAGAGTTTAGGCCTATTGCCTCACCAAGTCTAATCCCCCGACGAATGCTTGAGACGTGTTTGACTGGACCCGTCGAAGGAGGCTACAACGTCAAGGCTTTTTTGGTTGTAAACTTCTTCTCTCTACTTATTAATACATGACTGATATTTTGGTTCTCGTTTTTCATTTGATATGTCTAATCCTATGCAATACGTTTGATTCTCCTTGACCAATCAAATATTTATGAATGCAATTATGTTTTCATATGTTGTCATCGTTCTTTGACCCTTGTGCAGGTACACAGATATTACCGCTGAAGGACCACAGCATGTGAAGATGAAGATCAGGAGATGACCATCGCAAGCTATGACAAGAGCGTTGGAACAAAGGTAGGTCATCTATCTCAACACAGTTTCATTCATAAACTAGGAGTCCGAAGGATTAACATGTTCCCTTGTTGCTAGACCCACCCTAGGGCTAGAGGGATCGCCTCTGTCTGCAAAGGGGATTTACTTGCACAACACATGCTCTACACTTGTGCATAAATACATCTAAATTTTGAGCTCATTTCTTGCTTAGATTGTCATATTGCAAGTATGGATCAATTCTCTCATTAGTCTCAAATCAAATATGGGATAATGACATAACTAGAAATCTATGATTAATTTCAGTCTTATAAAGAAACAATTATATATCTCCTCTTGTTCTGGGTGTAAAGACACTTCAAAGGGACATAAATTTAAGCATCAGTAATCTTGAAAAGGGTCTCATTCCTCCTATTATAATTCTAAGCAAAAGAGACCAAGATTGAATCTATTAAAGGCACATCCTGATTATCTTAAAATCTATAGTCCCCATTGATCATTATACAATTCGCTAAATTGTGTTAATGGCATAAGAAGACAATAATATGTGTGTATGTTCTATGAAGAGATTGGAATATAAAAATACATAGTCTGAACCTATGCAAATCAGTGGTTCAACCTTCATTGGAAGGTACAACTATTTTAATTTACAGTGGTATTATTTTTGGAATTGTTTTTTAGTGTAAGCTCTATACAGTTGTCGACAATAGTAAGGGTCTATGTTTGAAAGCCCTAATTCAAGGGTATAATAATATGATTGGACACTTTAGAAAGAAACAAGCTATAATCAATGGTAATGTCACAACATTCAGTGCAAGACAATTTTGTATTTAGTCATTATTACACTCAAGTAAACATTTTGAATAAATTTTCAAGTATAATAAATATTGTTGCACCTATAGCAGTCAGCTTTGTGGGACTTGTGCATCATAAATTTTCAAGTAGAGAAGAAATAATTTATTGATTTGGAAGATATAGAAGTCCAGAGCTAGTGATAGGGTCATTATGGCAGTCATATCTTTGAAGGAAGGTTATTTTTGTTGTCAACCTATCACTAAATATTAGGAAATATTCAATTTTGTTCCATCATGGGAAAGAGTTGGTGTGGTACATCAATGGCTGACAATAATAACAAGAATCAGTAAAACATAGTTGTTTTTATAGTCATTTCAATAAATTCTTGGGTAAAAGGGATATAGTTGTAGATAGTTCTCTAGATATGTGCATCACTAATGAGCTAGTAGTAAAGTAGTAGCATATTGATCCTGAAGTAAGAAGAGTTTAGTGTATAGATATAGTAAAGAATAACTTGATTTGATGTAAACCTTAAAGAAAAGCGATAAAAATACCATTGCATCTGGAATAGAAGGTCACTAGGACAAAGGTATGTAACCTTGAGGTATGTATGGCATATTTTAATATAGATCCAACATGTAACATTGTAGATTGAGTGTATGGTTCTAGTTTTTGTTGTTAACATTGTTGATATTGGTATTGATATCTAAAACCTTCGTCGGCATAAGTAAAACCCTATTCAAATAAAACCCTAACCATATTCCCTTATAAAAACCCTAACCCTTAGTATTTTAGGGTTTTTGTACAATCTAGGGCTCATGAAAAGTATGTATGGATGAGGTTTATGAATTGTATATTGATCCCTTGGTCTAAGCTTAGCACTTGAAACCCTAGGAGTCCATCCTCTAAGTTGCCATGGTAGCCCTATATTGACAAATTAACAGCATGATTTTGTTATTTCATACTTTTATTCGATGTACTTTTCAATGAATATTGCAGGTACAAAAAGTAAAGGAAGAAGGATGAGAAAATACTCTATTTTGGAAAGCATGAGTGAAGGATTGAATTGTAAGGACCCTTGTATTCTTGGGCACTCTGATAGATTCATGGTATAATCATGCGACTGTGGATGCCTAGAAGAGAATAACTAATATCAGCATATGGAAGGATTCATGAACCTCATATATCAGTCAATTAGACGATATAAATATGTTTTTGCAAGACGAAAATAAGGTCATTTATGGATCCTCCTTTGCGATTTCATGGAGTGATTTCTTGTTAAAATGTGTAAATTCAATCAAATTCCACATTGGACAACTCATTTGTAAAACATGATTATTGGAATTAATTCCTATTTTCGATAGGACCAATTTTGACCTATGATCATTGTGTGTGTGTGTGTGTGTGTGTGTGTGTGTGTGTGTACATGTGTGTGTGTGTGTGTGTGTGTGTGTGTGTGTGTGTGTGTGTGTGTGTGTGTGCGTGCGTGTGTACATGTGTGTGTGTGTGTGTGTGTGTGTGTATACATGTGTGTGTGTGTGTACATATATGTATACATACATACATACATACATACATAAATACATATATATATATATATATATATATATATATATATATGAATTCGAACTTGCACAGAGAAATAAAAGAGCCAACCTATGGATATTAAGTAATTTATATAAATAACAATAGTTACCATTCAACATGGATGCAGACCTCCTATCTAAAGAGGGCCTACAACAAGCTATGGGAATCTGGGTAACTTGCATAGAGAAATAAAAGAGCCAACCTATGGATATTATGTAATCTATATAAATAACAATAGTTACCATTCAACATGAATGCATACCTCCTATCTAAAGAGGGCCTACAACAAGCTATAGGGTTCTGGGTAACTAAAGAATTCGACGGATATTTGGTTCAGGTCCTGGAACAGCCTCCTTTCGCTCACTAAATGATAATCCAATTAGTCTTTATTTTTGTTTTTTGTTTTTCATCTTATGTTACAAACTATTATTGTAAAATGTTAATACAAACCTGCTATATACTTATAACTCCACTTATCTCTGTTTCGGATTGTTTTCCTCGTCAAAGGAGATCCGGGAGATAACACAAGGGTTTTTTTTTATTTCTTAAACTCTATACATCTGGAATGGTGCCTACTACCCAAATGTTTTTTGTATAAAAATCAACAAAAGGCCTGCATTTGAATCTTGTTTAGGGTTGTTTTTACTATAAATGAAAGCCTGGGGGTCGATACAGGCGCATATCTTTGAAAACTTTTGACAAGGCTGGTGGAAACAGTAATGTTGATTTCCACACAGCTGCAACTCCATGCTTTTTCTTTCTCCTATGGCTGAAAGGAAAACATGCAGTTTTTTGGAATGCCAAGGGCATATACTATGTAACCTTCTATGACCTTAATAGAAAGTTCGATTATTATTTTTTGAAAAATAAATAAATAAATAATATATATATATATATATATATATATATATATATATAGTTACCATTCTAAAATAATAAGTCGAGATCCCTTCTTTAGTCATGTTCACCTAGGAATCCTAGAACGAGTTCATTGGAGGTACATTAGCACTATCTTGCAAGAGGATTCATCAAGGTACATTTTGTATTTATGTGTGTGTGTGTGTGTGTACACACACACGGAAATATATATATTAGAACTTGCACAGAGAAATAAAAGAGTCGACCTGTGCAACATATTAAGTAATTTGTATAAATAACAATAGTTACCATTCTCAAAGAAGTCAAGATCCCTTCTTTAGTCATGTTCACATAAGAATCCTAGAACAAGTTCATTGGAGGTACATTAGCACTATCTTGTAAGAGGATTCATCAAGGTACATTTTTTATTTATGTATTTTTGTAAAGAGGAAGAGAACCTATGGAGAAAAGACACAGTCCTAAGGCACTCAAATATACTATTGTGCCAAGTTTGAAAAGTCCCATTGAAGCTGAATTTAGAGAGAGAACGATCTTGTGAAGTAGTTATGAGTATATGAGGGTTATCTTGCATCATTGTTCTAAGAATATTTATATTTCTTTATTTTAAATTCTGAGCTCACATATAATTATTTTTGAAAGCCCTAACTAAAGGTTCATCTCAAGTTCCTTAAGGCCACTTTTGAGGATATAGGTAGTAAGAAAATTCTCTTACAATTAAGATAGTGGGAAACTACAAACATCTAGTAGTCTATGTAATCGTGTCTCTAAGTTTTATAAATATCAGTCTCCTTGAAGGAAATAAAACTCGTTTTTGGGTGAAGAAGATCCTTGTAAAGGAACAATAATATACCTCCCTAAAATCCTATAGTAGTCTCCCATATAATTCAAGAATAGAAGTTGTATTATTTAAAGCAAGCCCGGAGCAAGGAATTTATTTCCAGAAGTCATAATACACTTGGCAAGAGAAGTATGCAATAAATGTGTCTTGAAGAAAATTAAGCACCCTTTGACTTTGGAATCTTGGATAAGGGTTGCAGTGCCCTTGAGATCTTTATTCTTGAAGACAAGCAGTAAGAAGAGCTTGGAATATTGTTGCAGGTCTTGTAGCATCCCTTATGATCATGAAGCATAGAGGTATGGAAACCCTGAGGTACGTATGATATAATTTATTTTTTTCTAAGGGTTTGAAACCCTATTTTTCTATTTCCCTCATGAAAACCATACTTCTTTATTTCATGGGTTTGTGGAGAATCTACGGCATGATTTATGAGGATTATTATTTGATTTCTATCTAGATCTAGGGTTTGTATTTGGAAACCCTAGTATTCCATCCTCCATTGTTGCATAGAAACCCTATATTGTTATATTGACATCATGCTTTTATTATCACATATTGTGCTTGGTAGTGCTTTTCATTGATGATTGGAGGTGTCTCATGAATAAAGCATTGGAAGGAGGTAGATCATATGTTTTGGCAAGCATAATGAAAAGAGGAAACTGTGAGGACCCTAAATTTGGTATTTTTATGAAGAATGGTCATATGGATATGGATGCATGGACGAGAAGGACCTCCTTATGAATAATGGATTGGGAAAATTGATGCATTGGTAGCAGCCATATTGTAATGGAGAAATAAAGCAAATGGTTTTGGATAATATCATGGGAGGATTTATTCACTATGGTTGAATAAGGACCATGATGATATTTTAGAGTTTTTTTTCTCTGATTTGAAGTAAGCTTCCTAGAATTTTGTTGATATGGTTGCAGCATGGTAGAATCTCATCTTTTGAATGAGGAGCATATTTATGAAGGATAGATGACTAACTTAATTAAGACTTTAGAGGGAGATATAGAATCCCTGACATAATAGCTTCAAGTTTATTACATGAAGGAAGTCCATGACAAAAGATGTTCATGAAGGAAATACATGAAATTTCATTATGATCTGATGACTCTGATGTTTAACTCTAATGTTTTTATATATCTCTGCTACCTGATAAGATGGATGGATATCATACGATTATGATTGGATGTCCTTGGCACGTGGAATAATGACATAAAAGGTACAGGTTACAGATAGCTCGGTGGCAATGTTTTGGAATGGTCACTTTCTTGATATCTAGATGGAGCTATGGTTGATTTATGATGATTTTTTTGGTGAATATGTAGCTATTGATGATATCTAGATAAAAAAAATTGATCCTCTCATATATCTAGGTAAGAGGGATTTGACTTCTAAATTCAAGATGAAATACGTATCCCCAATGCGCTACTTCCCAGGGTTAAAGGTCTAGAAAAAAAATGGAAAAGCTTATGGTCTAGATATAGACAATTTGTGGGGCCTGGTGTTCTTGGTAAACACCCAACAGGACATGTGCCTTTCTATGAATACATTAACTCAATTTATGGTTAACCCTCATTCTTAGATTGTTTATTTTTTAGATATCTCTATGATACAATTAACTATGGTCTGAGGTACACTATCAGGAATCTAATATTCCATGGATATTTTGATGTTGGATGATTTAGCAGTGTGGTGGATGTAAAGAGCACATCTAGGTGCTATATCTCTTGGGATGCACTTCTATTTCGTGGGTGAAAGACCAAAGTTTGTTGCTCTGGGAGCACCGCTGAGGATGAATATATATGTAAAGCAGCGAGCATGGCTTATTTTGAATCCATTTGGTTGAGGAAGATCTTCAGTGAGCTATTTAAGAATGTGTTGGAAACCACTATTGTATATTGCGATAATTTGAGTTGGATTCGCCTTTAAGCGAATATGCGTTCCACAACTGCTCTAAGCATATTGACATTATGTGCCACTTTTAAATTTGAATATGGAGCAACGGGGAGAAATCAAGCTCCATCATTTCAGGTCATATGAGCAGGTTATTGACATCCTTACAAAGCCTCTTGGTAATTCTAAGAACTCTACTGAGAAACTAAAAGGATGTCACTCTCCTTTGAAGTGTGAATTCTCTAGGGTATCCATATTTCTAAAGGAGAAGAAGGTAAGAGTTTACTTTGATGAATCATATCTCTTGGTTGGGTGGTTGACATGATCATGGTGTGTTTCTTTTTGGGTCTATGGTCTTGGAAGTCTCATTTGAATTTGATAAGAAGATAATTTGGGTCCAAGGAAAATTTCAAGGATGGAAAATTATCTTGAAGTTTAAAAACATTGGCGAATCTCACTAGTCCCTAATATGCAAACTATAAAAATTTTATTGATATATTTATAAAATTATTCAAATATATAATAATTATATATATTTTCTCTATATAATGTTGGCAATTTTTAAGTTAGAATAATTTTATATTGTAAAATTTAGGAGAATCATTTTTAGAAAAAAAGGAAATCATCGAATATTTTTTTTGGAAAACTCATGGAAAATTAGCCCACCTACGAATATTAGCCCCTAAAATTTTCCATATTTTTATCTATGGTATTGGAATATTTGCAATGTAGAAATAAAAATTTGCTTGAAATCAAATGCAATGAAAAACTAAATCACACACCCGATAGCAAAGCACATGGTGGGATAAAGTTGAGCAATACTTGGATGAGATTTTTTCACATATATGACTCCAATGCCTAGTTAATATTTCAAATCCAGATATGAAAATGAAAGTACCTGCAAAACAAAGGAAGGAGGAGAAGTTAGATGAGATAAATAACTAATAAAATAGAATAAAAATCATATCATTGCCTTATGCCTAAGTAATAGAGAAAGACTTTCCCCTACTTCCCTGCATGAAAAAAGAGATTTTATGGTCTTTCACTCAAATACAAACACAATGGTCAAAGAAAGATAAATACTACATGAACATTTTTCATGGAAATTTTTCTTATTTCTTATAAACCTTTATGTAACTCCCACTCAGACAAGACATACAACACAAATATCAAACAAATTTTGTTGTCTCACTTAAACCCTTCCCATATTGAGCTATTTGCTTCATATAGTTGTTCCACTTGAACATCTAAATTGATATTATTCGTCCTAAACATATTCATGATACCAATGAGGGAAACTTAGATTAAAGTTGACCAAATATTAAATTTAATTACATGAGTAAATAATAATTAAAATGACTTGAGTTAATTAATACCTGAATGAGATCATCTTGGTTTCGAGAATAAATTGTTGGAGTAGTTTAATATTGGATCAAACCTCCCTCCACTCGACCGAGAAGCATTGAAATAAACATTGACTTTTTTGTTGCTTTATTGTATTGAGGGTATTTTGTTCCAAGATTATCCAAATCCTAATTTATTCCCTATTGAACAAGACCAACCACATGAAGGTGGAAGCTCTCATGGCACCTCCCCACCCTCACATCACTCTCAATTCCCCAGTACCCAATCTATCTACTATATAGGAAATAGTTGAAAGAAAAACATTAAGATACATTTAAAAATAAATAGCAAGAATCCATTCATTCATTCATTCGTAAATCCACAAAATATTTTAATCAATAAATTTTATCATCAAAAATATGTTTACATAATATGAAACAAGGTTGTGTACATAAACAAAAATATAACAATTATTCATTAACATATAAAATTCATTCATTCATTCATTAATCATAGACAAAAAATATTTCATCTCAAAAAAATGTATCATCAAAAATATGTTTTCATAATATGGTACGTGATGTTTCTAATGATATAACTAGTATAGTCATTTATTTTTCTTTTTCTTTGTTTTTTATAGCCTAGTCGTGTACTCATGATGTTTTCGAGGCTGTCACGAGATGGGTGGATTATCATTTGTAATAAGAAAGAAATGTTAAATTGATATTTTTTGTTATTATTCATTAATAAAAATAGCATTAGAGTTTTCTTTACCTCATGCATTAGTTGACATTGTAATAATAGCTCGTCTGTGCTCTTTTTCTGGTACAAGATCCTCATGTATGACACTCTATGCCATTGAAATTTGGATCATGGTGTATGTATGTTGTGGTGTGAACTCTTCCAAAAAATCTTATATAAGAAAGAAAAAAGAAAAAATTATTAGAAATTTTAAAAGTAAAAAAAAAAATCATAATTGAACTTATGACATTAAAAAAATCACTTTAAAATATGGTTATTACCCAATAGCTATGAATATGTTGGTTGAACATATTGATCCTATCTTTAATATCAAGACTTGTAATTCTAATGTGAATAAAACGAGAAAGTTCTTCGTTCGTTCTAACCACAAGCTTGTTGATTGTTATGATTGGGTCAAGAAACAAGCACAACTCATCATTATCAAACAAATCAAGATCACTGAGCACTCCCTCAGTAGCATATGTGGAATTTTATAAGGATGGCGCCTTCCACTTATGACCTTGTTTACAAAATAAGTGTAATTTGTAATTTTATTCCACCATCCTCGGCTATAAACATTCAAATATTTGATTTTGATGAAACATTTTAGATCAATAAAAAAATTCAATTTAATGAGTTAGCTCAATTGGAATGGGCATCATTTGGATGAGAACCATCATGAGGTGACTAGACAATAGGATATAATATTTTTTAATTGAATTGACTTAGATTATTTGTATATTAGGAGGCATATTTAGTAGTACTAAATGAGTCAATGGTATATTTCAATGTGAAGCTTTCCTTTCGTGTATAATGAAATTTTCAAATCGATAGTTGAGATAATTATCACATGAGTTAAAACCATTATGTAATTGAAAGGGGCACATGAATATGAACAATTTATTCACTAAAACTCAGAGGATTAAACCCTTAACTATTCATTTGGAAGTTTTATTGAGGTATCACAGCTAAAGGGACTAATTCAAGGAGAAGAGAAGAAGGTTATTATTCAAGGAAAGGAAGGCATCGACTCTTTTATTAACAAGAACATTAGAAGTATAGCAACACAATATTGTGGATGTAAAATCCTAAAGGTCACTATAATAATTCATCAGTACACAAACTCGGAATTTCAGTTACTCAAATCCTTCACCGTGGATATTTTTATAAGTATGTCATTCCCAAGACTAAAATATATGGTTGATTTAACAAATTTTGGTACATTAGAAACAAGTTCAATGCATGGTAGTTATGATTATAAATATTATGGAAACTAGTTTTATAACCTATGAAAGCTTCCTTATTTTTCCTAATAGTCATAAGGGTTGTACATATTTTAAAATGACCTGTATGACAAGATGTTTAAAATCCACAAAGTTTATATGAGACAAAATATTAGAATGTCTTCTAGATTTTTCCCCTTATTCATTTTACATGGGTTTTGGTTGAGCCTCTATAAACAATTCTTTTCATTATAATTTAATCATAACCTCTAACCAGAGTTGTATAAAAAAATATCACAAATATATGATGCCTTAAAGGGTGTAATCATTCATTCATTCATTTATACATTCACAAAATATTTATCACAAAAAATATGTTTAAATAATATGAAACAAGGTCATTTAATTTTTTTCCAATAAAAAAATCACAACATTTTATTAAGGTAGTCAAAATTTACATGTGCACATACCATAATGCATTCAACCTCTCAATCAAAAATGTGGTGCTCAAAAAATCAGGCTCTAAATGAACAAGTGTAATATTTTTTTATCATATTTCATTATCATTTAAAATATGTAGTTAGCAAGGGTGTCTGGCGCAACAAAGCGATGGAATTTAAACAAACACCTTTGTAGATCTCAAAATAGTCAGTCCTTTAATATATCGGAATCGAGATCCTGTTATAAGATTTTAAAAAAATATCCTTTTATCTTTCCTCTGATCTGATATACTCTTTTATATCCATTCAAAAACAATGATGAAGCTTTATCAAACAATACAGTCTATGTAAACCTCCGCTCCACAGATATGGTCGATTCTCGCTCACCCAATTCGCAAGTCGGAATTTTAATTGTGTCTCCAACTGTCGACAGATGATTCAATTCAATACGCAATCGGTGATCACAATGTGCTATAATATGTATTATTTGCAGTAGTCCCAATGCGATATCAATATATTTATCACAACTCCAATACACTCCACCTTCCAATCTGCACCGATGTAATATCAATCGGCGGTTTTGAGTCGCTATTGGCAAACACTACAAGTGTTGATCACTTCTATAACTCCGATGTGAAGTTATCGGAATATCGGAGATCGTTGTGTTTATTATGTTACCTCCCGTAAGCTCGGCGATATATCACGGATCCGATATCCCTTTCAAAATCAATACTTATATTATTACAGATCCGTCCAAAGGTTCTGTCAATGTTTTTGTGTAAATTCTTTGTGTTAAAGACTTTACCGTGCACAATCTCGACTATTGTCCGATTCACATTAACACAGAAATTCATATGATTGAAATTAAAATACACACAGAACCGTGGCTATATCAATCAATTACACAAAAAGACAATGCTCGAGTTCCCACAATCCATCATTCGGTTATGCACAAAACATAATTGCATTCTTAATATACAGAAAAACAAAACAGAGCCTCGCTTTGCCCAAATTGTCCCAAAAAAGAACCACTGTTACACACTGTCACAATACACCACAATTCTGAGCTTTCGCTCCACACCAAATCTCACTAACTCTACTCCGCATCACATTTTTCTCTTGTTTATTAATTTCATTAATTATTCTAATAATAGCTAACATCAAACTCCTGTTTTTTCTAAAGATCTTAACAGAAATCTTCTATCTCTTAACTCTCGGTTACACCTGTGTTACAAATCTTATCAGTAAATCTAAATAAGACAGTCTCACTTATTACAATAAATAATAACAAATTGTTTTAGAAATCGACCTCTTCAGTAAAACTAAATTTGACCAAACAGTTTATAAATTTCACTATGTTTAGCCACAACATGTGGACAAATCTCCACATTGCTGGCTAATTCTGATGCTCCTGCATCAGACTCCAAGGGAAGAAAATATTTGTCCTTCAGATTTTCAAAGTTTATTCCTTATCTCTGTAATTTAGCTGTTGTCAACCAACTGGAGTCTTCCATCGGTTGCTCTTTCCACTTGACTAGATATTGAAAATATGTTTGCCCTCAAGTTTTCTTGAATATTCTTTGATCCAAGATAGCTTCAACTTATTTTTTAGATGCTTTTGGTACCTGTTCCTCCCAGTCTACAGTTTGAACTTCATCTCCTGTAACTTCATTCTGCAATTCGATCTCTGCCTCTCTGAATGGATACAATTCTGCAACATTAAAAATGGGGGATATTCTGATTCCTTCTGGCAACTCAATCTCATATGCATTGGCTGAAAATTTTCTTTTGATTTTACAAGGTCCTATCTTCTTCAATTTCAGTTTGTTATAAGTTTTTGTAGGAAATCTCTCTTTTCTCATATATGCCATGACTAAATCTCCCACTTGAAACTCTTTTTCTCTTCTTTTCAGATCTGCTCTCTACTTGTATCTACTACTGCTTTCCTGCAATTTACCTTTAACTTCTTCCTGTAGCTTCTGCATTTTTTCAACAAAATCTTCAGCACTTGCACTCCTGGATTCCTGTTTTCCCAAGTCCCTAAGTTCATATACTCCTCTCGGATGCATTCCAAAGAAAATATGAAATGGACTCATTCCAGTGCTTCGGTTAGGTGTATCATTGTAAGCGAATTCAGCTTGAGCTAATGCCAAATCCCACTGTTTGGGATTCTGATGTACCAAACTTCTTAATATATTTCCCAAGCTCTTGTTCACTACTTCAATTTGTCCATCTGTCTGAGGATGGTATGCTGAAATAAAACTGAGTTTAGTCCCCAGTTTCTTCCAAAGTGTCCTCCAGAAATGCCCTACAAATTTAGTATCTCGATCTGATACAATGCTTACAAGTAAACCATGCAATCTTACAATCTCTGAAAAGAATAAATTTGCTATGGGTGTTGCATCATTAGTTTTCTTACAAGAAATAAAATGTGCCATTTTAGAAAATCTGTCTACTACAACATAAATAAAATCATTTCCTCTCTGAGTTTTTGGTAAACCCAGAACAAATTCCATACTCACTGCATCCCATGGTCGATCTGGTATGGGTAATGGCTGATATAGACCTGTATTCTGACTCCTTCCTTTGGCATATTGACATACCCTGCATTTCTCAACAAAAATTTTAACATCCGTTTTCATTTTAGGCCAATAATAAAAAGCATTCACCTGAGCGAAGGTTTTATCTTGTCCAAAATGACCAGATAATCCTCCACTATGCTTCTCCTTAATTATGTTCTCTCTCACGGAACATTTAGGAATACATAATTTGTTGCTTTTAAATAACAGGCCTCCTTGAATAAGGTAGTCCATCCATTAACTTCTGTTATGGTTCATCGGATTCTGAACTGTTGTGTAGATGTCTTTAAAATCCTCATCATCCTTGTACATTTCTATCACTTCATCAAAACCTACAACACCCACTTTAAACTCTTGTAAAAGAAAACTTACCCTGCTCAATGCATCTGCCACTTTATTAGACTTACCGCTTTTATGCTTTATTACAAAAGTGAAACTTTGCAGAAATTCCACCCATTTGGCATGTTTCTGATTTAAATTTGGCTGATTATTAATAAACTGCAAAGCATGATTGTCTGAATATAAGATTAATTCCTTTGGCAGCAATTAATGCCTCCACTTTTTCAATGCCTGCACAATAGCATAAAATTCCTTGTCATAGGAAGAATTAACTTCTCGCTGAAATATGCTATTGGCCTTTGCTCTTGGCTTAATACCGCACCAACTGCTTTTCCACTTGCATCGGTTTCCACTTGAAAGACTTTCTCGAAATTTGGCAATGCTAGAATTGGATTTTCTGTTATCTTCTTTTTCAGCAGATTAAAGTTTCTGTCAGCTACCTCTGTCTATCGAAATGGTTGATTGACCTCCCTGATGGTCTCAAGGATTGGTGCACAAACTTGACTAAACCCTTTTATAAATTTTCGGTAAAAACTAGCAAGTCCATGAAAACTTCTTACCTCAAATACACTCTTGGGAGTAGGCCAGTTCCTGATTGCTTGTACCTTCTCCGGATCCATTTTCAAACCTTCTTTGGAAATCACAAATCCCAAGTATACCAGCTCCTCTTTCATGAAACTACATTTCTTCAAATTGATTAGTAATTTTTCTTTCTGTAGAGTTTTCAAGACTAACTTCAGATGTTCCAAATGCTCCTCTTTACTTTTGCTAAAAACCAAAATATCATCAAGGTAAACAACAACAAATTTACCTGTATACTCTTTCAAGACCTCGTTCATTAATCTCATGAATGTGTTGGGTGCATTAGTGAGCCCAAAAGGCATCACTAACCACTCATACAGTCCACTATTTGTTTTGAAGGTCGTTTTCCATTCATCGCCTTCCCGAATTCTGATCTGATGATACCCGCTTTTCAAATCTATCTTAGTAAAGTACCTGGATCCACTTAAACAGTCCATTAAATCATCCATTCTGGGCAAAGGAAATCTATACCTGACTGTTATTTTGTTGATAGCTCTAGAATCGATGCACATGTGCCATTCTCCTCCCTTCTTCGGACTAAGTACCGTTGGCACAGCACACGGGCTCAGACTTTCTCGAATCAGCCCCTTGTTCATCAGCTCCTGTACTTGCCTTGCAATCTCTGCGTTTTCCTGGGGAGTTAGTCTATACGCAACTTTATTAGGTAGACTCGCTCCTGGTACTAAGTCGATATGGTGGCTCACACTTCTCATCGGTGGTGATTCATTTGGTAATTCATCCACAATGATATCCACAAAATTATTTAACACAGCTTGAATTTCTTCAGGAAAATCATTTAAATTCGTATAGGTTAAGATTACCTGGGGCCTCCCTACGATAGCGAAATGCACCTCTTCGCTTTTATCGAACTCCTGTAGCAGTTCTTTGCCACTTATCAGCATAATATTATTCTCAGGCAGTCCTTTATCCACATCACTCTTCACTGGCAGCAACTTGTGTTTAATTCCATCCTTCTCTATGGTGTATGTATTCCTTCTCCCATCATGAATCGCTTTCCGGTCAAATTTCCATGGTCTCCCCAATAACACATGACATACATCCATGGGCATTATGTCACATAGGATCACATCTTTGTATGTGTCGATCTGCATTTCCACATTACATTTCTCTGTCACGATGACTTGATGGCCTTTCTGTATCCAAGACACTTTATAAGGTGCAGGATGCGCCGTCCTTGTTAACCCGAGCTTTTCCACCATCTCTGTGGACAAAATATTGTCAGTACTCCCACTGTCAATTATAACCTTACAGCACTTACCCTTTGATTTTCATGTAGTTCTGAACAAGTTCTTCCTTTGCGCAGGTTCTCTAGTCTCCTTTTCTGATCTAAGCAAAGTTCTTCTAAGCAGCAATGATTCACCTTCTTCAGGTGGTTCCTCTTTCTCCACAATTCGAGGTGGTTTTGGCTCTGCCTCAACCACATTTGCACCCCTCTAGCTTACTGATTTTTTATGAGGACAGTCCCTCGACATGTGTCCCCATTCTCCACAAGTATAACATCTAACATCTCTTCCTCGCCCTCTTCCTCTAGGCGTGAATCTTCCTCTACTAGATTCACCCGTTTGTGGTGATCTGCCACTTGAACTTCCTATTTCAAACTGATGTTGTGTTCCTCTAGATCTGGCAGCTCCTCTTCCTCTCGCTGAGCTCTTCCCTCTGTTCCTTTGATTCTGTTTTCTCAATATTTTCTCTTCTGCCTTCAGACTTGCTTGATAGGCATCCTCAACAGTTTTCAGACATAACAAGCCAATCTCATCTTGTATTTCATACCTTAGCCCATTCACATATCTATCTATTTTCTCCAAATCATCTTCTACATGCCCTGTTCTGATACTTAATCTATAAAATTCTTCTGTGTACTCCTTAACAGACATTCCTTTCTGCTTCAGATTTTGAATTTGCTTAAAAAGATTCAAATGATAGTCTTTAGGCAAAAACTTGGCTTTCAGTTTACTTACCATTTTATCCCACTGCTTGATCTTAGATTTCCCTTTTCTCGTTCTTGATGTCTGTACCTCGTCCCACTAGATGGCTGCATGATGATTCAATATAGTGACTGCAAACTTTACCCTCTTATTCTCCTCAACCTCTTCATAATCGAAGTATTGATCTATGGATCTGATCCAATCCATAAGCTCCTCGGCATTCAGACTCCCTTCATACATAGGAATTTCCATCTTGGGTTTGCTTCCAACCTTTTCCAGCATCTTAATGAATTTGACATTTTCGTTCCCTTCTTCTGCTTCCACATCTGCATCAGATTCTTCTAAATAACTTTCAGTTCCGTCATCACGCGCTCTTCTTTGGGCTGTCTCCATTGTCTCCATTCGTGCACGCAAATTCTGCACTTCTTCTAACAGAACTGCATTTGGTTCTGGTCTTCCTCGACCAATTCCCCTTCTCGGTGGCATTTTCGCTGCAATACCCCTTTCTTCTGCTTTGATACCAAAAATTGGCGCAGCAAAGCGATGGAATTTAAACAAACACCTTTGTAGATCTCAAAACAGTCAGTCCTTTAATATATCGGAATCGAGATCCTGTTATAAGATTTTAAAAATATATCCTTTTATCTTTCCTCCGATCTGATATACTCTTTTATATCCATTCAAAAACAGTGATGAAGCTTTATCAAACAATATAGTCTATGTAAACCTCTGCTCCACAGATCTGGTCGATTCTCGCTCACCCAATTCGCAAGTCGGAATTTTAATTGTGTCTCCAAATGTCGATAGATGATTCAATTCAATATGCAATCGGTGATCACACTGTGCTATAATATGTATTATTTGCAGTAGTCCCGATGCGATATCAATATATTTATCGCAACTCCAATACGCTCCACCTTCCAATCTGCACCGATGTAATATCAATCGGCGGTTTCGAGTCGCTATTGGCAAACACTACAAGTGTTTATCACTTCTATAACTCTGATGCAAAGTTATCGTAATATCGAAGATCGCTGTGTTTATTATGTTACCTCCCGTAAGCTCGGCGATATATCACAGATCCGATATCCCTTTCAAAATCAATACTTATATTATTACAGATCCATCCAAAGGTTCTGTCAATGATTTTGTGTAAATTATTTGTGTTAAAGACTTTACCGTGCACAATCTCGACTATTGTCTGATTCACATTAACACAGAAATTCATATGATTGAAATTAAAATACACACGGAACCGTGGCTATATCAATCAATTACACAGAAAGACAATGCTCGAGTTCCCACAATCCATCATTTGGTTATGCACAAAACATAATTGCATTCTTAATATACATAAAAACAAAACAAAGCCTCGCTTTGCCCAAATTGTCCCAAAAAAGAACCACTGTTACACATTGTCACAATACACCACAATTCTGAGCTTTCGCTCCACACCAAATCTCACTAACTCTACTCCTCATCACATTTTTCTCTTTTTTATTAATTTCATTAATTATTCTAATAATAGCTAACAGAAAACTCCTGTTTTTTCTAAATATCTTAACAGAAATATTCTATCTCTTAACTCTCGGTTACACCTGTGTTACAAATATTATCACTAAATCTAAATAAGACAGTCTCACTTATTACAATAAATAATAACAAACTATTTGAGAAATCAACCTCTTTAGTAAAACTAAATTTGACCAAACAGTTTATAAATTTCACTATGTTTAGCCACAACATGTGGACAAATCTCCACATTGCTCGTTAATTCCAATGCTCCTGCATCAGTGTCTTGTTCTTGGCCCCCTTTAGTTATTGTGGACTCTATTGTATGTCTCGTTGTTGACCTAGTCCTATGAATATGTTGCTGCAAGTAGGGTCGAGCATCAAATGCAATAAGAAAGAAATTTTAAAATCATATTTATAGTTATTAGTATTACAAATGTTTTATTAATAAAAAGAGTAGTAGAGTGTTATTTACCTACTTTGGTAGTGGAGGGAAGCAGAATAATTTGGGATGTGGACATATGTTCCTCCTCTTATCTGGCCTCATTTTGTACATGCTCTGGTGTAGAAACAAGAAATTTTATAACTAATACACCATTTTCATTTAAATATTTTTAATTTTATTCAATACTACAATTTTTTTATAAAACGTGAAATACCTCCAGTATCAAGCTCAGCATCAGTCTCAAGTGGCAGTCCATCATCAGTAGGCTCATGTGTTGTAACTACATTGCTTGCCTACTTTTTACAATCAAGCACATTACTTAATGGCCAAAAATAATAACCAATAGATTATAAAATTAATAATTTATAAATGTTATGTGTGTCTTTTATTTGCCTGAGTGTTAGGTTGGGTGTTGGAAGACTGTGAATACGCCAACCATGTCCTACATTCAACCACAGCTTGATAGTCGTGCTTGAAAGCAATCTTTAGGTCTTCCTACATAGGAGCCTCTTTGAATCATGATCCCTACAATTTTGCATGAGAACATGAATTTTTCTTCTTCTTTAACATTAAATTAAAATTGTTAATAATTCGTGATTTGGATGCAGATTATTTTTTATATACTTACAATTTTAGCATCCAGTTTTGAGTCCACTTGGGCCAAGATGGTGCTTCCCATGTTTAGTAATTCTATCCATCATAGCTTTGGATTTATTTGGGAGCCTATATTTAAAATATTTAAAAATTTAATTAGATGTAGCAATGATGATAAATCATCATAATTACATTATTAAAAGTGCCGCATACCTTCCTAGTCTGGGTGGTGTCTTCCTTGCTTTTCGAAGTGCCTTCACATTTGCATCTCCCATGAGCGCTCTCCACTCCAACTATGGAATCACTGGATGGTGCTCATGTGATCTTGTTCTTTCTAGATAATACCTTTATTTGTCCCACAAATATTTTAAATGTAAGCATGCCTTGTAGGTAACTCCAATTTTGTTGAAGTTACCCTCATCGAACAGGCAAACCATCACGATCATAAGTTCATATTTTTACTTAGAAATTTGGGATTTTCATTTTGTGCAAATGGTGGGCCCAAATATTTTGAAGGTTAGGTCATAAAAACTCCTATAGAATACATCATTTCCTACAAAATTATATTATCATTAGTTAAAAATTATCACTAACTATACATTAATTCCAATTTTATTCTAATTATTATTTAAAACACTTCTTAAATACCTTGAAGTTTCTCTATTTCTATGGGGACATTGTCATCATCTACCAAAAACATAATTGGTAGTGTTCATGTGCTAGTAACATAGTAAGATCCATGAAATCTCACTTCAAATTGTGTAATGATATCATGCTCTGCATCCACAGCATCATCTGCAGATCCACACATATGTTGTTCAGGAGGTGAAAATCCTGAAATGTGTTGTTCAGGAGGTGCATATCATATCGTGTGTGTTTTAGTGGGTATACTGGTATCAATGACTGGTGTGTCATTCACAGGCGGAGCGTCGACGCTACTACAACGTCGACCCCCATAGTCGCAGCATGAGGGTCGTACTCTGCCAAAAACTCTGTTAAAATTAAAAAATAATAATAATAATAATAATAATATTTTTATTATTAAGGATGAGATAATTAAAATCATAAACAGATAAACGGGATAATTAAATGAGTTTCTCACCCCATATTGACGAATTTGGCCATAAATTTTTTTATTTTGCCACTTATCTCTTCTATCTAAGGCTCAATCAGAACTACATAGCTAAATTTATTGTTTTATTTCATTCGAAGCTTCTTTATTGTTTGTATCGGAGCGACAGACATAAAAATAATATTAAAAAAAAAAAAAACTTCTTCAGTAAGTTCTTCCTCGAGAGCATTTGTGGGATTCTCTAAGGTTGGTGCCTTCCCCTTATCACCCTATTTATCAAATAAGTGTAATTTTCAATTCATCCATAATTAATAATCATTATATTAATAATAAAAATACTGCTAACATATGTCTAAATTTATATAGAAACTTCACATTATATCATGGCCAATATAAAAGGTTCTAAATTTATAAAAACTTCATCATCTTTGAAGGCTCTTGGAAGAGGCATTATGTCAAGATCAGTATATATTCTATATTGTATAGAAAAAATACTTTGAAAAGGATGAAGAATGCATTTTCTCAAGTTAGTCATATGCATAGTGAATTTTCATTTAGTTATATGATGCCTAAAGATATTATTTTGACCTACTCTATAATGGATAAAATGATACTCTAGAATAAATCTTGTGGTTATATTATTTTATATACGACTACATTGGTGTTTACCTATTGTGAGGTTGGTGCCCTTTGGACTTGATCAACCTACCACAATATTATAACCATGACATATTAATTTTTTTTCTCAACTTACAAGATGCCTAACAATATATTTTATTAAATGACAATCATAAGATAATAGACATTTCTTACAAGTTGGGTAAAATTGAATACATATCGCCCCCATAATAGAAATATTTATATCTATTCGATTCAAATTATAATCAATGAGCAACTCTTCTTCTACAATTATTGATTTAATGGCACATACGAATACACGATTTCCTTCACACCCCTCAAATATGCAATTGGGTTGCTTATTTGTGGTCGCGAACCGTGTATTATTTATAAACTCTACAATATTCCCCATCGTTTTTGGCCTTCCATCAATATAAATAGTTGCACCTTTATTTTGATCATTGTCTTAGTTGTATATAATTTGCGTCCATTCCATATCTTCACATACTTTTTCTATATTGGACTATTCATACCCAACCATTGTAGTTGTAGCAGGGTCTGACATACTCCATCAATTCAGTTAATCCTCAACATACCTTTATGCCATCCATGGAAAATATCCCTAAAACATGTAATGATGATGGGGAAATGTGGTATATGGATCAAGTTGGATATTGGTGGCTACCTACCTATTCCACCTATACCTTCACTTGATTTCATATGTTTCCTTGATTATATTAGCATTTACTATTTTTAGCATTTTTTTCGGGTCCTGAACTTCCGAAGCTACTTTTCCCCCTAAACAGTGTTTTTTTGTGGTCCACAGTGAGCCCATAGCCATAGAAGTGTCCTATGGAAAATCATGTAGTACTTAAAGAGATATTTCCAACAAGGTATTGTATGCGCCAAACGTAGATCATATGACCAAGTTACGACCCTGAGAAATTGGTTGCCCAACTAACCTCAACAAGGCCCACAAACTCCTTATGTTCCATCTCCTAGGGTTATGGCTTTGGTTTTTTATGGTTTGCCTTTGTTTTTCAATAATAAAAAGGTCATTGATCCTCATTGTAGCATAGTTTTGAGGCATGTAGCCGCCACATCTCTTCTCAAATATAAGCTACCATCACTTGAGCTAGTTTATTTCCATTCTACTTGTAAGCATCTTTCAGTTCTTTGATATAATGAAACAAAGATTTATTTCTATTGCATCTTTTTGTTTATTTTTATATTTGTATTTTGTTACATTCTTGCATAAGTTCATATCTGTGGTATCAGAGCGGTCTTATCTTTCTCTTTTTTTCTTTGCATGTCCCCAAAAGGGTCAGGGTAAGAAGTTAGCGCTCGAACCAGTTGAACCTTTGCAATACAATCCTTGTAAACCCCGACGACCTCCCATGGGGGAAGAAAAGAAATAAAACAGAGTAGGAGATCCTTTCAAAATATTTCTCAAATAATCCCTCGAACAACATAGGAATGTAATGATGGATAACTTTGCCCAGATCTTGTGGCGACTACCCACAGACGACGCATCTTCATCCAATAGCCACTCTAGAGGCACCACTCCCTTAAAGGTATAATTCAACTTTGACATTCCCATATTTGAAGTCCAGATACATGAATAGGTCGTAGATAGATGGTTAAATATATTGGAAGGGTATTTTTTGGTTCATGACTTTTTCAATTGGGAAAATGTTACTTTTTCACTCCTAAAAGTGGCCCCCCATGTCTAGGACTAGTGGGAAACCTACTATGAACAGAGGGATGAGAGAGAAACATCATTGTTTTTAGCTGCACCCACTTGGAATTATTTTCGAGATGTCATCAAGGAACAGTATTACCCCATGGGGAGCTATGAGGACAAGTACATACAATGGACAACGTTGCTGCAGCAAAGGGACCAAGATGTGCATGAGCTAATGAATCTTTTCCATACCTTGCGCACAAATTTGGGTATCAAAGATTCAAAAAAAACATCTGGTGATCAAATACCATTGTTTTTTGCATAAATACCATCAGGAGGAAATGTAGTTCCTTTACATCTCCTCACTTGGTTCATAATATCGCTACCCTACCAAGATTGAGCAAAAATTTTAATAGAAGAAGCAAGACTTTGGATTTGTGAATCTAAAGCAAGGGAAAGACACCCCCAAACTATAGAACAAAGGAAAAATCCAAGTCAAGGTGACCTAGGACAACCTAGTGAAGCTGAAATCAAATAACAACACCACAATTACAAAGAAGAACAGAAGGAAATGGTGTGAGTTCTATAAGAGCCCCACTCACAACACAAGTGAGTGTCGAGCCAAGCAGTAGTTGGTGGTTGAGATGAAGGCTTCTAAATCAGATGAATATTCCTACTCTGAGTCAAAAACTGAAAAGGGGAATAACAAATGGAGGCATAACATTTATCTAGAGTTCAATGCCACTGTTTCCACCACCAAGATCAAGAATAATAAGCCTAAAGATCCAAAGGAGGGGGAGTTACTCTTCCACTAACAAATTTGGTTGAAGGGTTCTCTGCTGCAGTTCATTGTTGACAGTGGGAGCTAAAATAACCTCATATTAGTAGAGGTCATGAAGTATTTGGGCCTACAGACCACACCACACCCACATCCGTACACCATTGGGTGGCTTCACCAAGGACGAGATCTCCATGTCAAACAGTAGTGTCACATTCCCTACAGCATCAAGCATTTCACAAATGAGGTATTGTGTGATGTTTCTCCTCTTGAAGTTTGGGATGTATTATTAGGCCAACCATACTTCTGTATGTGTCATGTTATGTATAAGTCTTGGCCTCACACTGTTATTATTTCCTTGGAAAATATGTTATAGAGGATACCAGAGGTAGCACCACCTACCGTCATATCTTTGATCTCTGCAAAGCAATGCAGTAAGTTCATTTCCTAGGCCGAGAAATTTATCTTCCTTATGATATGCCCTTAGGGAAAGAAGAATAATATGGCCACATCCACATCCTCCATATAGGGCTCCTCTTCATGACTGTACTAGATGGAAAAGGTCATGGAGGAGTACAGGGACATCTTCACCTCACCCACAAGGGTACCCCTACACTTTCAAATCAAACACTCCATTGATTTGAACCAAGGCGCAACGCTACCCAAAGGTATGATATATCGATCCTCTGTTCTATAGAATGATGAAATTAAGAGGAAAATTCAGGATTTTTTGCATAAAGGGAAAATAAATCCAAGTTCATCACCATGTGGGAACCTGATCGTGTTTGTATAGAAGAAAGACGGCACCTAGAGACTTTGTATTAACTATCGGGAATTTAATAATATCACTCTCTGGGATAGGTATCCAATCCCATGGATTGATGAACTTTTGTACCAACTCAAGGGAGGGGATATTTCAACAAGACTGATTTGAATTTTGGTTATCACTATGTGCCAATCGAACCCTCTGATGTGTGGAAGATTGCCTTCAAATCAAAGGAGGGCCTTTTCGAATGGTTTTCCATGCCTTTCAGGTTAACGAATACCCCCTCCACCTTCATGAGGTTGATGGACAACATCTTGTGGCCCTTTACCAACTCATTTGTGGTAGTGTATTTGGGAGACATCCTTATCTTCAGCTAGATTTGGGAAGAGCACCTACACCATATACGACATGTCCTCCAAACCCTGCGACAACACAGGTTGTGTGGAAATTTGGAGAAATGCACTTTGGGTATGACCTAATATCTAGGATACACCATTAATGAAAGGGGTGTGCATGTGGACCTAGTCAAGATACAAGTTATTTGATATTGGCCAGCCCTAACCACTCTAACAGAGCTACACAACTGTATGCGACTTACCAATTTATATCGCATGTCGTGTTGAGTTTCTCTCATATCACTTGGCCTTTGAGTCAAGTCAGTAAGGGCGAAGCAAAAGAAATTTTCTTATGGTCTGAATCCTACAGAAAGAATTTTTTGAGTTGAAGCATTGCCTCTACTCTGCACTATGCCTTTGACTATGCTATCAAGGTAGTTCTTACTCAGTAGGGGCATTCGATGGCATATCACAGTGAGATACCTTCAGACATGGTCCGAAAGTATCCCACCTATGATAGAGAGATGTATTCCATTGTGTAGGCTTTTTGACAATTGAAACATTACATTATCAGGAAGGAAGTAGTCATCCACATAGATCATCGACCCCTACAGTTCATATAGACACAAGGAAAGTTGCAGAACGATCGACATCAGAAATGGTCCACATATCTGTAACAGTTCCACTTTAACATCAACTGCAAGAAGGGAATAACCAATAATGTTGCAGATTGTCTCAACCAACCACCGGTCATGGTGCTAACCACTTTTCTTGACTATTGTGGACACGAGACTTCGGGGTGGATCCATCTTTACAAGAGTGATCCAGAACTCGACAACACATATCAAAAGCTCTTGGAAGGCAAGAAAGTTCCATATTTTCACCTCCAAGACACACTTTTATGCCAGATGGGAAACATATTTGTTGCTACAAACAAAGGTTCTAAGATGATTTGGGAGGATCACTATAGTCTGGTCACTCAACATTTCGGATTAGAGAAAATAGTGGCAGTGTTGTAGAATTATTTTTATTGGTCAAACCTTCGATAGTATGTTGGGAAGTACATCATATCTTTCACTTATTACGCCATTTCCAAACCAACAATTAAGAAGCAATGCCTATATACTCCTCTACCTAATCCTAGTCGGCCTTGGGAATCCATTTCCATGGATTACATGTCGGGCCTCCATTCTACTAAGCATGGAAATGAATGTGTTTTCATGGTCATCGACATATTATCTAAGATGGAAATTCTGGTAGACTACAAGAAGAGTATTACAGTAGAGGCCACTACTAAGCTCTTCTTTGACTGAGTGTGAGTACACTTTGGGATCCCACATTCCATTATCTCAGATCGAGACAGCAGGTTCCTGAGTACATTTTATTCAAGCCTCTAGTCGATTTTGGATACCAAGCTCACTAATTCCATGACTTTCCATCCCCAAAATGATGACCAAACAGAGATCATCAACAGGATGATCGTGCACATTCTGCACATGTATAACTCGAAGCATCCACACACATGGGTCAAAATCCTCCCCTATGTCCAACATAGATACAACAGAGTTGTCCATAGCTCAACTAGCAATAGTCCCTTTCAGGTGGGGCTAGGATTCGAGCCACTATGTCCCATTGATGTGGCCATGCCATTTTCATCTACTCAGGCATATTCGTCTCATATACACTCTGAAGCTGACATGGCTAACATCTTCATTGAGCACATTTAGCACATCCTCCATCAATTCCATGACATATTGGACAGATCTAGTGCTAAGTACAAGCAGTTTCATCATCAGCATTGAGTGTCACACAATGTCTAGGTGGGATACAAAATTTGGCTACATTTGTAGAAGGAATTCCTCGTTGGGCCCAACTGCAAGCTTCGCCCACTTTGATATGGGTTGTAAACCATCACTAAGGTTGTAAGGGACAATTCCTTTGAGCTAAGTATTCCACCGTTCCTTGGAAAACACCAAGTATTTAATGTGGACTGACTATGACCATATTTTCCTTATTTTTTGACACATTTGACATTACCGAGAAGCTGACACCAATAGATATCAACCCAAGATACATTGAACAGGCCACAACTGATAGTATCATGGACACATAGATCAGGAACACTCAGTAGCATAGTATCCAAGTATATCGAGTTGTCAAAGCAAACCAACTCCTTCACAAGGGAGAGTGGTTCACCAGGGACCAGGTTCAACAAAAATTTCCTCACCTCATGGAAGATTTGCACACAATGGGGACCATTTCCTCCCAAGGGGGGAGTATTGATCCATTTGGATATTGGTGTCCACCCTCCTATTCCACATATACCTCTAGTCAGTTTCATATGTTTCCATGATTATAGCAACATTTACTATTTTTAGCATTTTTTTCAGGTCATGAACTTCTAGAACTATTTTGACTCCATAAACGTCATTTTTTTGAGTTCCGCAGCAAGCTTGTAGCCATAGGTTAGGCATGCGAAAAATTCTATAGTACTTGGAGAGACATTTCCAATGAGGTATCGTAGACACCAAACGTAGATCATATGACAAAGTTACAACCCCAGGAAGTTGGCTTCCCAACTAACCCCAACAATGCCCACAAACTCTTGGTGTTCCATCTCCTGGGGTTATGGTTTTAGTTTTTTAGGGTTTTCCTTTGTTGTTCTCCAATAAAAAGGCCCTTGAGACTCATTGTAACATAGTTCTTAGGCATGTAGCCGTCACATCTCTTCTCAGATATAAGCTACCATCACCCGAGATATTTTATCTCCATTCTTCTTGTAAGCATCTTTCAGTTCTTTGATATTAATAAAACAAAGATTTATTTTTTCTACATCTATATTTTTATGTTTATATTTGTATTTTTTGCATTCTTTCATAATTCTGGATCAATGGTATCAAAGCGGTTTTCTCTTTCTCTGTTTTTCTTTGCATGTCCCCAACAAGTTCAGGGTACAAGGAGTTAGGACTCAAACTAGTTGAACCTTTGCAAGAACAACCTCGCAAATATCGATGACCTCCCATGGGGGAATAAAAGAAAGATGAGGTAGCAGTAGATACTTTCAAAATATTGGTCAAGGAATCCCTCTAGAGATAGAGGAACATGATGATGAATAAATTTTCCCAGATTCTACGGCGACTACCCACAGATGATGCATCTTCATCCAATAGCCACTATGGAGGTTCCACTCCCTTTAAGGTACAATTCAAATTTTACATTCCCACTTTTGAAGGCCAGATAGATGGAGATTTCGTAGATATATGGTTAAATATGTTGGAAGGGTATTTTTCGGCTCATGACTTTTCCAATCGGGAAAAGATTACTTTTTCACTCCTCAAAGTTGCCCCCCATGTCAAGGACTATTGGGAATATTATTGTGAATAGAGCGATGAGATATAACCCTCATTGCTTTTAGCCTCACCCACTTGGTATTATTTCTAAGATTTCGTCAAGGAAAAATATTAACCCGTGGGGACATATGAGGACAAGTACATACAATGGACGACGTTGTGACAGCAAAAGGACCAAGATGTGTAGGAGTTGATGAATATTTTCCATACCTTGCACATAAATATGGGCATCAAGGATTCAGAAAAAGATCTGGTCCTCAGATACTACATTTTCTTGCATAAATACATTTAGGAGTAAATGGACTTCTTGGACATCTTCTCACTCGGTGCGGCATACCACTATGCTGACAAGATTGAGCAGAAATTTAAAAAAAAGAAGCGAGACTTTGGATTTTTTATTCTGAAGCAAGGGAAAGGTGCCCCCAAACCACAGAAAAAAGAAAAAATCCAAGGTGGGGTGACCCATGACAACCCTCCGAAGCTGTAAGAAAATAACAACACCATGAATACAAAAAAGGACAAGGGGGAATGGTGTGAGTTCCATAACAGCCCCACTCACAACACAAGTGAGTGTCAAGCCAAGTAGTCATTGGTGTCTGAGCTGAAGGCTTTCAATTAAGATGCATGTTCTGACTCTAAGTGAGAACCCTACAAGGGGAATGACAAAGGGAAACATATAATTTATGTGAAGCCTAGTGCCACTGTTTCCATAACCAATATTTAGAAGATTGAGCCCGAAGATACAGAGGAGGGGGAGCAGCTCTTCAACTCACAAATGTGGGTGAAGGGTTCTCTGTTGCAGTTCATTTTCAACATCAGGAGCCAAAATAACCTCATATCAACAGAGATCATGAAGTAGTTGAGCCTATGACTACACCACACCCGCAATCGTACACCATATATTGGCTTCACCAAGGACAAGATCTCTGCGTCATCCAGTAGTGTCATCTTCCCTAAAGCATCAAGCCTTTCACATATGAGGTATTGTGTGATGTTTCTCCTCTTTAATTTTGTGATGTATTATTAGGCCAACCATAATTGTGTAAGCATCATGTTGTGTATGATTATAGGACTTGCACTATTATTATTTCTTTGGGAAATGAGTTATACAGTATACCGGGGGTAGCACCACCTACCACCATATCTTTGATCTCTATAAAGCAATGCAGTAAGATCATTCCCAAACCATGAAATTTTTCTTTATTATGATATACCCTCAGGGAAAGAAGAATATTGTGGCCACATCCACAACCTCCTGACAGGGCTCCTCTGCATGACAACGGCAAATCGACAAGGTTGTGGAAGAGCACAGGGACATATTCACCTCACCCACAGGGATAACCCTGCATTCTTAGGTTAAGAACTCCATCGATCTGACCTCAAGCACGTTGTTACCCAATGGATGGATATTCTACTGATTCTCTATTCTTGATAATGATGAAATTAAGAGGAAAATTCAGGAGTTTTTGAAGAAAGGGAACATCATGCCATGTTCATCACCCTCTGGGAACCTGATCGTGTTGGTACAGAAGAAAGGTGGCACCTGGAGAATCTGTATTGACTATTGGGCAATGAATAATATCACTGTCCAGAATAGGTATCCAATCCCATGGATCAATGACCTTCTGTACCAACTCAAGGGAGTGAAATATTTCATCAAGATTTATTTGAAGTCCACTTATCACTAGGTTCCAATCAAACCCTCTGATGTGTAGAATAATACCTTCAAATCCAAGGAGGGCCTTTTTGAATGTTTGGTCATGGCTTTCATTTTGACAAATGTCCCCACCACCTTCATGAGTTTTATGGAAAACATCTTGCATCCCTTCACCAACTCATTTGTGGTAGTGTATTTAGATGACATCCTGATATTCAACCAAATTTGGGAAGAGCACCTACACCATATACAGTAGGTCCTCCAAACCCTGCAACAACACAAGTTGTGTGCCAATTTGGAGAAATTCACTTTGGGTATGACCCAGGTTCAATACCTAGGATACATCATTGATGAGTGGGGTGTGCATATGGACCCAGCCAAGATACAAGTTTTTTTAGAATAGTCAGCCCCAACCACTCTAACAGAGCTACGTAGCTTTCTAATATTTTCCCATTTCTACCGCAGGTTCTTGATGGGTTTCTCTCATATCACTTTGCCTTTAAGTCAAGTCACCAAGGGCAGAGCGAAAGAAAATTTCTTCTATTCTTAATCCCAACAAAAGGAATTTGTTGAGTTGAAGCATTGCATCTGCTCTACACTAGTGCTAATATTACCATACCTGCATCAACCATTTGAGATTGAGACAAATTCCTCTGACTATGTTATCGAGGGGAATCTAATGGAATATCACAGTGATACACTTTCAGACACAGTTTCAAAGTATACCACCTATCACAAAGAGATGTATTCCAATGTGCAGGCCTGCCTAAAATGGAAGCATTACATTTTGGGGAAGGAAACAGTCATCCACACATACCATCGACCCCTGCAGTTCATACAGACCCAAGGAAATTTGTAGAATGATTTCCATCAAAAATGTTCTACATATCTGCAATTGTTCCACTTGAACATAAAGTACAAGAATGGGAGCACCAATAATGTTTCAAATTTTCTTAGCTGACTACTAGTCATGGCTCTAACCACTGTGCTCGACTCTTGTGGACACGAGACTTCAGGGTTGACGATATTTACAAGAGAAATCCAGAACTTGGCAACACATATCAAAAGCCCAGGGAAGGCAAGCAAGTTCCATATTTTCACCTCTAGTGAACAACTATTATGCCACCTGGGACACCTCTATTTTCCTGCAAGAGAGCATGCCCAGATGATTTGGGAGGCACACTCTGGTCAGGTCATTGGACATTTCAGAGTATAGAAAACAGTTTCAATGCTGCAGAAGTATTTTTATTGGATGAACCTTCGATAAGATGTTAGGAAGTACATAATATCCTGCACTTCCTACGTCATTTACAAACCGACAATCAAGAAGCAAGCCTATATACTCCTCTTCCTACTCCTCTTTGGCCTTGGGAATCCATCTCCATGGATTACATGTCAGGCATCCATGGTACTAAGTATGGAAATGAATGTGTTTTCGTGTTCATTAACATATTCTCTAAGATGGCCAATTTTGCGGCCTGCAAGAAGAGAATTACAGCAGAGGCCACTACTAAGATCTTCTTTAAACGAGTGTGGGTACAGTTTGGGATCCCACATTCCATTATTTTAGGTCAATACTGTAGGTTCCTGAGTAAATTTTGGTCAAGACTCTAGTCAATTTTGGATACCAAGCTCACTAATTCCTTGGATTTCCACCCCCAAACTAATGGCTAAACAAAGGTTTTCAACGGGATTATCATGCACATTTTGTGCATGTACAACTCGAAGCATCCACGCATATGGGATTAAATCCTTCCCTATTTCCAGCACATCTACAACAAATATCTCCATAACTCAATTGACCATAGTCCCTTGCAGGTGGGGTTGGTATTCCATCAATTATGCCCCATTGATGTGGTCATACCATTTGTAGCTACTCAGGCAGATTCGTCTCATGTATAGTCTGAATCTGACAGAGCTAATAGCTTCATTGAGCGCATTCAACACAATTTCCAGCAGGTCTATAACATATTGGATAAAGCCAATGCTAAGTACAAGTAGCATCATGATCATTATTGGGTGCCACACAAATTCCAGGGCCGGGGAGATATATTTTGGCTACATTTGTAGACAAAGCACCTCATTGGGCCCCTCTGAAAGCTTCACCCACTCTGATATAGGTCATACACCATCACCAAGGTTGTAGGGGACAATTCCTTCAAGCTCAGCATTCCATCATTCATTGGCCTACACCTAGTATTTAATGTGGACCGACTGTGACCATATTTTCCCCCATTGTTGGATACATCTAATGTTGTTGAGCAGCTAATACCAACAGAGCTCAACCCAAGATGCATTGAACAAGTCACAATTTTTAGGATCATGGACACACATATCAAGAACACTCTCCAGCAGAGGATCAAACTATATCCATTTGTCAAAGTGAGCCAACTCCTTCACCAGGGCAAGTGGTTCACTAGGGACCAGGTTCAACAGAAATTTCCTCACCTCATGGAGGATTTGCACGCAATGAGGACCATTTCTTCCTAAGGGGGGTGGATGGATCCAGTTGGATATTTATGGCCACCCTCCTATTCCACCTATACCTCAAGTTTGTTTCATCTATTTTCCTGATTATAATAGAATTTACTATTTTTAGCAGTTTTTTTTGGGTTCTGAACTTCCATAGTTGTTTTGACCCCCTAAACATTGTTTTCTTAGGTCCCCAGCTAGCCCATATCCATAAGATATTTCTTTGGAAAATATTGTAGTAATCTTAGAGATATTTCCAACGAGGTATCGTACACGCCAAACGGAGATCATATGACCAAGTTATGACCACGAGAATTTGGTTTCCCAACTAACCCCAACGGAGCCCACAAACTCTTGGTGTTCCATCTCCTATGGTTAGGATTTTGGTTGTTTAGGTTTTCCCTTTGTTGTTCACTAATAAAAATTCCCTTGAGCCTCATTCTAACACATTTTTTAGGCATCTATCCGCCACATCTCTTCTTAGTGATAAGTTATCATTTTCCGAGCTTGTTTATTTCCATTTTTATTGTAAGCATCTTTCAGTTCTTTGATATTGATGAAACGAAGATTTATTTCCACTTCATCTCTTTTTTTATGTTTATATCTGTATTTTTTTGCGTTCCTGCATAATTTTGGATCATATATCATTTCATTGACAAAAAAACCAGTGTTTATTTCAGGAAGATCCTTGGGTGCCCATTATTTCACTAAAGATTTGTACCTCAAGGGCACCTCGATGTCATCTATGCTCTCATTATCATAAGAACATGACCCCCCATTAGTAAGAAATAAATCCATGTGTCTATGGAATTTTCTTCTAATATTTTCACCTTTATTTAATCTTTGCCTGCTAGACAATGTAGCAGATGTTTGGTCAATTTCTTCTATCTTACCTTAATTTTCGTCACTCGATGAAGACAGATTTGAAAAATACTTGTTTGGTTGAAATTCCTAAAACACTCCATCAAATTAAAGAAAATTTTATTGAGTGTCATAAATGATGTTGAGAAAAGTCTTGACAAAACCACAAGAACATTATAGTAGTACAAGTGAGTGAGAATAAATTTCTCTACGTTTAACACCATGGAACTCCTCCCTCTAGCTACATCACAAGAAACATTTTCATGGGATGAGTCACAAGATCCATATCCTTGACTATATCAATAATGATATGTCCATTATCCATAACTGGAACTACTCTGGGTGAATTATCCTCATTCATGTCCTTGGGAAAAACTTCTCCATTACACATACGCACCCCATGATGTCAACTAATGGAAAATCGAGAACAATCCACCATTAAGTGGAACACTGCATGGAATTTAGAACAACAAATGACACATCCATATAGTTAATAATATGAGTATAGTAAATATCACCACTAACAATTTGGATTGATTTATATAAACCCTACCTATCATTGATATCAACTAGAATTTGGGTCGTTAACCACAAGTTATTCTCTACATAACCATCATCACTTATAATATAGGATATAATTGCATATTTTATGGCTTTAATACCTAAATTATTCCAAAGTACAAGTGGGATATTAGGAAATTTTACATAATCAAAACATAATATGATTTATATGTATCCACACATCAAAAATGGGTTCCATAGCATAATCCAAAGAAAACAATGATTCATTAACCAAATTTGGGCCAATATATTCCATGCTCCCTCCTCATACCAAAGGATAAAATCATGCCATCCTCTCAACATGAAATTAGCAATGGAAGTATACATGAGAAAAGGAAACCAAAATTATTGCATACACAAAGACAACTGACCTATATTAACACATAAATTGAAAAACTTACTGACTAATGTTTTGTTGAGAAACTCCTCAACATGATAAAGAGAAATTTTATTTCCTACCACAAGAGCAATGCTATTCCCATGGGATTTGATGGCCTTTGTCCCATATCAATGACTATTGTGTCTTGGTTTTGGAACAAGAAATTAACTTCAATGTTCCTTAATCCCTAATCCCACTCCAATGGAGGGAAAATACCCACCTTCCATTAGCATAGTGCTACATGTTGTGATATGGACACCCATACCCACAAAAACATTCACATTAAGTGCCACATGAGAGGTATCAAGCCTATTATTAATCCCAAATGATGTTGGATGTATACTGCCAAATCCATGAGTGGAAATGTTAGGAATTTTCAGTGAATACTTACTCATCTCTATCATGTAACCATGATATAACCTCATACCATTGTTAGAGTAATTTTGTAATATTTGAAATGACATAATTATGATAACTATATAGAAGAAAATATGATCCTTTGAGAGAGATTCATCCAAGTATCATATTAGCTATACATCCTCATCATCTAAAGAGGGACCCATGCTTGGATCAAGAACCTCTTCCCTGGCAAGAATAATTTTTTTTATAATAATAATAAAAACCCTTCAAAACCCCTAAACCATAGCTAAGAGATTAATTTGGTGACTAGTGTTTGTTGTATATGTTGGATGACCTAGCTAGGGTTTGAAGAGCATGAGTTATATTGTCTTGTATTATATTGTTAGTATATACTTGTAACTTCATCCTATATATATATATATATATATATCCTTGCTATCACTAAGTCTTATTGTAGATCTAATTTTCAACTTGTGTTCTCATAATGATTGAGTAATTTATAGAGATAGTTATGGTCATCCATAATAAAAATGCAAATGTATTCATATGTATGGTATTCCATAATAATGTCTTCGTCTATCTCTTTGTTGTGAGTGTGTATTTCTAATAATGGGATACATCATGGAGAAGGAAACACAATAAGTAATAGACTACGAAGATACTTTTTCATCCACAACTTAATTTATTGCCATTTTTTTAAGTTTTCAAAGAAAATATTTAGGTGTTAAGTCCACTAAATGGATGTTTTTTTGAAGACATGGATAGAGTTTATATGGATCAAACATAGTGTTTTCTTACCAAATGTAAAAGCGTAGGTTTGAAAGTTATTGAAAACAATATATGGATTAAAATAAGACCCCAAACATGGTATAAGAAACTTGATCAATGCCTTAGGTCCAACAATTTGAAAAAGTAGTAATTCATATCTATACTTATATATTAAATAAATAAATAATTATGAAATAAATACTATGATTTGTCATGTTAATGACTCAATAAACATACGAATATATCCATTTGAATAGACGAATAAAAATCAAATTATTGTGAAGTAAATGATATAATATATTTAGGCATCAATGTAATATTGCTTACACATAGAAGTTTGGTAGAAAAAATAATATGATATGTATTAAATAGGCAAATTAGTACGAATTATAATTGCTTGAAAATTTCAATATGACTTTGATCAGGTAATAATGGAGGTAACATTAAAACTTTCAAAAGATGACAAGTTTAAAGATGTAAATGACTTTTCAGACCATGAAGAGAACATGGGTGCCTAGTAAGCATGGAGTTATGTTTGATCATTGATCTTAGTTGGTTACAAAAAAACTACTATCTTAAGCCAATTATATGGTTAAAATGTCAAATTAAAAAATGAAATCAAACTATACTCTATGCTTCATTTTCTCTTTCCTGCAAAATGTTAGGCTAAGTCTGACTTCTTGTGTTGCATTACTGAGTTGTTTTCATGTTGTGCATTTGTTTGTAACATGACATGTGGATTATTTCTCTAATAATTATTTTGAATAGATGTTTATGGGTTATTTTTGAACCTTGGTCAATGTATCTTTGAGAAAAAAATGGATTGGAATGCTCTACATATATCTTGTCTCTATGCACATATGGATGTTGGCCATGGAGGATGCTTGTGAAATGATTTTGTAGATGTAGAAATTTAATGCATTGGCTAAAGTATTTACTCAATACATTCATTACCATTCTTTGACTGTTATAATGTAGTAATGTATAGCAGGTTTAAGGTTTTTTTGTAGTAATATTCCACACCAAAGACACTAGAAAAGTAAGTGAGACTTGAAATCTAAAAGATATCCTATATTAGTGTCATACTCTAAATATATATGTTTGGGACTCAATTACTGATTGGAAAGCTATATTATTTTATAACTAGAGTTGCATGTGGATAAAATAGTCGTCCAGATTCTTATTATCTAAGGTCTTAATTGCCTAGGTACTGATCTCGAGAGTTGTGAAATCCATTCATGTTGTCTTATAAGTGTTGGAAGCATTAGAAGTTGTATAAAATATTCCAAAAGCATGGAGAGTGGTTATGGGAACTTGGAGGGAGATTTTGGGTGTGGAGTGTGCCTCTACTAGTGTTTTTTCCATGATATTTTGCACATTCTTAGCTACATGGTACCCAAATTACCTTCTTCTTCTTTTGTTTCTTTCCCTGTTGGGCCGAAAATCTGTTGAATAGGAAGAATGCCGACAAGAGAGGTTCTTGAATGTGAATTTACTAGGATGCATTTTGACAAGCCACTAGCTCTTTTAAATTCCATTGTAAGAATAAATGGTCCTCTGCATAAGAGGTTCGAACTATTTTGTTATCTATTCAGTGTCTTTTGGGAGAACCAAATAATGAATATCCTCTTAATATTCATGCAAAAGCAATATGGAACAATCAATAAGAATCTAAAAATGAGGTAGAGAAGCAGTACAAGGAAGCGGGTGGGATAAATGGTTAATAATTTCAATTCATTCCATTTTCAAGCCTAATATTCTTTACATTTGGTGCAATCAAATTGTGTTAGGTGCTAGTTTTACAATTTTTTGAAAAGCCTAGATTTACAGGTATTCAAGAAGGAATGTAGACTTACCATTTCTTAACCCTAATGCATGAAACTTCTAGCTACTATGGATTCTTGAAGGATTCGGCGTGGGAAGGGAACGTTGAATTGAATGTAAGGAGGAGCCACTGAGAATCCCTCAAGTAGGTCTACAAAAATCTAATGTAGGGAGGAGCCACCGAGAAACCCTCGTCAATTCAAGAATCAAATGTAGGGAGGAGGAACCAAGAAACACTCAAGGGAACGTCCAATTGAAAGTATGGAATATCCACCAAAAAACCATCAAGTTTGCAAGAATCGAATGTAGGGAGGAGCCAGCAAGAAACACTCAAGGGAACTTTGATTCAAATTTAGGGAGGTGCCACCAAGAAAATCTTAACGGAACATCAATTCAAATGTAGGGAGGAGCCACTGAGAAACCCTCAGGTCTGCAAGAAATGAATGTAGGGAGTGGAGCCACTGAGAAACCCTCAGGTCTGTAATTTAATGTAGGGAGAAAAGCCACCGAGAAACCCTCAGGTCTTGCAAGAATCAAATGTAGGGATCATAACCACCAAGAAACCCTCAAGTTTGTTGTAAGAATCGAATGTAGGGAGTGGAGCCATCGACAAACACTCGCAGTCCAATGTATGCCATGACCAAAACCATATGCAATGACATTTCAAAAACAAATCTTGAGACAAGTTAGGAATTAATAATAGTAATTTAATAATACAATAATTAATATAATACAGTTTTGATTTAATAATATAATATGGTTTTGATTTAATAATATAATAATTAATGTAATTGTTAATTTCAAAAAAAAAAATAAACAACTATGTGATAGAAAATAGTGATTAATTTTATTAATTAATAATCAATTTACACTAATGGTTACATTTTTTTTTTTAATCATGTAATTTGAATTAGTAGAGGTAAACTTTTGTTGATAATTCTATCAATTTTTATAGGATGTCTTAAATCGCTATCATTAATACACATTCAATCCATATTTTGGTGAGTATAAGAGCATATTGAAACAAATAATGTCAATTCAAGGAATATAATACTCAATATAAGGTGTTAGTTAGCCATAAGCATTCATGACTCATAATATGATAATCTTCATGTACTATCCTATGATTTTATATATCAACATTTACGTTGGCTTGCAAAGATCAGCATAGTATCCCTCAAATATATCTTGCAGTTGAGCCCTACAATCCATTTTCCAAGCATCCTAAAACTCCTTGAAACTCCCCTGGATGAGCACTTTCCATTCAATCACAAGGTTGGTTTCCCATGGGGCATAGAATAGATGGTGATGGGGTGTATTTCTAAGTCACTCTGTGATGTGAAGCTCACCAGTTTGAAACTCTGTGGGAAAAAATCCATTAATGTTAAGGGTTGGTGTGGCCCATGCAGTGTGCGATCCCCAGGTGATTTTGACAGCTTAGATGCCCTTGGGTCACAATTTCTCAAGCCACAGGTCAAGCCTAATGTAATATCTGGAGAACTCAAACCACTTTACAAACAAAACAAAAAAAACAAGGTTGGTTAGTGGACAATCTTTCAAGCTTCTTGTGAATGTAGAAATCCTTTAGAAGAGAAGTCGCCTTTACAAATTATAAAATGGGAGAGTATCCTTTGCTTAAATTACTGATTATTGCTTCATGAAAATTTGTATACACATTGGCATAGTGTCGTAAATGTAGGATTATTTATTGGAATGAGTTATTGGGGAGATTTAACCTAAGGTATATTTTTTTTTTTTTTTTTTCATATTGTACTAAGATCCAATATATTGATACAAGTTGTACTTCGAAAGATATGTCATTTATGTAGTTGAGAAAATAAATAATTTATATTCGCATGAGTTATAGTCATGCAATATCACAAGTCATGGCATGATATAATTAATAATTTTATGCATTTGAGAAACCAATATTAAGAAAAGATCACAAAATCTTTCTTTTAGAAATAGCTTGACACAACTGTATTGCAAGCTATTCATTTCAAGGGTAATATGAAGCCATTACAATTATATACTCAATAATAGCTCAACATGTCACTTGCAATAATTGAACATAAGTACATAAGTGGCGATGATAACAATCGTGCCTCCCAACCACCCACCTAAATCCTATTAACAACTATATTATTTTAATTTGTTGATTCTAAGTATCGTTTTGATTATACTTATGTTCATAGCATTCCAAAATTGTTGAAGAAAATGTTTCTACCTTACTAACTTTCTAGAAATCATTAATAAATTATACAACTTGTCAAAAGTCCTTTTATACATTATTCAATGGGTTTATAATTAATTGCTTGAGTAATTATATAGAATTCAAGAATTTGATTGTCGTTTTATTTTCAAATTCTTTCTGTGAGTCATATTTGAGTCTGAAAACCCTCCCATATCATCAATGCATGCATCTACCATAAACATGTCGAATTTCAGTGAATACAAGCACAACCTGAAAAAATTTCAACATTGGCCCCATTCTCAAGTCACATCATGACTATGTCAAGGCACTTCTGAACCCTCTGGAAATATATTCACTTAAACTTCCAAAGAATAGATAGTGCAAAACAATAAATTATACAATCAATTGATAACACTTTCAAATAATGACAATGATGGCGATGAGAATAACGATGATGTCTCCTGGTAGTAGAGCAACAAATATATCAGCGAACACAAAGCATTAGATCATCAGTGACAACAAAATATTATCATTTGTTAGTACCATGATGCATAATCAATCAATTTTCTAAAAATCATTACAAGACCGCCTTGTGGGAACTCTATTCATGGGCAGTCAATATGGGTCGACCTTACTTCTTTTTTGTGGGTGCCCCTTGCCAAGTTGGACTAACCCACCGACTCATCGCACAGGCACCCCTGTCGAGCGAGCAACTTAGCGTGCCCAGCACACGACACCCCCATGGGCGCCTAGACACCCCACCTTTGTGTGGATGTTCGCCCTAGCGTGCAAATCTATCAGCAAAAATCATTAGCTCATCAATGATAACAAAATATTATCATTTGTTAGTACCATTTTGCAGAACCGATCAATTATAAACCTTATTTTAACACCTAAATATTAATTTAGTCAATTTTCTAAAAATCATTATAAGACCCCCTTGTGGGAACTCTGTTCATGAGAGTCAATATGGTCCAACTTTACTTCTTTTCTACGAGTGCCCCTTACCATGTCGGGACAACCCACTAACTTGTCACACGGGCACCCTGGCATGCCCAATATGCGATGCCCCTATGGGTTCCTTGGCGACCTGTCTTTGTACAGGCACGCCCAAGGCGCAAGTGTTCTCCCATGTCGTGGAAATCATACAACAAAAATCATTAGATCATCAATGACAACAAAATACTATCATTTGTTAGTACCATGTTGCATAATTGATCCAGAATTATGCAGGAATGCAATAAAATACAGAAATAATCATAAACGCATAGATGCAGCAGGAATAACACTTCATTTCATTAATATCAAATACTGAAAAATGCTTACAGACAAAATGGAAAATAAACTAGCTCAGGCGATGGTAGCTTATCTCTGAGAAGAGATGTGGCAGCCACATGTCTCTAAATTGTGTTACAATGAGGCTCAAGGGAATTTTTATTATTGAAAAATAATATAAAACCCTAAAAAACCAAAACCCTAACCCGAGGAGATGTAACACAAAGATTTTATGGGCCCCGTCGAGGTTAGTTGAGCAACCAACTTCCCGGGGTCATAACTTGGTCATATTATCTATGTTTGACGTGTATGATACCTCGTTGGAAATATATCCAAGGATTACAGCTGTTGATGTGATTTATATTAAATTATTGGAGGAATCATGGCCAAAAAACGTCCTTTGGGGCCTCAAAACTGCTCCGGAAGTTCGAGACCCGAAAACGTGCTAAAAATAGTAAATAAGAAAATTGATGAAACTGACTAGGTGGAATAGATGGGTGGCCACCAATATCCACCTCTATCATTCCTCCCCACTTAGGAAGAAATGGTCCTCACTGCATGCAGAGCCTCCATGAGGTGTGGAAATTTTTGTTGAACATAGTCCCTGGTGAACCACTTTCCATGGTGAAGGAGTTTGCCTACTTTGAAAACTCGATATAGCTGGATCCTCTATTGGTAGGTGTTATTGATTTGTGTTTCCATGATCCAATAAATTGTGGATTGTTCCATGCAGTCTGTGTTTAACTCGGTTGTTGTGAGTTATTCTACCATGTTGAATGTGTACAGTAGAGGTGGAAAGTAGGGTTGAAGGTGGTCCACATTGAACACTAGGTGGAGACCAAGGAATGTTGGAATACTAAGCTCGAAGGCATTGTCCCCTATAGCCTTGGTGATGGTGTATGGCCCATATCGAATCAATAAAATCTTGCGGTGGGGTCCAGCGAGGCATTCCTTATGAAAATGTAGCCACACTTTGTTTCCCACCTATAAGTTGTATGGCACCTGATTCTGATCATGTCATTTCTTGTACTTAGCATTGGTTATGTCTAATATGTCATGAACCTATTGGCGGATGTGCTGAATGTGATCAATGAAGTTGTTTTCCTTGTCATCTTTAGACTAGACATGAGTCGAATCTGCCTGAGTAGCCACAAATGGCATGGCTACGTCAATGGGACATAATGGCTAGAATCCCAAGCCCACCTAAAAGGGGTTGTGGTCAGTTGAGTTGTGGAGAGCTAGTTTATAGTTATTTTATACATAGGGGAGGCTCTCATCCCATGTGAGTGGATGATTTTAGTTGTACATGCACAGAATATGTACAATCATCCTATTGATGACCTATGTCTGTCCATCGGTTTTGGGATGGAAATTTGTGGACTTGGTGAGCTTGGTATACAGCATCAACTAGAGGTTGGACGAAAATGTACTGAGGAACCTGTTTTCCTGATCTTATATGATAGATTATGGGATCCAAAAGTGTACCCACACTCGTTCAAAGAAGACTTTAGCAGTGGCTTCTGCTGTGATATTCTTCTTGCAGGCTACGATAATGGCCATCTTCGACAATCTGTCGATGACCAAAAAAACACAGTCGGTGCCATGCTTAGTAGAAGGAAGGCTCGACATGAAATCCATGGAGATGGATTCCCAAGGTCGAATAGGGGTAGGCAACGGAGTATAAAGGCCTTGCTTCTTGATGTTTGGTTTGGAAACAGCACAAGCAGTGCAGGATATGATGTACTTCCCGATACCTTGTTGAGTGCTCGGCCAATAGAATACTTCTGCAGTACTGCCACTATTTTCTCGACCTTGAAATGCCTAGCGACTCGATTGTAGTGTGCTTCCCAAACCATCTTGGCATGCTCACTTGAAGGAACAAAAAGGTATCCCAAGTGACATAACAATGCGTCCTGGAGGTGAAATTTTGGAACTTTCTTACCCTCCAAGAGCGTCTTCTATGTGTGGCCGAATTCTTGATTGCTTCTCTAGAGAAGCAGCCAATCGGAAGTCTCGTGCCCACAAGATTTGAGCACCGTGGTTAATGCCATGTTCGGTGGTCGGATGAAGAAGTATGCAACATTATTGGTGTTTCCTTTCTTGTACTTAATGTTCAAATGAAACTGTTGCAGGTATGTGGACCACTTCTCATGGCGATCGGTCTGCAACTTCCCTTGTGTCTGTATGAACTGCAAGGATTGGTGTTTTGTATGGATGACCTTTTCCTTCTCCAAAATGTAATGCTTCGATTATCGAAAATCCTGCACAATGGAATACATCTCTTTTTCATAAGTGGGATACTTCTGGACTGTGTCGGAAAGTGTCTCACTCTGATATGCCATTAGATGCCCCTGTTGAGTAAGAACTGCCCCAATAGTATAGTAAGAGGAATTTGTCTCGATATCAAATGGTTTTTGTAAGTCCGTTAATGTGAGCATTGGTGTAGAGAAGAGGTGACGTTTCAACTCTACGAATGCCTTCTGTTGAGATTCAGACCAAAAGAATTTTCCTTTCACTCCTCCCTTGGTGACTTGACCCAAGGGCCAAGTGATATGAGAGAATCCCAACATGAACCTGCAGTAGAAATTGGCAAGACCCAAAAAGTTGTGGGGCTCTGTTAGACTGGTTGGGGCTAGCCAATCCCAAATGACTCGAATCTTGATTGGATCCACATGCACCCCCTGCTCATCAATAATGTATCCCAAATAATGAACTTGGGTCATGCCAAAAGTGCACTTCTCCAAATTGGCACACAACTTGTGTTGTCACAGTGTTTGGAGGACCTGTCGAATGTGGTGGAGGTGCTCTTCCCAATTCTGGCTGAAAATCGAGATATCATCTAAGTGCACCACCACAAATGAGTTGTTGAATAGCCGCAATATGTCATCCATCAGCCACATGAAGGTTACTGGAGCATTCGTCAACCCAAAAATCCTGACCAGCCATTCGAAGAGGCCCTCCTTAGCTTTGAAGGCGTCGGTCTTCCACACATCGGAGGGTTTGATTAGTACCTGGTGATACCTAGAATTCAAGTCAATCTTGCTGAAACATTTTTCCCCCATGAGCTAGTCCAGGAGGTCATCGACCTGTGGGATTGGATACCTATTCCAAACTATGATCATGCTCAGCGCCCGATAGGCAATATAGAGTCTTTGGGTGTCGTCCTTCTTCTATACCAACATGATCAGGATCCCACAGGGAGAGAAGCTTGGCCTGATGTGCCCTTTCTACAAAAAATCTTGGATATTCCTCTTGATTTCATCACTCTCCATAACAAAGCGTTGATAGATTGGCCCATTAGGCAGCAGCGCACCTAGGGTCATATCAATGGAGTGCTTTATTTGACAGTGTAGAGTAACCCTTGTGGGTGACGAGAAAATGTCCTGGTATTCCTCCACGAATTTTTCCATCTGCTGCTGCTACACCAGGGCACCCTGTTTAGAGATTGTGGCCACAATCTTCTTCTTGCACTGTGGTCGAATCCTAATGAAAAAAAAACCTGGTTTGGGAAATAATATTTCTGCATTGCTTGGAAGTAATCAAAGAGATGGCAGAATGCAGTACTACCTCCGATATCCTGTACAACTTATTTCCCAAAGTAATAATAACATAATGAGGCCTAGGCTCATACACAACATGTCACTTCCACAAGTATGGTTGGCCTAATAATACATTGGAAACTTCAACAGGATCAATATCACATTGTACCTCATCCGTGAAGGGCTTGATGTTGTAGGGAAGGCGGCATTTTTGGTTGATGCTGAGATCTCTTCCTTGGTGAAGCCACCCGATGGTATACAGTTGTGGGTGTGTTTTGGTCGGAAGGATGGGCCACTTCATGGCCTATGCTGATATGATGTTATTTTGGCTTCCTCTATTGATAATGAATTGTAGTGGAGAACCCTTCACCCACATCTAGGAATAAGAGGTGCTCCCCTTCCTCTGGATCTTCGGGTTCCTCCTTCTGTATCTTGGTGGTGGAAATGGTGGCTCTGGGTTCTGCATCAATGATTTTATTCCCTTTGTCATTCCCCTTGTCCAGTTCTAACTCATAATCATAACATGCATCTGATTCGAATGCCTTCAGCTCAGCCACCAGTGATTTTTTGGACCGACACTCACTTGTGTTGTGAGTGGAGCTTTTATGAAATTCACACCACTTCACAATGTTCTTCCTTGGCTTTGTAGTGTTTTTCTTCGCTTGCTACTTCGGCGAGTTGTCATGAGTCACCCTGCTTTGGCTTTGCCCCTTGTTTTGCGGTTTGGGGGTGCATTTCCTTGCCTTTAGATTCATGGATCCAAAGTCTCGCTTCTTCTGCTTAAATTTTTGCTCAATATTGGAGGCATATCGATATGTCATCCAAAGTGAGGTAATATCATTGAATTCCATTTCCTCCTAAATGTATATGTGCAAACAGTTGTGGTACTTAAGCACCAAGTATTTCTTTGAATATTTAGTACCCAACTTTGTGTGCAGGGTATGGAAAAAATTCTTCATCTCGTGCACATCTTGCTCCCTTTACTACCGCAGCGTGGTCCATTGGATGTACTTGTCCTCATAGCTCCCCACGAGGTAATATTGTTTGTTGATGCCATCTCGGAAAAAATTCCAAGTGGTTACTACTGAAAAAAGTGAGGGTTCTTCCTCATCCCTCTGTTCATGGTAGGTTTCCCACTAATATTTGACCTGGGGAGGGCGGATTTGAGGAGCGCAAAGGTAATCTTTTCTCGATCGGAGAAACAATGGACCGAAAAATACCCCTCTAGCAAACTCAGCCATCTATCTACATCGTTTACATCTATTTGGCCCTCAAATATGGGAATTTCAAAGTTTACTTTTACCTTAAAAGGAGTGGCACCTCCAGAGTGGTTGTTGGATGAAGATGTGCCATCGGTGGGTAGTCGTTGAAGGATTTTGGAAAATATATCCAACATCGCATTCCTTTGTTTCTCGAGGGCCTCCTTGAGAATTATTTTGATAGGATCTCCTTCTCCCTCGTGTTTCTTTTCTTCTGCCATGGGAGTCCGTCATGGTGTAATATTCCCTTTTTTGGTGTCACCTATGACAGGGCTAGGAGGGACTTCTAGAGTTAGGAGCAGACCGGTCACAGGTACAGGTTGGTGTCATCAGTGGGCCCAGGGGATTTTTGCAGGAGTTTTGATAAGTTTCTATGTGGTTACGTGGAATTCGCTTGATATATTCCATCATCCGAGCAGTTTGGCTTTCGTTCCGGTGCATTCCGACAACTTTTAGAAATTTGAGTTATTTATGGGCTTAACTCAGCTAATTATGCTCACGGTGGCATTCCGAGAGGAATACATGACAGAACACCATAGTGTAATAGCTCATTGGAACCGGCATGAGGATACCTCCATGTTGGGACATTTGGACATGAGTTTCAGTGACCGGAGGAGGCGTGGTAGCTGATTTACTCTTTTCTACATTAAAAAGGAATATTTTAATAAGAGGGAAAAGTGCTCCATGAATAAAATAATAATAAAATAATGCTCTAGAAGGCTCCAAGAGATCTATAAAAGAAAGGGAGGAGGCCATTGAGGGATATATTTGGGATCATGTTATTTTATTGTATGAGAGGTATGAGACCATGGTTCTCTACTTCAGCCGCAACCCCAGGACGGAAACCCTCGGGTGATTTGTGAGTATTGTACGGAAACCCAACTCTCTTGAGGAGACTTCATTCAGAAGTTTCACAGAGCTTCAGGGATTGGTGTGAGGATCATTCAGATCTTCAACTTGTGCTTCAGTGGGTTCATTGAAAGCTTTCACCGTAGCCGATTTGCAGCAGTCTTCTTGCCGAGCCATCTACATCATTGCCAGTGTCATTCATCAGTTGGGCCAGAGATATTTCTGGGTTTTGCTCCGCTTGCTTGGCAAGCTCAGGTTCCGCTATTCCTTTATGTTGATGTACTTTTCTCCATGGATTAATAAAATGGCTCAGTGATTTTATCGGCATCCATTGTGTTATATTGGTGGCTATGTGTTTATTTCCATTTATTTTGTTGCTCAGGTCTATTTTTGTATTTTTAGTTAAAATATCCCATTTGGGATATTACAGTGGTATCAGAGCTTCAATCTTGGATTAGCCTGCGGGTTTCCAATTTTCAGTTGCAGCTATTTTGGTTAGAAGGGCCTACGTAGTCATTGGAGGAGGCTCATTTGTGGGAGCTGCATTAGTGGTATTTTAGAGCTGGGTTATTGGGAGATTGATAGGAGAGCCATTTGACGAGGTTGGTTGGGATTTTGGAGAGAATTGTTTGAAAGTAGTAGCTGCAGTGCCAGAAAACGAAATTGGAAGAGGGCCAAACTACAAAGGGTCATATTTTGAAGGTTGGAATTAGAAGAAACCCGTTCTGGGTTTTTCTGGGTTTTGGGCAGGGATCACCTTTCCAAATTCCTAGAATTTTCTGAGCAGTTTTCAGTGAGTAAATCAGAGGCCGAAGTCAATAAGTAGTGTAGTCTTGGAGCAGTAGTGCAATTTCTGGGGGAGCTTGCTAGAGCGATTTCCAACAGTATTTATTTCAACTGGTTGACAAAAACTACTCCTACATCACTATAACAACTCAGAAAAATAGTGACCACATCATTGGTTGAACCATGGAGGGATTCCTAAACAGCTTGAGAAGAATAAAAATCAGTTCCTTGAACCACCATGCAGCAGAAGACCAGAAAACAAAACAGAACAACAGACCCTTCTCCAAGAAGGTACATAATTTTCTCCAACAAAGGCATCCGAGGAATTTACATAAGGAGGAAGAAGTGGGAAATTGGCTTTATGCACTTGGTATGGACTTAAAGAGTGGAAGATTAGAAAATGACTTTCCCATGTTAGAGAAACTGGAATCCTACCTTTCAAAGGTAGAGCAATCTGATTGGAGTTTAAATTGGGCTTTGGGCCCATCTATGTTTGCATTGGTACAAGCTATATTCTTGGAACATCCAAGTGAGAGAGTCAAGCTTATAGCTGCCTCTTGTTTCAGCGATATTTTGAGGATAACGGCACCCTTCCCTCCCTACAATAATGACATTATGAAAATAATTTTCAGATTGATAGTAGGAACCTTTTGGGATTTGGACAACTGTGCAAGGTCTACATTTGGGAGGAAGCTTAAGGTTTTAGAATTCATGGCCATGATCTAGACTTATGAGATCATGTTTGAGCTTGAGTGTGATGGCTTGATTCTGCAGATGTTCGAAAGCTTCTTCAGCATTAGGAGACATCATTCTGACACAATCATAGCACACATGTAGTCCATCCCGTCATCATGTATGGGAGTCCGTGAGGCCATTTGTTGGGAGTTGCAGACTAGGTTGTTGATCATTTGGAGGAGAGAGCAGTTGGTCTCACCTGCTGCTTATGAACTAGCCCAAGGGCTGGTTGAGTAGAACATTGAGCTTTTCAGGAGACAGTTAACCAGGGAGGAGTTGTTCCAGTTTGGTGGATCATGCAGCAGAAATGAACTGAGGAGGAAGGGACTTTGCTTCATTTGCAAAGAACCATGGGGGCCTGATCACTCATGTTTGAGAGATGCATATGAGGTGGCAGAGGTAGAGCATGTAGACGTTCCTTCTGTATGTCAGGATGAGGACTCTTCTCTAGATTATTCCATGGGATCAGATGATGATGCTTCTAGGGAGCGAGAGAGGTCATCCAAAGTTGATGGCAGTAGGTCGGAGCTGCGTTCCAGTGTTCAGGGTGAGCAATCAGGGAACTCTATGGGAGACACTCTGGGTGATGAGTCACTTGTGACGATTCAGCTAGAGCAGCATATGATGGAGCTTGAGTTAGCAGAGGAGGATACTATGCACATCTTGCATGATAATCCTTTGAAGGAGAGCCAGATGGAGGCTCACATTGAGTCTATGATGGATATGAGACTAACCTTGGGGTTAGCCACTAACGAGGAGCAGCTAGATGCACAGACGCCGAGCACGGTGACGGTAGTTGCAGATCCATATCCTCTAGAGATGTTGGAGGTTGATGGGATAGTTCTGCAAGGGGCTAGGGGATAGTAGGAGCATTACATTCCCGATGAGAGGGATGGGTTGTTGGATACGGTGGAACATCCATCTGTGGGCCGACACATTGATGAGGTGCAGATAGGTGCACATGCAGTCAGCAGAGCTATGGTACCCTCAGGGAGTATCACTCTCCAAGAGTACATAGATGGGGCTTGCAGCATATCTTGCCCACTTTGGCCCATTATAGAGAGAGGGGCTTTCTTCTATAGGCATCTTTCGTTGGCAGACTGGATAGAGAAGTGTGAGTTGATTATGAGTTGGCGACAGTTCTTTGGGCATATTCCGTATGCAGTCGACACTACATTAGATTCTTCTTCCAAGATAGATTGGTGGGATATCATGAGCTGGTACCCTCTTGATGGTACGATTTTCTTCATAGGGAGCACAACATATAAAGGGCCCTTAGACATAGCAGATGTTACAGATTCTAGCTGGCAGTGGGGCACAGGTCGTCATTTCTTCAACACTCCATCCCTATTTCAGGAGAGCAGGATCAGCATGGGATTGAGTCAGGACTTGTATTGGAGAGAGGTGATGAGCTGGTACGCAGTTGGTGGGGAAACTTATACAGTTAGAGGTATAGCACAATAGGAGCCAGGGAGCATTGATGCTTGTTGGCAGACTTCACTTCATGGGGAATCAACTATAGCTAGAGGCAGTGCACAGTCCAAGTCGTGGGACTTGGGCGTTATTTGGCCATGGTGGTGTGGGGATCCAGGAGGATTGTTTTTTGACTGGTACAGTGAGAGATCAGTTTGGGATCCTGACATTGAGGGGTCTATTCTGAGTGGTTTGACACATGTGCATAGCAGCACTCAGAGGTTTGGATGGGATCCGAGCATTGGGTCTCAGTTGTGGCGGGCCAACAGAGTGGCCCATATATTTCGATTGCTTGAGGGCAAGCAATCTTGGGATGGAAGGTCTGTAATGTTCCCTTTTTTGGTGTCACCTATGATAGGGCTAGGAGGGACTTCCAAAGTTAGGAGCAGACCGGTCACAGGTACAGGTTGTTGTCATCAGCGGGCCCAGGGGATTTTCGGAGGAGTTTTGAGGAGTTTCTATGTGGTCGAGTAGCATTCGCTTGATATATTCCATCATTCGAGAAGTTTGGCTTTCGTTTCGGTGCATTCCGCAACTTTCAGAAATTGGAGTTATTTATGGGCTTAACTTAGCTAATTATGCTCACGATGGCATTCCGGGAGAAATACATGACAGAACACCATAGTGTAATAGCTCATTGGAACCGGCATGAGGATACCTCCATGTTGGGACAGTTGGACATGAGTTTCAGTGACCGGAGGAGATGTGGTAGCCGATTTACTCTTTTCTGCATTAAAAAGGAATATTTTAATAAGAGGGAAAAGTGCTCCATGAATAAAATAATAATAAAATGATGCTCTAGAAGGCTCCAAGAGATCTATAAAAGAAAGGGAGGAGGCCATTGAGGGATATCTTTGGGATCATGTTATTTTATTGTATGAGAGGTGTGAGATCGTGGTTCTCTACTTCAGCCGTAGCCCCAGGACGAAAACCCTCGGGTGATTTGTGAGTGTTGGATGGAAACCCAACTCTCTTGAGGAGAATTCATTCAGAATTTTCCCAAAGCTTCAGGGATTGGTGTGAGGATCATTCAGATCTTCAACTTTTGCTTCACTGGGTTCAGTGACAACTTTCCCCGTAGTCGATTTGCAGTAGTCTTCTTGCCGAGCCATCTACATCATTGCTAGTGTTATTCATCATTTGGGCCAGAGATATTTCTGGGTTTTGCTCCTCTTGCTTAGCAAGCTCAGGTTCCGCTATTCCTTTATGTTTATGTACTTTTTTCCATGGATTAATAAAATGGCTTAGTGATTTTATCGGCATCCATTGTGTTATATTGGTGGCTGTGTGTTTATTTCCATTTATTTTTTTGCTCAAGTCTATTTCTGCATTTTTAGTTAAAATATCCCATTTGGGATATTACACAGGGTTTGTGAGGTGGATCTTGCAAAGGTTCAACCAAATCGAGCCCTAACTCCTTATACCCCGACCTCGTTGGGGACATGCAAAGAAAGATCGAGAAAGAGAAGACTGCTTTGATACCACTCATCCATACTTATGCAGGAACACAATAAAATATAGAAATAAAAATAAACGCAGAGATGAAGCATGAATAACACTTCATTTCATTAATATCAAATACTGAAAAATGCTTACAGATATAATGGAAAATAAACTAGCTCGGGTGATGGTAACTTATCTCTGAGAAGAAATGTGGTGGCTACATGCCTCTGAACTGTGTTACAATGAGGCTCAAGGGACTTTTTATTATTGAAAAATAAGAGAAAACCCTAAACAATAAAAACCCTAACCCGAGGAGATGTAACACCAAGATTTTATAGGCCCCATTGGGGTTAGTTGGGCAGCCAAATTCCCTGGGTCGTAACTTGGTCATATTATCTATGTTTGACGCATATGATACCTCGTTGGAAAGATCTCTACGAGGACTACAACAACTAACACAATTTATATTAAATAATTTGAGGAATCATCCCCAAAAAATGTCATTTGGGGCCTCAAAACGGCTCCAGAAGTTCAGGACCTGAAAAACTGCTAAAAATAGAAAATAAGAAAACTGTTGAAACTGACTAGGTGGAATAGGCAAGTGGCCACTAATATACACCTAGATCAATAATCAATCAATTATAAACCAAATTTTAACACCTAAACATTATTTTTGTAATTTTCTAAAAATAATTATGAGACACCCTTATGGGAACTTTGTTCTTGGGTAGTCAATATGGCCCCGCCTTATTTATTTTTTGTGGGTGCCCCTTTCCAAGTCTGGTCAACCCACCAAATCATCACATAGGCACCCTTATTGGGTGATCGCCCTGGCGTGCCCATCACGCAACGCCAACATGGCCACCTAGGCACCCCGCCTTCGTGAAAATCAGTCAACACAAATCATTAGCTCATTAACGACAACAAAATATTATCATTTTTTAGTACCATGTTGCATAATAAATCAATTATAATCTGACTTTGAACACCTAAACAATAATTTAGTCAATTTTCTAAAAATCATTATGAAACCCCCTTGTTCCCCTTAACAAGTCGGGTTGACCCACCAACTCGTCACACAGGCACCCCTATCAGGTGGGTGCCCTGACGTGCCCAGCACTCGATGCCTCCATGGGTGCTTGGGCACCCTGATTTCGTGAGGGCATGCCCAAGGTGCGGGCGTTCGCCCTGCCCTCCAAATTAGCCAACACAAACCATTATCTCATAAACGACAACAAAATATTATCATTTTTTAGTACCATGTTGCATAATCACTCAATTATAAACCGAATTTTAACACATGAACGTTAATTTACTCAAATTTTTAAAAAACATTATGAGACATCCTTGTGGGAACTTTATTCATATGAATTCAATATGGGTCGACCTTCCTTTTCTGTGTGTTATCACACTCGAAATTTGCAAAAAAAATGTTTTGATAGTATCATTCTAGTCTTCATGTTGTGTCATTTTGGGTCATGCATTGATGAAGAGTGGTCATGCAAATTGATGAAGAGTTTGTAAAAACATGCCCATCATAAGATTAAAAAATCATCCGCAAACCATCTCATATATGTCATTTCCATTTAAAATCATCATAAAGTTCACCTTCTCACTTAACTGCCAACCTTTCCATTTTTATCGGTTTTTGTAACGCACATAACTACAAAATGTTAGATTGTGCTACAGAAACACCTGAACTTTCTGTAGCGAATCTATCGGAATTTACACTTTCAGCGCTGCGGAAATAGGTTTTTCTGTGGAAAATAGAGTTTGGAATGACATGGAATTTTCTCATTGCTTTAGGTGGAAGTGGAGTTATTTAGTCATATTATGGCAGTCAGCATCATTTGAAATCATGATTGTTGGGATCTTATTCTCGCTTTTCACTTCATTATTTGTCTTTTTCCACTGTTAACCCTGATTTAAATAAGTCTCCACTCATTATTGCCTTGTCATAAGCCTATTCAGATCCTACCTGTCACAACTAGTTTTAAATCTTGCATGTTGCGTTCTCCTGTCACCAAAGTAGTTTCATCTCCATCCCAAGAAGCTCTATGTCTATTCTTCTACTTGCAGGTGTCACAACAGTGAGGGAGCTGTGCAATTTAAAGACATATGGAAACAAAGAAGAAAGTACATAAGAGAGGTTCTTTTATGAGGTTCAAAACAATGGACCTAAAGCTGTTGAACGAGGAGCCCAATTCCATTGAAGCCTTCAAAAACGTAGGTTGTATGAGATTCTTCCAGAAGTTACAGGGTTTTCATATTCAGATATCAAAGAATTTTGCAGCAAATTTCACTGGCACATCATCTAAAGTAGGAATGTTTAACTTTGTTGTCTCCCCTGAGACAATAATCCAAGCTACAAAGATCCCAAGACAAGGTGATTAGTTTAATTCCACCAAATTCAAGCTAAAAAATTGTGATAAATTCATGAAGGGTGAATATGTTAGAACTGACATAGCTGCTAGGATTCCAAGAAAATATTTGAAAGAATACAACTCTAAACTGTTAATGATCATTCAGAAGTATTTTACTTGTGAAGCGAGGTTCCACATGGTGTACCAATATCACTTCAATCTTCTGTTGCATTTCACTCGTAAGAAAACCATTGATATTCCTTTTTACCTGTTTAGAAGCTTGAACAAGATGGAAAATAAGGTGTAGGCTAGGCCACAAAATAGTGATACATATGTGTTTCATCATGGGCTTATTAAATTATTAGTACTGGAGGAATTACGGAAAATCAACAGAGATTGGTCTTCTTTTCTCTTTCTTACTGGATATGAAGTTGTTGTAGTGACTCCTAAGAAGAATCCTAAACCTAAGAGAACTCCCTCAATTCAGAATGAACAACCTGTTAATGAAACGTAGGTGGAAAATATATAACTAGAGCATATTGTACAGCCTATGAATGTTGAAGAAGAACCAATGGAGATTTATACAGGACCGGCACAAGAAACACCAGTCCCACTGTCAACACCTGCAAGCAAAAAACCAGAAGTAAGTAGCAAGAATGAACAAGGAAGGATGAAAACAAGTAAAAAAAAAGGTTAATTAATGAGAAAGTTTATTTGGAATTCATCCTTAAAGATATAGATATAGAATAATCCCCAGTAGTCCAAGTTGTTGATGTTTGAGGGAACAAAAAGCAAAAGAAAGTCATCACTGCCAAAAATCTTGACTTCACTGGAAAAGAGGCAGAGTTTCTCTTCCAGCCAGGAAAACCATTGACTAGATCATAGCTGGCCAAGAAAGTTATGTCTCAAGCTATTGATAAAAGAAATCAGCCTTTGATACAAGAAATTATTGATCTCTCTCTAGTAAAGGAAGATATCACTATGCAAAGAAAACGAAAGGAGAAGGTGGTTGAAAAATCAGAAATGGAGCTCCTCACAGAACAACTAAGAGAAGCAAGGGAAGAAATAAGTGAGTTAAAATTGGATGCAGAGAAAAAAAAGACTAAAAATTTTAATTTTGATCAGATGATGGAGAAAGGGAACAATTAACTTTCAATTTTTAAAGGATCCGTAAGTGATGCTTAAAGACTGTTGAAAAGAACCCAGCCCCTAAGGCTTTTGGCCAAACATACCAGAAAGAGAAATATGCACTTGCAAGCTAAAAGAAGGCCATTGAAGAATCAAGTAAAGGACCTTCAAGAGAAAATGTAAATGATACAGACTGAATTAAAAAAGAGAAGCCTGAAAATTACAGTCAATAATGAGCCTAAAGACATCCAAGCTTCAAATGACAGAGAAGGATAAAACTACCAAGGTTTGAGGAGTAGGGTAATTTTTTCTCAGTTTTGAAGATGTCAGTCATCAACTTCTACTCATCAAAAGGTGAAACTTTGAAAAAGGGGGCTCTTTCCTGTGTTTCTGACAAATTAGGGATTTTTCGTAGCGCCTGCTAGGCTTGAAACCCAAAAAGTGCTACGAAATTTTTGTAGATGTCTTCTTGATAAAAAGGGTGGTTAGAATTGAAATTAAATTTTGGAAAAACTCTGTATTAGTCCTCCTAACCTATTTTAAAGACTCATGGCAGCAGAAAGTTAAAATGACTTGCAAAAGTGTTTAAAACAGAGGCATTACGAAAAGTTGCTACGGAATTGCCTACAACACTCTATTTTTGCAGCGCACAGTTTTGATGAAATTTTTAAATTTTAGAGGGAATATTAAGGCCAACCAAGCACGTGGGAAGAAAAAAGGATAGCAGTGGAATATTCCAGCAAGGTTATCTCCTTAAATGAGGTTGTCATATGCTACAGATCAGCCTAAAGACGGGGCTTCATGGTCATTATTGTCATCTCCTTAAATATAGGAAGATTTGTTTCTTAATCTAGTGGATGTTTTTATGGATTTATCATGGTCATTGCCACATAAGCACATCATCTTCTCTATGGTAAAGATGCACTCATTTCAGTTGAAAATTTAATTAATAGGAAGTTCAGTTCTATTAGGACTCTAACTCCTAAACTTAGCAAATGTCTGCATGGTTTCTAGATATTTATTTTTTAGTTAGACAATGTGTCAAAGTGAAGGGTTCGATGGTCTTGCCAACTGTGCAGACCCTATGTAAAATTGAAAGGCTTATTAATAGGCGGGATTTCGAAGGAAAGATGGTTGGAAAATGTTATTTCAGAAGACTAATTTGTAAATCTTTGGGATTTCTGCAATATACAGTGATAGTACAGCTTTTCTTCATCTGAGATTCTTATTATGTTTCAATGAGTTACTGCTCTATATTGCTTAATATTTTTCCTCCAATGTCTTAATGCTTGATTACTCGGGATTCATGTACATCATGCTCTAAATTCCTTCAAGCATTAAGCTATGGTATATCTCTCTTAATATTTTTCTTTCAATATCTTGTTGTCTCATTACTCAGTATTTGTGTTTAACATGCTCTAAATTCCTTTGAACATTAATTTATTGAATATTTTATGTGTGTTTTTTCCTTTTATTGAAACATATACAAGCCTCAGCTTCCACAAGGAAAGCCATTGTCACTGAATTATCTAACACTGACTCCATAAGCCCAATGGTAGTAAACCCTATACATTTTTCACCTGCATACAAACACATTCAATCCAACTCAGAGTTAGCCATCTGCTTTCAATTTATTCATTGAATATCCTTTATCCTTTTAAGAGAGCCCTCTTAGGATGGAAAGGCTAATTTTTAGCTACAAGTGGTTTGAAATAGTTACTCCAAGTTGATTGTTGAAGTAGACCATCAATACCAATTTGGTGATAACATTGTGGGAACCCATTTCCAAGCCGGACTGACCCAACAACTCATCACACGAGAACCCCTATCAAGCGAGTTACCTGATGTGGCCCAGCAATAAATACCCCCATGGGCGCTCGGGCACCCCACCTTCATGCAGGCACGCCGAGGGCTCGAGCATTCACCCTGCCATGCAAGTCAGTCAACATAAATCATTAGCTCATCAATGACAACAAAATATTATCAATTTTTAGTACCATGTTGCATAATCAATCAATTATAAACCGAATTTCAACACCTAAACATTAATTTAATAAATTTTCTAAAAATAATTATGAATCCCTCTTGTGGTAACTTTTTTCATGGGAAGTCAATATGGGCCAACCTTAATTCATTTTTGCGGGTTCCCCTTTCCAAGTCAAGTCTACCCAACAACTCATCACACGTGTGCCCTAGCGTGCCCAACAGGCGATGCCCCCATGGGTGCCTAGGCGCCCCACCTTCGTGCGGGGGTTCCCTTTTCCATCCAAATCAAAAAACACACACCACTAGCTCATGAATGAAAAAAAAAATTCAATTGTTATTATCATGTTGCATAATCAATCAATTATACACTGAATTTTAACACCTAAACAATAATTTAGTCAATTTTCTAAAAATCATTATGAGACCCCCTTATGGGAACTTTGTTCGTCGGTAGTCAATATGGGTCGACCGTACTTCTTTTCTGTGAGCGCCCATTTACAAGTCGGGTTGACCCACCAACTCATTGCACGAGCAACTTGGCGTGCCCAGCACACAACGCCACCATGGGCGCTTGGGCGCCCCACCTTTGTGTGGATGTGCCAAGGGGTGGGTGCTCGCCCTGTTGTGAAAATTAGACAACAAAAATAATTAGATCATCAATGACAAAAAAAATATTATCATTTTTTAGTACCATGTTTCATAATCAAAAAATTATAAACCATATTTTAACACCTAAACATTAATTTATTCAATTTTCAAAACATAATTATGAGACCCCCTTGTCGGAACTTTATTCATAGGTGTTAAATATGGCCTGATCTGGGGGGGGCGCTTTCCAAGTTACGCCGACCCACAACCTCATCGCATGGGTGCCCCTGCTAGGCGGGCACCCTTGCGTGCCCAACACGCGACTCCCCCATGGGTGCCCTGCCTTTGTGCGGGCACTCCCAAGGCACGGGCATTCACCCTGCCGTGAAAATTAGTCAACGCAAATAATTATATCATCAATGCTAACAAAATATTATCATTTGTTAGTACCATATTGTACAATAAATAAATATAAACTGGATTTTTAAAACTAAACATTAATTTATTTAATTTTCTAAAAATAATTATGAGACCCCCTTGTGGGAACTCTGTTCATGGGAAGTCAATATGGGACAACCTTACTTATTTTTTGTGGGCACTTCTTGCCAAGTAAGGTTGACCCACCAACTCATCACACGAGCACCTTTTTCAGGTGAGCACCCTGGCGTGCCCACCATGCAATTCCCCCATGGGCGCCTGGGTGCCCCACCTTCATATGGGTCTTCCTAAGGTGTGGGTGTTTGCCCTGTCATTTACGCTATGACTTTTCCCATATGTTTCTTCGCTCAAAGGTCATTTTTCACCTGACCAATCGCAAGCCTTGTCCTTGTTTATTTTCCACATCTTCCCAACTATCGTGGCGACCAATTCACCTATCACCCAACTTTCCCAGGCCACCCGATGTTCCCAACTCATCTTCTCATTAATGTTTCATGCAAGTCACCTTTGGATTCCCAGGGTGCACGCCCTCAACGCCCTCGGTTCACTTAACTTGTTCATTTTTCCCATCTTGTCACCCATCATACACACCATGTTTTCTCGTGGGTGTCGGGCGCCCTGCCTTCGTGCAGGGATGCCCAGGGCACTCGCCTTTGTGTTGTGCATGCGACACCCCCACGGTCACACTTTGGTTCCTACCTCAGTTTTTTACCACTTTGAGTCGGCATGGGTATTCATTGGTCGACCTTACGTATTTTGTGCAAACACCCCTTGCCAAGTCGAGCCAACCAACCAACTTGTCGCACGAGTACCACTACTGGGAAAGCACCCTGTCGTGCCTAGCACAGGACGCCCCCATGGGCGCCCCACCTTCGTTTGGGTGCACCCAGAGTGGGGGTGTTCACCCTGTTGTGAAAATCATTCAACACAAATCATTAGCTCATCAATGAAAACAAAATATTATCATTTGTTAGTACCATGCTGTTGGCTTGAGGGGTCCTGACCCAGTTTTGGAGGTTAAGGTTTGCCAACAAACCCCTATACTACTGGCCCTTTCAGCAATGACCTACTTACACAGGCCAAGGTCTCACCCGAATTAGTATGGGAGGGTGTTGGAACCAAGTTTCTGCACCCTGAGAGAGAGTAGGTAATTTGAGGCGGGTCTGTGTTACAACTTGCTAGATTTTCCTAGAATGAGTCTATTCGCAGGCCTTTTAATAGTATAATCAGATATTAACCATAACAAAGTTATTACCATCCACAGATCTATTCAATACCCTCACATCCACATGTGAATTACCAGCACATAATATCATAAATGCAGCTACAGACACTTTCGCATCATAAATAGATAGCACAGATGTATTCGCAACTTAAAAAAATACCATCACAGAGAATTTACAGATATACTTATGAAAAACCACAGATCTATTCATAGCTAAATAACCATCACATTACACTTCAGCATTAAGCACAACCAATTCAAATAACATACCGATACTTCAACAATACTTCGCATACATTAATATCAAAGATTCACTTACAAACAAAACTAGCTCGCGCACACAGCCTAGTGGGGTCCACACACAGCAGGACTGACGAGCTCTGCGCACACAACCAGCAGGATTCCTTTTCCCAAAACAACCCAAACATACCTACCAGTTCGCACGTAGCATCAGTCTCAATTCATGCCTACCTCTACACTCAAACTATCCATCTATTTATATCAACTTAGCCTACGTTATCCTATGGTCCGCAAACCATGTTTTGTGGACTCTAGGTCTACCCTTTGACCCATTACAACATGTTTGGGGGTTTTTCACCCTCCCCAAACCCCTGCGTTAGACTAATTAATACAAAATATACAAAATTTGTAGCTAAGTGAACCTCGTTCAAACAGGCCCCCAACACAATCTTGTGACTTGTCCCGAGTCACCACGGCAGTGGGGTTTCCATCCTCACCTGAAGTTTCTTGACTCCATCGACCAGTGGGGGAAGCACTCCTTTGCTCTGCGCAACAGGAGTCTGAGATATCTCCACCAACTTCTGCGAAGTTGGGCCTTCTTTAGTAGCAGGGACGCTCTCCAACATCTGGTTCAGTTGCTTAACTGCGACGTCGACATCCTGTGATAGCATGAGGGCCTCATCTGCCCATGGCTGGAGGTGATCACTTAAAGTTTTCTTCCGTTGTTGAAGAGCTTCCATTTCATCCCTAAGCGCATCTCTAGTATGCATTAGGGCCAAGCGTTGAGCGGGGACCAGAGTGATCATTGTAGCCTCGATTTGGTCAAAATCTTCTTCCTTCTGGTGAAATGCTTGGCTGATTTCGCGCAGGAGAGGGTCACGTTGCACCTTGGTCGATAGTTGCGTAGTTGTTTCCAACAGTTCTGCACCCTAATAAATTTGACCTGTAATGAAATTTGTAGCCTCTATAACCAGTGTAGCGTGCTGGGCCCTTATCTCAGGTAGCATTTCTGGCTGTAACTTGGCCTGCAAGGCCGCAATTTGTTGCTCCATATCTATTTTGATCGCCTGGATTTCAGTCCTTGAGGAATTTAGCGTAGCAACCAACCCCTCAATCTTGGCCTGGGGGGGTGGCAAAAGCTAGGATATCTATGGTGATGTCCGAGTAGAGCCTACTAATTAGGTGCTCCAACTCTATCTGTTGCGAGGGTACATGTTGCATGTGCCTTGGATACCTCAGCAGTTTTGTCTTCAATTTCCTGCTCAACTATGCTGAGCTGCTGGTGCACTTGACAGTCTCTGTGCTAAATTTCTTCGAACAGGGACGCATGAAGGGCCTGCAACGGTTCATGCGGTAGGCGAGTGAGATCCAACCGTACCTCCTGGATTTTAACTCCTAAGTCAAGTGGACTTAGTATGATGGTTGCGCCTGGTAGAGGGCACAGGTAGATTTCTGGCATACTGATTACTGTGATGCTCATTGTTGGGGTCGATCGCACCTGAATCATACTAGTTTGCAAGGTATTCGTCTTGAGCTATAGAACTCGGAGCTCATCCTCGAGCGTATCAACTATGGCTTTCTGCTACTCTTCCAGAGCCAGCCATTTGTCTTCTGCAGCCAAGGTCACCGCATCTGCGATCTGCTCTAGATCCTCTTCTGTCAGGGTAACGCCTATGTTTCATTCTATTCATTGAGCTCGTTGCTTCTTCCATGGCCCTTTAACAAGGTCACCAGTCCACTTCATCCTTCGAGGGGAGTCAGCATCTCCCACATCCAGGTCTTTTGTACCCGCATCCTGCTGCGAATCTTTCTGCGATGTCGGCTTCGTGCCCTTATCAGCTCCCTTTCCCTGCTACGAACCCTTTTGTGATGCTGGTTTCGTGCCCTTTTAATTAATATTTCCCTATCCTCCGGTTTCTTTGGTGGTGTCGGGTGAGGTGATATTTTTAGCACTCATCCCTACGGTGCTTTTCGTACCAGATTTGAAACCAAGCTTCCAATGTGGAGGCCAAGTCGCGATTAGGCAATCAATGTCCTCATCAGCAACCATGTATGGGAGTGAGACCCATGCTGGATCCTTGTGGCCTCTAATCTATACATTATTCATGGTGACTTGAAATGCTGTGATGTTTTTATACTTATCAGAAACTATCAGCGACAAGCGCGACCGAGAATTGATTGCTACTACAAGTCCACTCTCAAAGAGGACCCAAAAGACTTTATTGTCCTCGATGCGCAGCGCGTCCTTGGAGTCTGAAAAATTCATGTATCATGCTCCTTCGCACATATATGGCATGAGCTCAAGGAGGACCGACTCTTCCAGGGCTTCCCATGTGAGCAACGCAATGAGAAGTAGCAGCTAGGAGTAGCAGAATGCTCATCCCCGATCTTGGGATTCGCGGACATTTGCCAGAAATTCGTTGCATAGGTACTGGGACGAATTGAAGCAAACCCCCTTTTCGCATCGGCCCGCCAGCTGAATCACATACGTAGGGATGGTGGCAACCTGGAATTTGCACATCATCTTCCATGCCAGCAAAAATGTACCCATCTGCCCACCGGGGTCGCTGATGGTGCTGATCATGAACCCCCAAGTGTTCCTCTCCACGTGGTAATCCTCACGCACCTTGTCAGCAATCTTTTGTTTATGCTTCTTGATGACACACAGAATAGGGTCTGGCCCTTCCATGGGGAGACCAGTAATCTGATGGATAAGTGTTGCGTCTATGGGTATTCTATCATGTATCCATAAACTTCCACCATGAATCAGGGTAAGCAGCTTGCGCACCAGTCAGTCTGTGATATTATATTGGCCAAAGTGCAGCATCCTTAACAGGTTTAAGAGCCCAGAACCTGCCAATCCATGCACCTAGCACATGGGGACTATATTTATCCCATCGTCTTCCAATATCCTTTCAAGGTATAGCTCAGGTGCCAACTCGGGGAAGGCTTCCAAATGGGCCAAGTCGTGGTCGTTGAATTTGACCTCATGAAGCTTGCCAAAAGGTTCTCTGATGATGGGGACCTCACCCGAAGTCAGTGGCATCTGAAGATAGGTGCGCAAGCCATCGAGATTCTTTGGCGTGCGTGTCGAGGGCCAGCGAGGTCGAACAAAGGGTGGTAGCCAACTGATTGGTTCGGCTATCTGGGCCTCTTCCTTAGCATACAGAGGTCTCTTTTCTAGGTTAGGCGAGCATGCCTGGGGCACCCCCCGTGAGGACTTCACATTTCAAGGGGAGGTGTGGGGCTTCAGCCCAGCCCATTTCATGGGTTTCCCTGACCCTTACGCTTTTTCTTTCCCCTTCTACTTTCCTTTGACTGGCGTAGACATAACCTCTTCAGATTCGGGGTGGACTTCCAATACTTCCTCAGATTATTGCTCTGTTGAGACCACAGTCTATGAGGACTTAGCATGATTGGTTTCCATCATTCTGGCGTGAAAAATGAACTCAGGGTGGCTACTATCTGAGAGAGAATCACGCTCAGACATGAACAAGGCACAATAGTCACACACGCGAAAAAAACACAAACTGCTCATGATACATGGAACCCTCTTCTGAGAAATCCTTCTGTTTTTATAGCCTTGGAGATTACCCAACGGTTGGGTGAATCTTATCAAGAACTTACCATCAAGAAAACGGTAAAAAGTCTTCGGAAATCGCCTCATTAATTGCTGGCCGCCCGCTCCTTTCAACGGTAAAATTTGATTTTTACCCAGTTTTACTATTCCAACAGCTAGTTTTCGCACCTCTTGTTCACCCAGTGCACCCCTATGCTTCCAGCATACTTCTTGCACTCCCAAAACACCCCTCCAGGCTTCTAGTCCTGCGATTGATCCCTACGCGTATCCTGCCCTATACAGCTACTCTGGCCATATAGTCATTTGATCTGGTATGGTTTGAGTCGGTTTCCATTGACATAACCTGGTATCATATCGTCACGTAGGGTAGCTAACTGAACAGCTCCTCCATTAGTGATTTCTTTTACCATATAAGGACCTAGCCAGTGCTATCGGAACTTTCCCTTGTGTTTTATAAACTGACTATCGTACAGTAGCACCAATTTTCCCTTTACAAATGCCTTTTTTCGAATATGTCGATCATGCCACGCCTTATCCCAAGCCTTCTGAACCTTCTGTTGGAAATTAGCAATGAAACGATCTTCCTCCAAGGCCACAATTTGTGCTAAACGCTCCTCCATGATATTAGGCTCCGCCATGTTTGTAAAGGCTATGATGCACAGGCTAGGAATAATATACTCCATGAGAATAATGGCCTCCTTTCCATAAACCATCCGGAAGGGTGTTTTTCCAGTCAGTTTCTTGCAAGTGGTGCGATATGCCCTTAGGACTAACGGGATGTGCACGTCCCAGTCGCTGCGATCGACGTTACAGGCCTTAGTCAAAGCCTGCTTCAAGATTTTATTAAAAGCTTCGACTCTTCCATTTTCCTGTTGATGATACAGAGTGCTTTTCGCATGGTGGATCTGAAATTCTTCAGTCAAGACCTGTATTGTTTCATTAACAAAGTGCGTACCTCTATCACTCATTAAGATCTTTGGACAGCGAAACCTGGTCAGAATATGCTCAAAAAGAAAGTGCGCAACAGTATCTGTAGTGCAGTCCTTCACATCTTGTGCTTCATCCCATCTGGTTACATAATCCATTGCAATGATGATGTAGAGTGCACCTGTCTTCTTTCTCGGTGGGTTGATGGGCCCAACGAAGTCGATGGCCCATTTTTCAAATGCTTGCATGGCCATTTGCGGTTGCAGGGGCATTTCGTCTTTGCACGATGGCCTTCCTGTCTATTGGCATGTATTGTAGGCTTTGCAATAGTCGTGAAAGTCATTATGCAGTGTTGGCCACCATAGCCCAGCTCTCAAGATCTTTTGTGCCATTGCTTTTCCTGCGTAGTGACCTCCTGCTATGCCCTCGTGAGCTTCTACTAAGATAGCTTTCCTTTCATGCTCCAAGACATATCTTCACATCACCTCGTCAGCTCCTAGCTTATATAATTGGCCTGTGATGATGGTAAAATTTGTTGTGATGGTTACCAACCCTTTCTTCTGTTGTACCGAATACTCTGTAGGTGCCATTCTTGTAGTCAAGAAGTGAATGATGTCAGCGAAGTGCGCATCAACTATTTTAATAGAAAATAGTTGCGTAGTAGGCAACTTTTCTTCTAGGTTGGTTGGTTCTTCACCACTATCGATTCGGGACAAGTGGTCAAGTCCAAAATTCAACTTCCCCGGCTTGACAATGATCTCGAAGTCATATTCTTGAAACAACAGCAGCCACCGGCAGATTCCCCCCCCCCCCCCCCAACACAGGTTTATTCACTAGGTACTTCAAAGCCGAGTGATCTATAAACATCTTGAAGTGCCCCCATAATAGATAATGCCGGTATTTCTACAGGGTGTATACCATGCCCAACCCTTCACACTCCATAGTGGAATAGTTGCGCTCCGCACCAGAGAGTTTCCTACTAGCAAATGCAACTGGAATGTCAATGTCTTTGTCGCCAGGCTGCATAAGGATAGTGCTCGGGGTGATTCTTGAGGCATCTACGTGAACATGAAAAACTTTTTCCCAGTCAGGAAAAATGAGAATAGGCGCAGAGACCATCTTCTCCTTGAGTAGCTTGAAGCTCTTCTGACACTCGTCGTCCCAAAAAAAATGAAAGGTCCTTCTTTAGAAATTTTTCCATAGGTGTTGTGATCAGTGCATAGCCTTGAATGAAATTTTTGTAGCAACCTGTGTGTCCAAGGATAGAGCGCAGCTGCTTCTCAGTTGTAGGGACCCCCAGATTGATGATAACCGCCACCTTGGCAGGGTCAACCATCAGCGCTTGGAGACAAACTATGTGACTTAGCAAGATCCTAAATGGTACGCAGAAGATGCAATTCTTGATATTCAAAGAGATCTGGTGTTTTCTACAAGTGTCCAACATCATGCGCATTTTTGAGACATGAGTCTTTACTAAACCAAATATATTCCAATCATCAAAATATACCTCCAAAAACTTGTGGATGAATTCCTTAAATACAGCGACCACCACCCACGAAAAGATGGAAAGGGAATTCTTGAGCCCAAACAGCATGACCGTATACTGAAAAGATCCCCATTGAGTGGCGAAGGTGGTTTTGTTGCGGTCTTCAAGTGCAATTCTGATCTGATGGTAGCCTGAGAATCCATCGGTGAATGAGTATGCTTCCTGCCCCCCTATGCTATCGAGAATCTCATATGATAATGGCGAAGGAAAGGGATCATGAATGAAGGCATCATTTAATTTTTACAGGTCTACACAGATCTAGATCTCTCCCTTAGTATTTTTTTCCTGAACCACCATAGGACTTACCCCATCTAATTGTTCGACTAGTTTGATGATACCTGCGGGGAGCATTTTATCGATTTCTTCCTTTAATTTTTGTTTTTACTTGGATTTAAACTGATAAGGGTGTTTCTTTACAAGGTGTGTATCTGGTTTCAAAGTGATGTGCATGACTCCTAGGTCCCCTGTAATCCCTTTGAGTTCTAAAAATTTTGTCGGGAATAAGTTTTGGTATTCCGTGAGGAGTTCTAAAACTTTTCCCATAGTATCATCATCCCAGTAGTCCCCAATTTTAGCTAACTTAGGTTGCACCTTCGTTCCAATGTTGACATCTCACAGCTTCAGAGGCTAAGTTACATCAACGGTCTGCAGTGGAGGTCCCGCAACTGTGTGCTCTCCCTCCGACTTCGGGATAGAGACATTTCACGGGTCATCATCACATTCTTCTACTGCTAAGTTGAATCTGTGTTTCCCATGTTGGTACCCCATGTGCTGCGCACGGGCATGATTCATCAAATACTAAGGCATCAATATCCTGCAAAGCTTCATCGAGTGCCTTTGTTCCACCTACAAATCCAAATGTCCCTACAAACTTGTATTTCAATGTTTCCCATTGGCGGGTGCGTTGGTGTAATTCTGCGTCTAAATACCATGATTTTGGGATTGGTTTTAAGGCATGAATGAACAGATGGACCCATTCCTCCGTAGTTCATTCATCCCATGCTTCCATATAAGTGGACAAGTGCTCACGTGGGTCCCCTGGACCCAAGAAAGTCTTTACACACGAGTGAGATGGAGGTTCAAACCGTAGGACCATTATGTCTCGACATTCTTCCCAATCCTGGAATTTCCCTTTATACATGTCCCACCACCTTGCCAGGGTTGCGCTCTCATGGAAATTCAGCTTCAAATGCTTGCAAAAACTCCCTAATAATTCCAGAGCCATCAAAGTAGGGCAATTCTTTTACCTCTAAGGAGATGCATCGAAAGTTCTTTATAATTATGAGACATCACAGCGTAGATACATAGTGTAACCAATTTTGCCAATTTTCGATCTCCCCATCGGAATCAGAGAATAATTCATTGTCCTTATCCCAGCAAAGCACACCATCAGCTATAGGATTGATCCAATATTCATCCCGAGTGGTTAATTTATAGATGTGATCCACATCCTCTTCTTCGCGCACTGATTTTGTATACCGTTCTCCTTCCACAGGATCCAGCGGGACTACCACCCCTGTACCCTCATTCTCCAACACTATGCTTCTTTTCTTTTGGTTGATGATGCCTCCCATATCTATAGCCCAATCCAATCCTAAGAGAGCAGGATAGGGTTCTACATCTTCCACAATATGAATTACCTCAAAGTCGGCGCAAACCTTAACTCCTGCAATATCTACCATAATTTTCGACAGACTTCCTAGCGGTATGATCTTCTGCTAGTTGGCCATGCGCAGCTAGATAGTGGAACATTCCAACCTAGGTCCTATGATTCAATGCAAAGTTTGATTGGGTATTATGTTTGCATCTGATCCTAGATCCAAAATAACTTGATTCATTTCATAATCGCCAATATGCGCTGTTAGCCGCATTTCCTAGCCCGTGCATTTTTTATGCTAGTAGATTTTGTGCACATCCCTGACTTCCAGGGGAGGGTTAATTTTCTCTATGCAGCTGTCTATTAGTGCTTTCAGATTTTCTACTTCCTTCTGGTTGCGTAGCATCTTCATACAGGCTTGTAGAAATGGTTTAAATTCATCTTTTGTTCTCAGGTTTGTTGGAGCTTTTGAACTAGGCGCCTCATCCTTAGTAAAGTCTTTGTGAGTTGCGACAAAGTTCTCCTTTTCCTTCTGTAAGTATAGGCCAAACTATTTGGTAGCTGCTTTCTGGATAAGCGGTTCAGCTTCGGCTTTCGCTTCAGCTCCTCTCATAGCCATTTCGTTGCGTCTTATAACATTAACGCTTGGTCCTTCATCACATGGTTCAGACTTAACCCTTTGCACATTCTACGTCGGTGTCTGCTATTTTTCCTGCATTTTTACTATCAGAATAGGACAGTCCTCAATCACATGGTCCAGCTGTCTACAATACCTGCAAGATTGTCTCGTAGGGTTGGGATAGTCTCTCACAAAGTTTTCTATCTCTCCATAGTTGTAACAGATCAGTTGTCCTCTCCCCCGACCTCCGCTACCACCCCTTCCTCCCCTCTGCCCTTGGCTGGGGAGCCTCCTATGCCTAAGGGGGATCATGGTGAAAAAGGGTCAGCCTGCACCCTGTATAGGTTTCTGGGGTCTATCATTAAATCGTAGGTTCGACAATTATGTTCATCATGTCCCACAGATGAGCAGAATCGGCACCATTGTTGCTTCAACTCTGGAACGTAAGCACCCAGACGGGGACAGTGGTTTGTATCATGTATTCCCGCTACGCAGCATCCAACGTACCACAACGTCAGACCACTTGGTCCCGCAACTTCTTTCGGATGCAATGGGCTGGGCCTCCCAGCCTACATGTAGTCTACTAGCAGAGGACAATTATCTTTGTGTGGCCAGACACTCTGCATCTTATACACCATATGTAGGGACTAGCCTCTTTCCCTCGCTCTTTCCGTAGAATCTCGATTTCAAGGTGCATTGCCTCTAGTTTCCCCTGGATCTGTTGTACCCCAAACTGATTATCATCTCTTGGCATAGCTTCTTGCTTCATAGAAATCTCCAAGGCTTTTTCTTGCGACTCAATTTCTTGCTGACCCATAGGTCCACGCAGGTGAGGAAAAAAAGTAGCAATGAACCATTCCTTGTGCTGTCTAACATCATACAGAAATTCCCCCTCTCTAATTACCTTCTTTAGTCATTGATCATCCTCCCATACAGACTAAGAGGGTCCTTGTTTAAAATCCTTTAGATCATTCACTATCTTAGAGTAGGACTTAGGCTTACGAAACTGTTTTTTTAGGGCATTCTTGACTTCTTGAATATTTAAATCCACATGCTAGGCTACATAGCCCATATACCAGTCTAGGGCCCTTCCTTCAAAGGCGAGTGATAGTTGCACTCTCTTTACAGCATCAGTAGCCACATTCTGCATAATCCATAATGACTCTACTATGAACCAAAATTGGTCCATATCTTCATCTCCTACACCCTTGAAGGTAGGTAGCTTCATGTGCGTGGTCATATCATCTTCTAGTGGTGGCGGAGGTGTGTGTGAGTTCTTACCCTTATGCTGACTTGAAGCTGGTGTAGCTGGAGGGCTTTGCGCAGCTGATTCTCTTAATGGATTGTAGACGGATCTATCCCCTTCTTGATTAGGTCAGTAGTATTTACCACTTTGTGTTGTACTTCCGTTCAGATCAAAGTTCATTCACTCAGTGTGGCTACACAGCACACCTTTTTCGCACAATAATATTTTGATCAACAAAGGCAATGTTTTCAAGAACTTACCCCTAAACCCTTTGAATAACCTCCGCTCTACTTCAGAATAAGATACGAACGGATCGACTATGAATTCCATCACAAACCCTCCCAGTATGTTATCTACCCAGTGATCTACTATACGTGTAATCGTATTTTCAGTCCTTTCCAACTGTTGAATTAATTCTGGTGTCCACTGCGTAACCTTATCGTCTTTCCAGCATGTCTGGAATTCTACGAGCCTTTCCAACCACTCCTAAAGTTCGTGTGCAAAGGTTACAAATAAAATTTCATAGACTTTGGTAAATATATACCTGTCCTTCCACTTCTCAGCCATCAACTTCGAGCTATGATTCTCTTTTACAGAAAACTCCTGAATCTGTATTTCAAACTAGTCTTCAATTTCCACCCTCTCGGATCTTCAAGGACCTCGTGGCATTACCCGATCTCTCTCTCAAAACGCTCCCGGTCCTAGCAACGGAACCATTTTTTGGCTTAAGGGGTCCTGACCCAGGTTCATAGGTTAAGGTTTGCCAACAAACCCCTATACTAATGGCCCTTTCGGCAATGACCTATTTACGCAGGCCAAGGTCTCACCCGAAGTAGTATGGGAGGGTGCTGGAACTAGGTTTCCACACCTTGAGAGAGAGTAGGTAATTCGAGGCGGGTCTGTGTCACAACTTTCTAGATTCATTCAGAATGAGTCTATTCGTAGGTATTTTGACAGTATAATCATCTATTAACCATAATAGAGCTATTACCATCCACAGATCTATTCAATACCCTCACATCCACGTGCAAATTACCAACACATAATATCATAAATGCAGCCACAGAAACTTTCACTATTGAGATTGCAACAAGATGATGAGCTTAGTGAAAAGAGTCGCCTTCACTAAGTGCGCCCACAGGCTATTTTTGGCGCAAGTCTATTTTTAGACATATCGATCATATTCTATGAGTTGCAGGATGCTATTTGTGGATGGTTGGTCAAGTTGGAAAAATAGATGGACTTCTATTTTTAGACATATTGGGCGGAATCTATTTTTAGATTGCTAGTCTAAAAATAGATATGCTGAATATTATTAGCTCTTAATAATATTTAGACTATAAACGTTATCTTATTCTCTTTGGAGCACTTCGCTTAAGTGCACAGATGTGTGGCACAGAGCCGACAAAAGGAATTACGCTATTCCCAGGGTTAAGTGGAGCTATTGCATGGATACTTCAGTTAGAACTCATGTGGACAAGAAGCTCAGTGAGCGATTGAGGAGTTAATGGAGTTGTGTTCAGTTTAACCAATCTAAACATAGTTGAACTAGTTGTATTTAGTCTAACTGATTAATACACTAGTGAAGAGTGGTGTGAATTAATTATTAATTAATTCAATAATTAAAAACTCATTAATCAACTAAAGAATACATCAGTTAACTTCAGTGTATGGACAGTTTCAGTGGAGACCAGTGCAGAGATAGGTGAAAGAGCAGGTTAACTATCAGTTGTAACTATACTATTGCATATTTGCAACAACCAGTGATTGGAGGAGCCCATGAGGATTGCGTAGTACAAGCCAAGTGGTTCAAGAGAATTAGTTTATCCTACGGAGAGAGAGGACTGATTATAATATGCTATTACTGCCAGCAAAATAATTACTGAGAATACCAAGTTCTGCTGGATTCAACTTCTGATTTGGGCACTAAAGGGTTGTGCTGAGAACTCACTGAGGAGCTATAAATTGACTGTTACATGATCTCCATGACATATAATATACAGATAGTTGGGGTTTTCAGCTTTAAGCTTTCCCATTAAATATTGTGTTCATATGTGTGATTGTTTGTGGTTTTAATGTGCACATGCAATTGATTTTATTTCCGCAATTAATGATCAATGGTAGAAGAGATTCTGTATTATGCATGAAGCTAAAGGCCAGTTGGTGTGATATGGTATGTCTTGCAGGAATAATATCTCAGTTATTCAAATTTTCTACATGGTATCAGAGCGATATTGATCATTGGAGCAATTGCAAAACATTGAAGCGGTGGAGTTTTGTGCTGGTGGAATTCGAATTTGCAGCAATGTTTTCTTGGTGTCGAAGTTGAGATGTATTTCAACAGATTGCGATTAGAGTATGCCCTTGAGGGAAACTTGAATTATATTTCATGGAAGGACAGGATGGAGGCGGTGCTAGATGACAATGGGTTGTTGGAGTTCATGGATGCAGAAGTTCCAAATCCTACTTCTAGTGATGTTGTCGTACTTGACGCATGGCAAAAGAAGACAACAAAGTGTCGAAGGATTCTGTTGGAGGGTGTGAAGGATCACATAGTATCTAGCCTTCATGGTAAGGCTTCTCCATTCTTGATGTGGAAAGCCTTGACATTTATTTCAAAGCAAGAGTGATCGTATAGTTGGTGCTCAAGGATAGACTCGTAAACATAAAAATGGGAGGAAAGGTGAAAGATGCCCAAGTACTCACCAGTTCATCCACGTGTGGATGAGCTGGAAGTGGGGGTTATCGTTGATGATGAGGACTTGGTGTTTCAGGCTTCCTCGTCTTCCGAAGAGTTGGCATTCCTATTAGGACTCGTATGGTCAGGAGGAAATTGCCAGGATGGGAGCGACTTTGGCCTGGATTCGTGTAAGTCAGGGAGATAAGGCAAAGTACCGAGGATGGCTTCTTCTAATAAATAACTCTAATGAAGAGAATTTTTCTTTGGTTGCCAAAGAAAATAAGGGAAAGAGCAAGAAATCTTCTCAATCAAGTAAAAGCAAGTAAGAAGCAGGACATGTCCAAGGTGAAGTGCTTTCACTGTCACCAACACGGACATTACGCCACTAGTTGTCCACAGAAGAAGAAAAATAAGCAGGATTTTGGATCTACAGCTGGAGAGGCCTTAGCCTCACAGTTTGAGCTGTATTTTTCGTTGATCTCATTCTTGGTCTCAAGTGTGATGGGTTCAATGTGGTTTCTTGATAGTGGTGCATCTTTTCACATGACAGGAGATCGAGATTTGTTTACTGATCTGGATGAGAAAGATCTTCGAGTGCACATCGAGATGGACGATGATGGTAGATACAGTGCGACCGGTATCGGTACCATTTCCTTTGAGAGGGAGTCTGGTAAAACCTTCGTATTGAAGGAAGTGATGCATGTTCCAGGATTGAAGAAGAATCTGATCTCTATGGCGATGTTAGAAGACAAGGGATATGATGTTGTATTTAGCGAGGGAAAGGCTTCTCTCACGCAGAAGGAACCGGGTGAGACTCGAGATAGGGGTTCAAATTAAGAACCTTTATCAATTGGTGTATGTAGATGTATCGCGCAACAATGGCGCGTTAAGGAGTGGTGAGCTGGGATGATGGCGAGCTGTGGCACAGGAGATTGGGCCACCTTCACCATGGAGCTTTGAAAATTTTGCACCAGATTTCTACCGGGCTTCCCAAAGGTACACTTGCACAGTCATATCAGTGCAAGGGATGTACTTTGGGAAAATTTGTGAAATCCACCTTTCACGAGAAGGATAGTCACACCACGATGATCCTTGAGAGAATTCACACAGACGTGTGTGGACCTTTCTCGGTAGCTTCGACAGCAAAGCACATGTACTATGTGATATTTGTTGATGATTTTTCTCGTAAGTGTTGGATCTTCTTCATGCAGAAGAAAAGCGAGACATACTCAAAGTTTTGTGAGTTCAAGGCACTAGTTGGGAAATAATTGGGGAAGCAGGTGAAGGCTCTTAGGAGCGACAATGGTGGTGAATTCATCTCTGGTGAGTTCAAGGACTTTTGCAGCATAGAAGGAATTCGAAGAGAGCTCATAAGACCTCATAACCCACAACAGAATGAGGTTGCTGAGCAGAAGAATAGAACGATCATGGGTGTTTCACAGGTGATTTTGCATGATCAGGGCCTTCCCATACACTTGTGGGCCGAGGCATGCAATACTGCAATATATGTGCAGAACCGTTGTCCTCACAGGATACTTGGCATGAGTACACCCGAGGAGGCGTTTTCTAGTAAGAGGCCTGATATTTCCCATTTGAGGATTTTTGGTTCACCTGTTTACATTCATGTGACGAAGGATGCCAGGAATAAGCTGGAGCCGAATGCAGAGGTTGGGATATTTTTGGGGTACACTGATATGCCCCACAACTATCGTGTGTATTTTCCAGACAGTCGCAAGACTGTTGTGCGACAGAATATCAAATTTCAGGAGGAGAAAGCCATGAAGTGTTCGCTTGAGAGGGAGCCACACTTGCATGCATATGAGGAGCTATTAGTTTCTAAGGATGAGTCTCAGGATGTGGATCGGCCACGAGATGAGGTTCATGGAGTGGAAGAGACCACTCAGGTAGTGCCAACCATCAGAGGGCGGAAGCGCATTATAGAAGCTGAGCGACTGGCTCAAGATGCAGAGAAGGTTGTAGGAGCACCTACATCACAGCGCAAACAAAGACAGTCACCTGGCTGGTATACTGGATACATGGCTCTTATAAGAAAGTGTATCGTGACAGAGCCATCCTATTTCGAGGAAGCCGTGGAGGACCCCGCATGGGTAGATGCCATGGTGGAAGAGTATGATTCGATTGTCGTAAACAGTGCAGGAGATTGTCCCAAGGCCGAAGGGAACATCAGGTTAGATGCGGATCTATAAAGTGAAGCAAGAAGCCGATGTAGGAGGGAGAGGAAGTACAAGGCAACATTTTTTGCCCGAGGCTTTTCACAAAGATTTGAGGGATCGATTGTGTGACCTTCGACCTCGTCGTAATGATTTCTTCCACAATGCGATGATTCAGGATCTCTCAAGATTGATGGGGTGGCACATTCATCAGATGGATGTGAAGACTATGTTCCTCAACGGAGTCATTGAGGAGGAGGTGTAGATAGAGCAACCCAAGGGTTTCGAGATCTTCAGCAGTGAGTCGCATGTGTGCAGGCTCAAGAGAGTGTTGTATGGGTTCAAACAAGCACCTCGTGCTTGGTACACACGGATAGACAGTTATTTCACCGGACTTGGATTCTCCAAGAGTGAGGCTAATCCGAACCTATACCAGATTGTGGTGGAGGGTAAGTTGTTGATCATTGTACTTTATGTAGATGACTTGATTTTGATAGGTGATGAACTGTTGATACACTCATGCAAGGTTGATCTTGCAAAGGATTTTGAGATGAAGGACTTGGGCCTCCTTCATTATTTCCTGGGATTGGAAAACATGAAATTTGGGTGGCCATAGTTGGGGGACCGTTTGTTTCTGCAGCATGCCTTATATCGGAGTAGTTCAACATGCATGGCAGCAAGACTGTTGATACTCCTCTTGCTAGTGGTTGGAGGAAGGAGGATGCTACCTTCAGCGGAGGTAGTGGATGCCACCGTTTATCGACAGTTGGTGGGGTCGCTTATGTATCTGGTCAATACATGACCGAAGATATGCTATGCAGTTAACCAGCTTTCACAAGCTATGGTTAAGCCTACCAAGCTCTTTTGGAAGGTGTGGAAGCATGTATTGAGCTATCTCAGAGGCACATCGGGATATGGTTCATGGTGATGGGGAGATTAGTTAGAGTTGGCATGGCTTTACCTGGACGATATCACTGGCATTTCGCAGATTGTGTGCACGAAGATCATGTTACTTTCATACATTCCCATGGAGGATCGTGATGTTGATATCTTGACGAAGGCGCCACCGTATACCCGAATACCGCAGGTGATCGTGTGCGTATAATCCCTTGTCTGTCGAGAGGAGTGTTGAAATTTGCAACAGACATATTTAGTGAAAAGAGTCGCCTTCACTAAGTGGGCTCCGTGTGGCATTTTTGGTGCAAGCCCAGGGCTAGACATATCGATCATATTCTATGAGTTGCAAGATGCTATTTGTGGATGGCTGGTCAAGTTGGAAAAATAGGATGGACTTATTTTTAGACATATTGGGCGGAATCTATTTTTAGATTGCCAGTCTGAAAATAGATATGTCGAATATTATTAGCTTTTAATAATATTTGGACTATAAACATTATCTTATTCTCTTGGAGCACTTCAGTTAAGTGCACAGATGTGGCACAGGAGCTGATAGAATGAATTACGTTATTCCTTAGGGTTAAGTGGAGCTATTGCATGGATACTTCAATTAGAAATCATGTGAGAAAGTTTGGTGGAGTTTATTGAGGAATTTAATGGAGTTGTGCCTGGGCCAATTAATTCAAATGATAGGTTGAGCTATTTGTATCTAGTTTAATCGATTTTTTAATCGATTGATACAATTAGTGAGAGGTGTGAATTAATTATTAATTAATTCACTAATTATAAACTCATTAATCAACTAAAGAATACATCAGTTAACTTCAGTGCATGGACAGTTTCAGTGGAGACCAGTGCAGAGATAGGTGAAAGAGCAGGTTAACTATCAGTTGTGACTATACTGTTGCATATTTTCAACAACCAGTGATTGGAGGAGCCCATGAGGATTGCGCAGTACAAGCCAGGTGGTTCAAGTTATTTAATGATCCATCCTACAGCATTGATTATGCAATAGAGGCTGGCTATCAAATGGAAAATATTGGAGCATGTGTTTTGCTAGATCTAGCTTGATTAGTGAGTAGCAATTGAAGGTTGTGCTGAGAGCTTGTGAGGAGCTTTGTAAAATGATTGTTACATGATCTCTATGACATATAATATACAGATAGTTGGGGTTTTCAACTTTAATATTTCCCATGAAATACTGTGTTCATATGTGTGATTGTTTATGGTTTTAATGTGTGCATGCAATTGATTTTATTTCCGCAATTAATGATCAATGGTAGAAGAGATTTTGTATTGTGCATGAAGATAAAATAGTGTGTGATCAGGATAATTTCGGTGAATAATATATCAGTTATTCAAATTTTTCTACATTCATAACATAAACAAATAGCACAGATGTATCCACAGCTTAAACAAATACCATCACAGAGCATTTACAGATATACTTATGCAAAACCACATATCTATTCACAGCTAAATAACCATCACAGATATGCTTCAGCAATAAACACAACCAATTCAAATAACATACTAATACTTCAGCAATACTTCGCATTCATTAATATCATAGAATCACTTATAACCAAAACCAGCCCGCGCACACAGCCTAGCGGGGTCCGCACACAAAAGGACTGAGGAGCTCCACGCACACAGCCAGCAGGATTACTTTTCCCAAAACAACCCAAACAGACCTAAAATTTCACACGTAGCATCAGTCTCAATCCATGCCTACCTCTAGACTCAAACTATCCATCTATTTATATCAACTTAGCCTACGTTATCCTGTGGTCCGCAAATTGTGGTTTGCGGACTCTAGGTTTACCCTTTGACCCATTACAACACATTTGGGGGTTTTTGACCCACCCCAAACCCCTGTGTTAGAATAATTAATACAAAATTCACAACTAAGGGAACCTCATTCCAACACATGCTACATAATCAATCAATTATAAATCAATTTTTAACGCCTAAACATTAATTTAGTCAATTTTCTAAAAATCATTATGAGACCCTTTGGTGAAAAATTTATTCATGGTAATTCATGGGATGACCTTACTTATTTTTTATGGGAACCCCTTTCCAAGTAGGTTTGACCCACCCAATCATTACACGGGCGTCTTGGCATGCCTAGTACATGATGCTCCCATGAACACCCACGTTCCTTGCCTTCGTGCATGCACGCCCAAGGTGTGGGTGTTTTCCCTACCATGCACGCCACGATATGAATTTCCCCATCGGCTGCTTCGCTCATATGTCATCATTCACCTGACCACTTTCATGTATTTTACTTTCTTATTTCACACGTCTACTCGACCATCATGTCACCTCGTTCACTCGTCGCCCAACTCACTGATGCATTTTCTTAACGAACCAAATTTAAAAATGAAATGATGGTATAAACATAATTGAGCTTCTCTTCGTTTCAAGAATAATATATTCTCTACTGAATACGACCAACCACGTTGTTGAAGAGGTAAATCCCCTCTGCGGACAGAGGCGATCCCTACTAGCCCAGATCGGGTCTAGCAACAATCAAACACGCTACAGTGCAGGTTCTTAATTGCAAATAAATCGACTTGCGATGAAGGCTTACCTGGAATCCAACGCTGTCGTTTGTAGAAGAGGTGGTGCTCCCGTTCCTTTGCCCTGGCAGATCACAATCCTCACGATTCTAAGAGATTCACTACCCATAAGAAATGTCATCAAATGAAACATAAAATCAAAGATATACAACTGAAGGTTAATAAGAGGACATAACTCATGAACATAATCAAGAAAAAGAGTGGAACCATAACCATAATAGTTCTTTATCATTACTGAATAAAGAAGCAACAGAAACTAGTCAACACGCACTTCCTCGTCGTGGGTCATTGAAAACATGTCTCGATAAAGCCTGTCAAGGATGGGACAAGCCTCTCTCTCCGGATACTTGACAATAGTCTCCTTGCTTGGATTTGGCCTTAAGGGAATCAAGAAGGCTCTGGCAGCATAAGGATATGAAAGCTCTTGGGAGCTAGCTTGCAAAGGAGATGAGCAAGCTTTTATAGATGGAGGAAGGGGAGTTGGGATCCCTACAGTTATGGGATTGGCCCTATCATCAAGGAAGCTTCCATGAGAGGTGGCAAACCACTTCCTCTCTATGGAAATTCGTAGCCAAACCTCCCAACTCAAGATAGATATCAGTCCATGAATTTGTTAGGACGAAACTTCCGCCATTTATTTTTTTCAAACACCTCTTAATATGGTTGGCGCGGGTGCGGCTCTATGACAGAGCGCCAATTGGCACGCCCTCTTTGGAGGATTTTCCCCCTTGGCGCGAGGGCTGAACTGTGGAACCGCGCCAATGGAAAAAGAGCTATTTTTAGGGTTTTTTTGTAGGGAGATGTCTTCAGGGCAACGAAAACTCATCTTCAGAGGGATGCAGTGAAAGTATTTTCAAGTCTTTTCTCTGCTCACAGGTCACGGAATGAGCCCTCCAATGTGCGGGATGGGGAATGGCAGGGACGGTGGCAAATTGTTGTGTAACAGATGCCCCCTAAAGCATGAGGCCCGAGAGAGAGAGAGGGGTGAAATGCTTTACGAGAACATGCCAACTGAAAACACTGCCATCGGAAAAACTGTGGAGCGAAGTACAACTGATGTCTCATATACGTGATATATATGCGTTGTATGGGCGCAACCATCCATAATAGAGTATACAATAATCGAGATCCAAGGCATGGACGCAGCCATCCAGAGAGGATCGATAAATAGACTCATGTATGGTCGCAGCCATCCAATCAGTGAGTCATGTAATAATAGTCCACAAAATCGCAGCCTGGATTCCAACAGACAAAATCCAGGGTATTGCGCTCCATCTCGACACGAAAAAAGTACAAGTTCAAGCACGCGAATATGTGAGCTGAAGTCGAACATGCAAGAACATCATCTGATTACCAGCCAATGATGAAAGTTGTTAACAGGCGCGAGAGGAACCACCAATAATGACAATGGCTCTCAAGGTACTATAGGTACAATCTACGGCATGTGAATCAATGAGCTGGCGTCAAACACCCGTAGAATCATTCGATCGGAGGCCAATGATGAAAACCTCACGTCAAATGCGACGAACCTGCCATTGAGGCATGCAGGCTCCAAGGTACCATAAGGGAGTCTCTAGATCAGCTTCTTGGATAATGAGCTGAAGTCGACAGGAAGTGACCTTGATCGAAGGTGGGCCATAATGTTTCCCACATCATCAACACGAGACAGAGGAACATGATGTTTTTTGTGAATCAGGATCATATGAGAATCAGAGGAAGGTTGATAATTTGCAGAGGTCAACTTCTCTTGAACATATAACGGCACAATAGTGGATTTGGCAGTATTTGACATCAACGGATCAGAGGTCATGGTGACGAGGCAACGAGCAGATGAGAGGTCAAAAGGGATTATCCAAACCCATGGAGGCAAGTGAAGAATGAGATGAGATGTCCCCAACCCGACACGAATGCAGACAAGTGCCATGTTCAAGAGCGACATACTGCCGACACGACAATGATGCTGGTTCCATTTTCCCCCACCATTTATGGCGAGTACCCCAATTATTTTTGATAACAAGCTTGAAGGGGATAGCATATGCTTGTAATATAAGTCCGCCCTTCGGGCGAATCCATCCTAGTGCATTTAACGAGTCCTAGGAAGGAGGAACTCGGAGAACGTCATTTCGACTGAATCCGATGTCATCAGGGTTTAACAAGTCTGACAAAGGGAGAACTTGGCATCTTTTCATGTTTAGAGAGTTTGAAAAGACAGCAGAAAAGTAAACTCCACAGGTCCCCTTTCGTAGATAGTTCCTCAGATCCGAAAAGGTAGAAAACAATATCCGAGAAAACCTCCTAGTCGCGATAGGCTAGGGTATTCCTTTTTCGTAATCAATCCATCCCAGCCCGAAAAATGGGTAAACGTATACTGGGTAGATGTCGATTCGTGTCCATTTTAACGAGATCGAAACGACAAGGGCCTCGGCAATCTTTTCATGTTTAGAGAGTCAGAAAAGAGCTGAAAGATGACTCCAAAGTGACTTTTTTGTGTATTTACCGAGTCCGAAAAAGTATAAAATACAACTCGTTTCACCGTTTAAGTCGCGTAAAAAAAACCTGTTGCTGCACAAAAAGCAAGTGTAAAACCCATTTTTGACAAAATATATCAAAATATTCAGAAAAATAACTTTCAAAACCTATTTTGAGTTGAAAAAGTTATAAATATGTCAAGTGGTAAAAATAAAATTACTTTTCACTTTTTACCTCACTGAAGAGCAGTAGTGGTCCATTTTGTGTGCGAACTTCTGACAGCGATTGCGACCGATCCGGGCTATCATTCAGATTCATGTCTGTTCCAGGTAAGAGGCGCTTCTTTGTACACCATTTCAATCCATTTTTCATAAATTTTAATTGCATATTAGACTTCTGTGAGGAATTTTTGAATTTTTAGGGCTCCGCCCATTGGCGCGGGTATCCGGCACGAACCCGCGCCAATGGCATTTTATTTCCAAAGGTCCCGCGCCAACTGGCGCAACTGTTAGTAAAACAGTCGCACCAGCAGCGCAATCCAATTTTCCGTTTGAAATTTCTACACAATGAATGAATTTCACGAATTTTTAAAGATAGCAGAGGTCTAATTGAAGTTTTTTGACCATGTAAATGTAGGCAACCGATCAAAATGGTCATTTAGTGGAAAGAGAGGGAGAACGGGGAAGAGGATGAACAGGCCATGGAGAATGAAACTTGCATGAATTCCCTTAAGAACTATGGGCTTAAGAAGTTCTTCCTGACACCTTTCTCACAAGCTCAGCCTGAGCTCTTACAGTACCTGATCAGCATATGGGACGAACATGAACAAGTGTTCAAGTTGCGGGACCAAGTATTAGAACTGGAGGTTTCTGACGTATACTTCATAACCGGACTATCGCGCAGAGGTGCAGTACCCATATTGACAGGGAGCAGACCATCTAGTGAGAAGATGGAGCAAGTGATGGCACGAGTGTGCCGAGGGGCATGACTGGGATCAGGAAGTGGAAAGGTAGACATCCATACTATTCCTGATCTAGCACTCAGGGTAGTGCTTCATATCATCACGCGGGCCGTAGGATTGCACGCACCGCATGAGGCAACAAAGGCCCAACTCTTACTGGCCTCAGAGTGCATGAGTCCCCTATTATTCGACTGGGCCACAGCAGTGACAATAAATATCAAGAGACAGCTCACGAAGTGTAAGCAGGCCAAACTGAAACAGTTTGGCTATGGTTCTATCCTGGTATCGTTCATTCTGGAACGATTACCAATCTTCCAGGGCCAAGGGGCCGTAGTAGCTGAGCCGATTCCATGAGAGCCAAGAATGGCTCGCTGGGCGGCACTGATGCCCAGAGATGGAGGAGGCCAACAGATGTCCTGGAGGCCAGAGTTTTTTGGGTGGCTACGGCGTCAGTTGATCGTAGTCGAAGACTGGCCATATGCAGGAACCGATTTCACTGGTGATCCAGATCTTCCACTCCCTGAGGGAGATGATTGGGACGAGGAGTTGGGTATGACCTCTTCTCTTTTTGATTTTTATGTTTTGTGATTTTTTTTGGTAATACATGTTCGTCCTGACACTTTTTATATGTATGCAGACGTGGGCCCAGAGAGACCAGCCGGTATGTCTCCTATTGCATGGAGGACTCTTCCCGCACCCGATCCTCAGGCAGAGGGTGCAGAGGGGGGGGGAGTTGATCCAGAATCTTGAGGGTATTGCCCGAGGGATCCCAGACTACGCCCGGCTGGCAGATGTACCGATGGCGTACCAGAGACATACGGTGGGAGTGCCTAGTCGCCTCCACTGACTTCTTAGACGCTTAGTGCGTGCAGTCACTTGTTATCATGAGCACCATGTAGATTAGACTCCTAAGGCTTTTATCATGCATATTTTTTGAGAGACATGTCGTCTCTAGGTGTATTAAGATGAACATGTATATTTTTTATTTAATGTGATGCACACTATGCAAACATTCGATATCTATATATATAAATATTTATTTCTGGATGGATTTTCCTTTTACATGTGATGATGATTTACAAATTGCGCAAATGTCTATCTAGAACCAAATTAGCTACTGCATCAGTTAACGTATTCATATGCCTGGGTATATGTTGATATGTAATATAGTCAAAATTTCTTTCCAGTAAATGAATACACAGATACAGATGTAAAATGGATGGGTTTCTTACTGAATAGTGTCCTTTCAGTTGCAATACTACAAGTTGCGAGTCTAGATACACAAGAAATTCATGGATACTGAGGTTTACAGCCTCGGTTAATAATTCTAACACAACACTATATTCCACGATGTTATTTGTAGTACGTCCCAGACACACACCTTGCAGGTTGACCAACTCACCAGCAGGATCGTAGATTACCCAAGCCGCCGAAGACAGATTCCTAGTACTGTGGGAGGCACCATCCGCGAAACCAACAAACGAATTGATGGACATCTACACAATCAGGAAGACCCGATCAGCAGAAAGATGTTTACATCGCACACCACACCACACATGCACACAAATGAAAAGCACACACCTATGTACACACAAGACGGGCATGCCCCCCAGCATGGTGTCTCAATTCGAGGTGCATGCCCCCCAAGCTTCAGTCCATGGGAAATGGAGTGAAGGTTGAAAACAAAAGAGGTTTGAACTAAATCTATCAAAACTCGAATTGAAGAGGCTCGTGTTTCATTATTTTAATGAGGTTGACACACTTAAAATAACTATCCTCGTAGCCGCTTGTTTCATTGTTTTAAGAGCTTGGCACAAGTGGAGGAACTATGCTCCGACGAGCTCCAAGGAGGAGGCTCAGGAGGGAGATGATCATGTATGTTCTCAATGATCCCTGGTTTAACGGAGATGTTGATCAGGATGGTTTGAGTGATATTACTCAGGTTTCCCTCCGAAAGAACCTCGTGCGTCAAGATTGGCGTTTGGAGAGGAGGAGTAGGAACCTGAGATGCATAACGCTCTAGACAATCTGACATTGCCCCCAAGCTAGGCATGAAAGAGGAACGATGATGTCCATCACCCCAAGGCAGCTCCTCGAGAGACATATTTTCAATGATGGCTTCATCGGAAGGAAAAGTCTCTTTGAGAGGATCAGGAGAATCGGCCTGACCAAGCCAGGGGGATTGAGAGTAGACATCTAGAGCCATGCTCAAAGGAGCATGCTGAGGAGGTGGAGGATCAGATGCAGCAACAATTTCATAGTAGCTAATCTCTACTGGAGTTAAGGGCATCAATTCTCCAAACTCAAACACCTGCTCAAGCGTAGGGATGAGCCAGGGGTCATCAGACCTTAAAATCATGTTAGCTTGAGGAGTGTGCGGTGGCGGTGTGGGAAAAATACCCATGAGGACGGGGTCTTTGAAGAGACCAGGTCCTACACTATCAGGGGGATTTGGGATCTGATCCACGTATGGAATGTTGTTCTCAGAGGTGGAGGTGAAGAAGGACAACTAATTCACCGTAACGATTTTTCCCTCGTGAGGGAACTTAAGAAGTCGAAAAATGGTGGATGGCACACATAGCATGGCATGAGTCCAGCTGCGGCCAAGAAGTATATTGTAGTTGAGCTTGGCGTCAACCACTTCTACTTCTACATTGAAATTCTTCCCCTATAAATTAATCGCTAGACTCTCGAGAACACCCAGGGGTTTGGATTCCCGACCATCGAATGCCTCTAGGGCATTGGGAGATGATGAGAGGGCTGGAAAGCCGATGGCCTTCCAGCAAGCGAACGACATGACGCAGGTAGAGGCACCTTCATCCAAAATGGCCCGATGGATGTTAAGACCCTTGATCCCAACTTGAATAACAAGAGTGATCTGATGTGGAAGTCGGGGGGTGAAATTCTCTAAGTCGAAGGTGAGAAGACTCGAATCGGCGGGATCGATGCTACTGATGGCAGACAATAAAGCCTTCCGTTGTGAAGGAAAACTTTGAAGAACTTCTAGTGCAGACATAGCAGAAGGTGCCTGTGCCAAATCCTCAACAATGCTATAGTGCTGAGCGGCACGGGCATTTGGATTGTAAGAAGATCTTCGAAGAACACCTTTAGAAGGTGGCTTCACAACAGGTTCAGGGGTAGGCTTCTCAATTTCCAATGAACCGGAGACAGGTGGGGGAGGTGGTCCATCTGCAACTGCCTTCCCAGGTGCCTGTCACGATTCGCTGTAATCCTTTGAACGCGTAGCAATAGAAATGGGTGTCGTACCATTCATCATAAAAAATTGGGACCCAAATGGTGCAAATGGTGAAGGTTGTTCAACCATCTGGGTCTGCTGAGACGGGAATGGTTCTTTAAGAACTGCCGGAGTCCCTTTAGAGCCTTTGAGAAGTTGACTAACTTCGGATCGTCATGACAATCCTTGGTATAATGGTCTCCTTCACAAATGAGGCAAGGATACTTTGGTTTACGCTGAGAACCATCCTCAGTGCGAGGTTTGGATTCTGGCTTTGGGGCGTCGAATTTAGATTTACCTTTGCCCTTATTTTTCCCCTTGGAGGTTTTCTCCGTAGGATTGGCCTGAACGGCGTTAACCTCCACGGTTTTACCAGAATCTGACGGGGCGGGATGAGCAGGAGTATTGTTCGAAGAATTGGACTTCTACTTCCCATTCGAATATTTCTTCGAATTCTGAGACACGGAACCAATGACACCATCCATTGCAGGGGTAGGTGGAGCCTTAGAGGTTTCGGACCATGGAGCATCAGGAAAGATATCATAAAGCATGTCGGACTGAGAATATACAAGATCCAGATATTGGGCACGCGCAATGGCTTGTTCCTCCATCACACACGCTCCCATCGCAATATCTTGGGCGATTTTGTTCACGAATGAGGTGGTGAACCAGTGAGTTAGTATCTGATCAGGTATGTGAAACTTGATCAGTCTACGACGGCGCTGCCACTCATGAATGTGATCATAAATGTGAGTGGCTTTGTCCTGCTTCAAGGAAGTCAGGAGGTGCGTCCCGGCTTCATAGCGAACCGATAACTGAAATTGCGTCAGAAAAGCCATGGCTAAGGAATTGAAATCTTGGAAGATGCCACGGGATAACTCGATGTACCACTTAGTAGAAGCTCCAATCAAAGTGTGCTGGAAGAGGCGCAGACGAATTGAATCATCGACCCAAGAGTTAGACGAACACCAAAGATGATACATCATCACATGCGCTTGGGGGTCCTCCCCAGCTTTACCCTCAAACTTGGGGCCATCACCTGGTATCTTGGTAGGAACCGGAGGCCAATAAGGATTATGCAAAATCGAATCATTGGTCAGTTTTGAAAAATTCGGCAACTCCAAGGTGGCCAAGAATGGCAATGGCGGATTGACTAGCATGCCAGGCCCGGGATGAGGACCGGTACCTGTACTCCACGCTAGTTGGGAATATCCTTGCCCCCATGGGTTCTGTCCCGCAGGATTCTGACTGTAGGGGGTGTAGGTCATATAACCAGACTGATTTGGCTCCTGGTAACCAGTGTGTGGGGCTTGATAACCAGAGTACGAACCCTGATTATATGTCGGCCTAGTGTAAGCAGCATTTGGATTTGGCTGCTGAGTATAGGTAGAACCGGGTTAATGAGGATAATACTGAGAACCTCGGATCTGGTTATAATTCGGTTGAGATTGACCATGAGGATAATAACCGCCCTGAGGATGAGTTGGTTGTTGATAGGTGGAACCCTGCAGAGCCTGATAACTAGGGCGCAGCTGTTGATTTGGTTGCGGCATCGAATACATCGGCTGCTGGGCAGGGTTAATGGAATGAGTGGGCTACCCTGAATGAACAGGTTGACCCGGCTGAGCGGGCTGCCCTGAGTGAAAAGGTTGACCCGGATAGACAGGCTGCGCCGGTTACGCAAGTTGACCTGGTTGTAAAGGAGCCCCAGGTTTTTCCGGATGGGCCGGTTGGCCTGGAGGCGGAACACCAAGTTTTACCGGATGGGCCGGTTGGCCTGGTGGAGGAATAGAGCCAGGTGGTTGCTGGTAACTGGTTTGACCTGGAGAAGGACCATAGGATGGTCCCAGCTGATATGCAACGTTGGAAACAACAGGATACTGCGGTTGCATAGGCTGAGAAGGCTGGATTTGCCCCCAGGACCATAGACTGGTCCCAGTTGGTACCCCGGCTGAGGCTGCACAGGTTGACCGGAAGGGTTGTAATACTGTCCTTGCGGACCGTACGATGGCCCTTGCTAGCCCGCAGGATAGCCTTGCACGGGCTTCCCCTGTGGGTCATAAGGATAGCCAGGTTGGCCCGAAGGTTGGCCTTGGAAAGGTTGCCCTTGCGGGTTATAAGCCTGGTTATAAGGTAAACCTTGAGCATGGAGGTGAGCCTCAGGAGCGGGTAGACGTAAAATGTCCCTGTGCTCATCATACTGACCTGGAAAAGCATACATGGGTGTACCATCCTGTGCATAGTGCGAAAAATAAGAGCGGTTGGGATCTTGGGAGGATGGTCCAACCTCGAGGTTCAGCTTTTGAAGGGACAACCGATACTCCTCCGGAGAGATGTTCTCCGACATAGCAGTCGCTAAATAAACATCTTCAGGAGGCGGCATAGCCCTCGCGGAGGGTGTTGTGACAGCGGGTGCAGAGGCGGCCACACAGACAGTGGTCCGAGTGGGTACATAAGTGACGGGTGTCTAAGGAGACATCCCCAATGAAGGAGCAATCGGCCTCGTAGAAGGAGCTGACAGTCCCATAGAGGCTGTGGCGGAAATGATCTGACCCAAGGATCTATACCCTGTTGGCAATGAGAGACCGGATGATGACATGATCGTTGGTTCAGAGTTGTCTCCTGGAAATAATCTTCGTGGGAAGAGCTGATATTCTTCACCAGACGTTGGGATTTCCTCACTAGAATCACTCATGTTTGAGCCTGCCGCTAGATCCTGTAATAGACGGCAAGGACTAGGAGGAAAAACAGCAGCTATAAAAGGCGAACCCGATGTAAGAGAAAGGAACTTTGCCCCTACTCTTAATTCAGACCAAGGGTCGGAAAAGGGCCAACTAAACTCAACTGGTCCCCCAAAGGGTTTCTTAGAAAGAACCGGTCCCCCGTCAGGAAACTCGGAAACAATGGGCTGCTGTGGTTCAGCAGAGGATTGGGAAACCTCTGATGAATCTTCCATATAAGGACTACCAATAGAAGAAACCGAGGGTTCCGCCACTGTGGTAGTAAAGACAAGAGAAAAAGATCAAACACACACACGGGCTGAAAAAGAGTCAAGACACACAATCAAACGGTCAACAAGAAGAATCTAACAAGGCGTATGATCGTGGGTGATTAATTTTTTACCACATTGAAAAATAAGAAACATCACCGTTTCATGTTTTAAGAGTCGAGAAACGGTCGAAAAGGTGACTCTATCTCTTTCAGATTTGACACAAGTGTGAAAGGACAAGCGCTTGGTGATCCTTTCAAATTTAGGGAGTCAAAAAAGATCAAATGACTACTCAGGAATACTAGGCAAAAGGGTGTACCAAATAACTGTGAACTGCAATATACACCTTGGTTTCAATAATGAAAGAGAAATCAACCAAGGACTTTCCGTACGTGCAGGCAATCTCCCCGAATGCTATGTCCAGTGTATCATGGGTATAGGGCAGCAGACTCGGCTTCCTATGGATAAAGAATTGAAACCTAGTGGGGTCTCCCTTTATATACGCGAAGGTATGGGGAGCACAAGTCTGTACTAGTGTTGTCTAAAGCCAAGAGGCGAACGACAGCTACTAGGTTTTAAGACGTCGGAACACATCTCTAGCCTAGACCTCTAAATGTGTTTCGTTAGATTTCAATGCTACCTTAGTGTAAATTGAGTAAATTTTAAAGTTTATCTTCAATTACGTTTCAGTTTTCAGGCCCTAACGAATGTGATGTCTCAAAAATCTCCTAAATGCAAAACTACATGCCACAGTATATCATTTCGTTCGATGAAAGCTAGCTACAGAAGAGTTAAGAGCTTTTACACAAACAAAATGATCGGAAGACAATCAGTGATATCTCTAATGCAGCTAATGAAACTAAAAACTTTTCTTTCAAAGTCACTAATTACTAATAACACCGAAAAGATTTTAATTTGCACTAATCAATCAAAAGCAAAAGAGATTTTTTTTTATTTTCAATGTTTGAGAGCTAGATGCACTAAACAAACCGAAAACAAATGAGAGGCAATTTGAGAAATGATAATAAGAGAGCAAAAACAAGCAGATTTCACTCAATGGCACAAACAATCAAATCTCAAATCGACCAAAAGTCTCTCAAAACCAAGAAAAGTCCCAAAGACACTAATGAGCCGTGTAATCTAGGCCCAAAATGAAGCAAAGCGAAATTCGAATGAAAACGAAATCAGTCACTCAAAAAGCGCAATAAAATGATAGACAACTGTCAAACGAATGCAAGGAAGCAATCCCAAAGTCGACTGAATGAATGAAAACCAAAAACTCCCAAGGGAGGCTCGACTCACAAAAGCACCTAGATGCCCTAGGGCTCGAATGCAAAATCGAAAGAAATAGGCAAACAACCAAAGGATGGAGGTTACAATCAGTCAAACTAGGCTCCAGTGCACTCAAACAGCCAAAAAAACAAGATCAAAATCACAAGTCAGTCCTAGAAAGCATGAAACACAGCAAACCCTAATAGCTCATAGGATTGGCGCGACTGTGAGCTTGAAATTAGCGCCAGAAAGGCAATGGCGCGGGTGATACACAAGCAACTTGCGCCAATGGGCGCGACTGTCACACTGAAAAGCGCGTCAGCCGAGTTTACTATGGGAAAATGAAAAACAAGCAATCTCAGACACAGACAAGTGATGACAAGGCTAAAACAAAGCCAAACAAATAGAAAAACCAGTCCAAAGAGCTGACCAAGCAAGCAAGGCCAAGAAATTGACCGAAAAGAGAAGACAATACTCCAAGTTGTTCAGTCCGTAAACTAAACCGGAGATTGACTGAAGCAGCGTTGATCTACTCCGCTAATGCAGAGCAAAAGCGTTTCGAAGGCTATCTGGCTGCACTTCAGGCTCCGTCTATAGCTTACAAATCAAACAACAAGCTGAGTCCCCAGCGGAGTCGCCAAATTGTTGAAGAGGTAAATCCCCTCTGCGGACAGAGGCGATCCCTACTAGCCCAGATCGGGTCTAGCAACAATCAAACACGCTACAGTGCAGGTTCCTAATTGCAAATAAATCGACTTGCGATGAAGGCTTACCTGGAATCCAACGCTGTCGTTTGTAGAAGAGGTGGTGCTCCCGTTCCTTTGCCCTGGCAGATCACAATCCTCACGATCTCCGTGATCGGACACCTGCACATGCAAGAAACAACACAAATGCAAGCATAAAATCCAGTATATACAACTATATGTTAGTCGAAGAGGACATAACTCATGAACATAATCAAGAACAAGAGTGGAACCATAACCAATAGTCGCTTATCATTAATGAGTCAAAAGAAGAATACAACCATAGCTTCGACGCAGCACTCTCCTTTGGTGGGTCGTCATCAAAACATGTCTCAATAAAGCCTGTCAAGGATGAGACAAGCCTCTCTCTTCGAATACATGACAATAGTCTCCTTGCTCGGATTTGGCCTTAAGGGAATCAAGAAGGCTCTTGCAGCATAAGGATATGAGAGCTCTTAGGAACTTGAAGACTAGCTTGCAATGGAGATGAGCAAGCTTTTATAGATGGAGGAAGGGGATTTGGGATCCCTATAATCATGGGATTGGCCCTATCATCAAGGAAGCTTCCATGAGAGGTGGCAAACCACTTCCTCTCTATGGAAATTCGTAGCCAAACCTCCCAACTCAAGATAGATATCAGTCCAGGAATTTGTTAGGACGAAACTTCCGCCATTTATTTTTAAAAAACACCTCTTAATATGGTTGGCACGGGTGCGGCTCTATGACAGAGCGCCAATTGGCGCACCCTCTTTGGAGGATTTGCCCCCTTGGCGCGAGGGCTGAACTGTGGAACCGCGCCAATGGAAAAAGATTTATTTTTAGGGTTTTTTTGCAGGGAGATGTCTTCAGGGAAATGAAAACTCATCTTCAGAGGGATGCAGTGAAAGTATTTTCAAGTCTTGTCTTTGCTCACAGGTCACAGAATGAGCCCTCCAATGTGCGGGATGGGGAATGGCAGGGACGGTGACAAATTGCTGTGTAACACACGTGAAGGTGGAAGCTCATTTGGCCCATATTCCCCTTTGAAATTGCTCTCAATTATTCGATACCCAATGTATCTCCTATAATATATTTGAAAGAACATAGTAACATTCAAACATAAAAAATAGGAAAATAAAAATTTAAGGTGAACAAAAGAGAACAAATAAACTGAAATCATATCAATACATACCTCGTACTTTTAAATATTTTTTATACAATTAATCTTCTTCTTTATCCAACTCATCATATGTATCATCTATTTTAGAATTCATGTTCAAATGATTTTCCATATCAGCATCATCATCATCATCATATATATATCATCATCTGGAACATGATCTTCTACATTTGGTTCAAGTTCTTCATCCGACACAACGTCAATATCATCTAATTCATCCAAATTAACATTGTCTTAATTAACATATATTCCTTGAACTTCTTTGATGTCTCCATTTGACACTACATGAACCCCCTGCTGCTCTGTGTCATATTCTTATTCAATTTCATCTTCTCTGCTACCTTAAACTTTACGGGCATTCCTCTGGGATCATATCTAACAACATATGACCAACCCGCTTTACCTGGAACATCTACTTAAAATACTTATTCACATTGTCTTGGAAGAACATATGACTTTGATCTTGGCTTAATATTCCTTGTATGAACCATGGTAAATCTTTTAGCAGGCTCAATAATAGTTCTATCAAGGTCACGTTCATGGATTTGTAGCCTAAACCATTTGACATCGAGCACAACTATTTTGAAGGATTCAAAGTCACACTCAAGTATATCATGCAGATACCCATAGTATCGATTGTCAGAGACTTATGGATGTTTTTCACCTCTAGAGGCAACATTGATAACTTGAAATGTTGTGTTATCCCACTATCAGAAGTTTTCATCTTTTGATCCAAACTTTTGATGTGAAATTTGTGTCCATCATGCCACATTTTTTTGTGGTGTTTCAACTGCAATATGTCAAACACATAAAAAAATACATTGTTAATTAATAAGCATATTTATACTTGCAAAATTTTCAAATTAAGAAAAAAAAATGCCATCTGCATCAATATAATTGTAAAAAAACTTAGTATGAGTTAATATGCTTACCTAATAATCTTTTAAACCATATGATAAATCAATTTCCCTCTATGTAATATTGGTATTTCCACTATGTTGAGCTTCTTTGACCAATGTAGACACACCATACCATGAAAACCTACCATTATTAACTTGTTTGCAGTGTCTAATCCATACCTTTATCCAATCAAGATTGTTTGCAAGGTATAAATGTATTTCATCCCACTCTCAACCAACTGTATTAAAATAAAACAATTCACATATATATAATTATTACCATGTTATACCTTCATAATAATGGATTATGCAGGAACGCTAAAAATTATAAAATTATGATATACATAAAAACAAAAAAGTAAAATGTGGTATAAATCTCCATTATCTACTTACATCTCACTTTCATCATTCTACCTTTCCCATATAGGTTCCCCCCTTCAAATTTATAGATGTAGTTGACATCCCAAATGCAATCCAATACATTAATATTTTTTTCCTATTGCAAGACTATATTAATGAATATAAACCATAGTTTTACATGTAATATAATAAGGAGAAAATGATATGAGCTATTACCCTTACACATAAGTATGATTGAGCTTCGTAATGGACACAAAATTAATGAGACTGATCATGGAAATATTATACCTTAATGAAACAGAGATGTAATTTTTTTTATTTTACTTTGTAGCTATCTAGATGATATGAGTATGCTAAATTGCATCTATTAAATCCAGGACAACAAGAAATACCTGGAAACGGCGAGTAGACAACGAGAGCACGCACGACGAGTAGATAACGAGAGCGAACATGACGAGCAAACAACAAGCCTGCAAACTGAAAACACACCTGTAAACACACAACAAATTAAAACTAAAATACAAATAAAAAACATTAAAAAACAGAATATAAAAAAAACAGTGTCACCTTAGATTTCTCCCTTAGTCGCCCCTGCAACAGCGAGGCAGCAACACAGCAACGCAACGACGAGACAAACAGAGCAGCGACATAAAAAAAAGCAGTGAGAGAGCGTGTAGGGCGAGCAGACAGTGAGAACATGCACGTCGAGCAACAAACACATCTGCAAAATATAAATACACCTACAAATACACACAGAAAATTAAAATTAAAAATCAAACAAAAAACATTAAAAAAAAACAGAGCATAAAAATAACAGACTCACCTTAGCTTGCTCCCCTCATCGCCCCTGCAACAACGAGATAGCAACACAACAGCACAACGACGAGACAAACAGAGAAGCAAGTGCAACGATGAGACTAACAGAGCAACGACCAAAGTAGTGAGATAAAAAAAGCAGCAAGACAAATACAGCAGCGCAACGGTAATGAAACTTGTTGCAGTCTGGGAGGCGGTATATTTATAAAAAAAAAATTTAGCCGGACTAATAGTTCGGTCGAACTATTAGTTCGACCAAACTCTTGTTGTCGGGTTTCCCATCTCTGTCCAAAAATCTATTTGCCCATGCCATCAATACACAGTCAATGTTAACGACACAAACAATTCGACCAAATTATTTTCAATAGTTCATCCGAACTGTGGCGAAAATGAAAATTTCTGAACTTGTTTCTCTCGAAAGTGTAACCCACCTTCATATTTTTACCCGTAGGCTGAAAATGTGAAGTTGGGTTACACTTTTTGCCCATTTTTTGAGAAAAAAATATCATTTTTTCTATTCTTCAACTTTCTGCAAGCCAAAACAATTTTTCTGTTTGGAATTTCATTTTACGATAAAAATAAAAGTTGTCAGAAATTTTATTAGCTTTCTATTACTTATTTTTTGGAATTTCTTTATACACATTTGATATGTCAACTTAACATTTTTTTGCGTGTGTGTTCTTTAACAATCAAAGGATTCATAAAAACACATGTTCAAACGCATTGGTGTATTCTTCGAAAACTTTGTGTTTTTGAGAAAAAAAATGTGTTACAACAATCTAGACAGAGTCTACTTAGATTTCATTATATTTACGAAACCAATTGATGCATATCATAATTACTAGAATTTTTTGAACTGATCCAATATGAAAAAATGCATATTTTGAATATGTTTCCGCTCGCACAAAAATTTTCAACATATTAGTTATAAACTTAAAATCTAAAAACTACCCATTACAGACGACGGACCAATGTAAGGCACCATAATTTTTTCAATTTTTTTTACAGTGTATTTTGGAAGATACAAAATTTTGATTTCACTGAATCCTAATGACCTTTAGAAATTGTTTGCACCCATTTTATTACAGAATTAATTAAAATTAGTAAATATTTATGAAATTCCATAAAATTTATATTTCTTGAAAGTAGATTGAATTATGCAAATTCTTGTCTTGGTTCCGACAGTTAATTCATAAAGTTTCATGGAGTTTAATCATTCCAAAGTTGAATAAATGTGTTCAGAGCCGAGCTGTTGCGCAATTGCAGACATGTTAGTTCGGCCGAATTTTTTACATAAGTTTGGCCGAACTATTAATCGAATTTACGTCGGCTGGAAAATTCGATGAAGCCCCTCCAAAAAAAAATTTCGCAATTATATAAGTAGCAAAAAACGGAATCATTATTTTCACATAATTTCACACATTTCTTCATTTGGGCTGATTTTGAAAAGGACTTTTTTTGGGCTTAATTTTCAAATGACTCTTTTTGGCTTAATATTAAAACGACATTTTTTGGAGGTATGTGATGCATTTTTTGGAGGTATGTGATATTTTTTGAGATGTTTTTTGGGCTTAATTTTCAAAGGACATTTTTTGGAGGTATTTTGTTTTTAGAGGTTTTTGGGCTTAATTTTCAAAAGACATTTTTTGAACTTTTTTTGGGCTTAATTTTCAGAAGACTCTTTTTAGGCTTAATATTCAAAGGACATTTTTTGGAGGTATTTTTTAAAGTGATATTTTTAAGAGGATTTTTGGGCTTAATTTTCAAATGACATTTTTTGGAGGTATTTTGTTTTTAGAGACATTTTTTTTAGAGATTTTTGGGCTTAAGTTTCAAAGAACATTTTTTGGAAGTATTTTTTAAAGTGACATTTTTTAAGAGGTTGGGCTTAATTTTCATTGGAAATTTTTTGGAGGTATTTTTTAAAGTGACATTTTTTTAGAGTACGTGTTTTGGGTTAAAGTAAATCTTTTCTAACTATTTTTTAAAATGAGTTTTTGTCTAACTTTTTAAATGAAATTTTTTTGTAGTCCTTGGAAGGAAATATTCTGAGCTTCATTTCATTTTTAGAAGACATTTTTTTCTCGGATTTTTCAAAGTAAGTGTTTTGGGTTGAAGTGTGTCTTTTGTGCAAAATTTTTAAAATGAGTTTTTTTTTTTAATTAATCTTTTGTGATGCTTTTTTTAATTGAGTTTTTGTCTAAATTTTTGAAGGAAATTTTTTGAGCTTCATGCTCAATTATCATGGGAAATCGAAGGAATTGCAAGAAAAAATATGATCGACAAGAGACCATGAGGAACGTAGAGAACAAGGCAGAGAATATCACAAAAAAAAAAAAAAAAAATCAAATATTGAAAGGGAAAATCAACCTCAACTTGAAGTTGAAGCAGGTATGTAAATGTAAATATTATAAGTTTGATATTTTAAATTTGACTAGTGTATTGTGAAACTTAATTTTTATTTGATGAACTCATTTGAAAAATATTTTGTAATGTAAACAGAGAGAGATATTCCTCAAAAAATTGATGATGAGATACAAAATTTTGAAAGAGAAAGTGAAAGAGATATTGAACCAATGATTGAAGATGGTGAAAATGTTGAAATAAACTCAAGTGAAGAAATTGAATCACCAGGTATGTATATGTGTGTGTGTGTGTGTTGAACACATGTATATTATTTAAATTATATATATTTTTTAATTTAGCTATTTATTGAATATTTAAACTTATTATGTATACTTAATTCTAATATGTACAGATGAAATCAATATCAATGATGAGATGTTAGAAAATTTTGACTTTCACACATATGGAGATAAAAAAGTGGACCATGTTATACGATATCTTGTTTATCGCATTATTGATTCGTTTTTCAAAAATGAAACTTTGGCAGTTCAAGCCCAATTGTTTAAAAGTCTCTTAACATCAAGGAAATTAAAAGAAGCTACGACTTTATTAGGTATTCAAAAATCAAAAAAATATATAAAAAAAAAAAATGAAGGAAAATGTGATACAAAATAAAAATAATGCTCTAAATTCAATTAGAAAATCTAGAAAGAAAAATGTTTCAGATGCATGTAGAGCAATACATATGGTAGTGGTTTCATCAATTACTAAAGAGAATCGCTTCGTAAAATCTATAGCACGAGTATTAGGAACCTCATGAAAATTGTTTTACAAACATCGAAAATTTCAGTTACAAATAGATGTAAATGATGAAATCGTTTGTTGGACAACTATTTGTAGGCAATCATACAAAGATAGACTTGGAGAAAATGTTAAAAAAATAATATATGAATATTGGATGAAAAATTCATGTGTTTCACCAAAAGCAAGGGATGTGATGCAAAGAAGAATAGCATGAAATCAATACGAAGAACATCCAAAACATTTGTGCAACAAAAACTATGGTATGCAAAACCTATCATTGTACGTGACACTTGTTGTTGTCGTTATCATGTGGAATTTCAGTTATATTATGACACATTTTTTAATTTTGGTAAAACATTTTGGAAATATTCACCTCCTCCTTCCACTATCCATGATTTCATTTCTCAAATTCTATGTGGAAGAGAAATCCATGAATTATTTTACCAAAAGAAATATGTTGGTAGTAAAAAATGCGATGATTGTGGAAATTTTACTAAATTTCAAAACAAATATAGTACTGATATAAATGATCAATCATTTTCCAACATGAAAGTGAAATGGAAGAGATATGAATATATCCATACATAGATTCAAGGTTCAAGTAGTACTACAAGTGCTAAAACAATTGATTTACAAGAAGAATAAATTTTTGTGATAGATTTTTTGAGAAAGTTTGAGGCAGAAATTTATAAATACACTAAGCATTACCATAGAGCTTGATGGTAGGACTTGAAATTCAAAAAATCCCGTAAATTTTTTCCACTAGGGACCATTTTATCAATAGTTGATTTTGCAAAAAACTACACATTTGTTCCACAAAAATAAATTCAGAGTGAATACTATAATTCTGACCAAGTCTCCATGCTCGTCCATATTCTATATAGACATGCTAAAAAACATGTTGATCATATATAAAGCACTAGTGAAAATTGGCATGTTATTAAAGAATATCACTTTTATATCAGTGATGATCGTACACATGATACATATTTTGTACAAGACTGTTTTGAAAATATTTATGACTCCTTGAAAAGTCATAGAATAAAATTCAATGAACATTAGATATGGTCAGATGGATGCGCAGGTCAATTCAAATCTTCATGATCATTCTTTTGGTTGTGTCGTCTTCATATGAAAACCCGCATTAAACATCATTGGAATTTCTTTGAGACTGGTCATGGAAAAGGAGAACATGGTGGTGCAGGGGCATGCATAAAACGAGCACTTCGAAGATATCAAATGGAGACTCTGCAAACCGACTTGCCTCAGTTGAAGAATTTTTTTAATAGTGCATCGCTGCACTAAGTCATGAGACTAACCGATCAAAGGAAGTACGAAGGTACATTCTATTTAATTTTTATTGGATTTCTAATTTTAAACAATACATTTATCACAATGATTATATTTGATGGTATTATTATTCTTTGAATTTTCCATATAGGTTTTTTTGGCATATTGGGGTCCAAGATGTAGATATATCGATTGGAGATGACGTTGAAACAATAAAAGGGACTCAAAATTTTCATTCAATTAAAACAAAGTTGTCCAAAAATGTGTTTGCATTGGATAAAATAAAATATTCTTGTTTTTGTCATGTTTGCATAGAAAACACAAAATCTAGTGATGTTTGTGAAAACAAAATGTATATAAAAGATTGTAAACATACAAAACTAAATACGAAGGGGAAAATTTCCGTTGCAAGCTTTGAAGAAATGCAATCAGAGGAGACTACAATATCATCTGATGGTGATCGAGTTTCTGATATTGTTAGAGAAGTTAAAATTTCAATTTCTTTCAAATGATAGATATCTAGAAATAGATAATAAAATCAAGTACACATGTTAATTTTAATGTTAATTTTAAAGTTAATTTTTCATGTTAATTATGATCTAAATTTAAATACATAAGTTTGTTTTATTATGCAGGAGATTTTTTTGCTGTAGTTGCACCTACTATCAACGATGAAAATGTGAAGTATTATTTGATGCGTTGCACTGAACGAAAGATGAAATTATTAGGAAACTATGATGATAACGGGTTTACATATGACAGAGAGTCTATTATACTAAAAGGTTATTTTTTCCAAAAAACTAATCAAAGTGGGGATTTTGTTTACTTTCAAGACTATGAACGTAATGTCATAAGTTTTCAATATAGTCACTTGGTGTGTGCAACACAGATAAAGTTGATAGAAGTTCAATCAAAGAAAAAAGTGAAAATTAAGAAATGGAAAATGTCAAAATTTGATCATGAACGAATCATTGAAGATGGAATTCCATTGGAATTTTTTTGATTGAAATGCCCAACAATTTCTTCTCTTTGGATTCATCTTTTAGAACTTCCAGAACTCAATTAAAAATTGAACTGCATTTTTATGTTATATGTACAAGTGTTTGCACATGTACATTGTTTTGGTACATGCACACAAGTAATTTATACATGTGTACACATGCACATGTCTATATTATCTATTCTTAAATGATTCCATACATTCTATGGTACAATTTGTCATAATGTCATTATTGAAAAATGTACATATCTATGTATCTAGCACAGTTGATATAATGCAAATTCGAAGTTGCACGATTTTGTTTTATATGTGTCTATTAAGTAAATTATAATATTCATTCTTGTATGAAAAATGTGTGGTCGGTCGCCTATGTCACTCTCGTGCCCCTTGCTCGCTCGTTGGCTTCGTCGATGTCGGATCTTCGCTATATTGTTCACCTCCTCCCTTTGTGGTGGGTGGGAGAGGTGGGCTTTTCTCTCGTTGGCTTCGTGAAATCGGCTCTTCGATATATTGTTCACCTCCTCCCCTTTTGGTGGGGGGAGGGGTTGGATTTTAGTGTGAAAGGTGGGTTGGTAATTGAGTTGCTTGTTCAGGTGTGCCTGAAGAATGGCCTAGGGTCATTTGTAGGGTCTTCAACTCTCATCTTCTCTCCATCCCCACTCGGTAGCACATGAGCGGTAATGTTGGCCATTCTTTTCCTGGGATGCATATGTGAAAAGAGTTACCCTTTCGCTCTGTGTTCTCAGAGTTGGATGAGGTCGCTGTGTGTGGCTCCTTGAGACAACTGGCCGGTCGCCTATGTCGCTCTCGTGCCCCTTGCTCACTCGTTGGCTCCGTCGATGTCGGCTCTTCGCTATATTGTTCACCTCCTCCCTTTTTGGTGGGTGGGAGAGGTGGGCTTTTCTCTCGTTGGCTTCGTGAAATCAGCTCTTCGCTATATTTTTCACCTCCTCCCCTTTTGGTGGCGAGAGGGGTTGGATTTTCGTGTGAAAGGTGGGTTGGTAATTGAGTTTCTTGTTCGAGTGTGCCTGAAGAATGGCCTTGGGTCATTTGTAGGGTGGTCGACATTCATATTCTCTCCATCCCCACTCGGTAGCACATGAGCGGTAATGTTGGCCATGCTCATCCTTGGAGGCATATGTGAACAATTCCCCCTTCGCTCCGTGTTCACGAAATTGGATGGATTTTTGTGTGTGGCTCCTTGAGATGATTGTCCTCTTCATTGTTTGGCTCTTTATGGTTCCGGTTTCTTGTTCTTGTACTCTTTCTATGTCAGCACTGTGGGTTGAGATGCATACATTTAAGAGGAATGTGGAAGGGGTTTTGGTTGTAAGCTGCCCCTCTTGCTTGCTTTTTCCATTGGGCGATCTGAGGAGTGGTTCTCCTTGTCGAAAAATTAAGGTTTGGAATTCCTTTCAGAGTGCACGTCGTTTGTCCCTGCATTGGCTTTGAGGTTTTGATAGATATGGTGGCCCGTATGTTTTCTCGAGTGGTCAAATTTTTCCTTGCATCTTGCGTGCATCGTAGGATTATGCGGCTTGGAATGTTGAGACACAAGGTGATGGATATTTCTTGTTTTTTTGATCACATATGCGATTGTGGTCCAATGGGGATGAGGCTTGCTACGTTGATGGCGGGGGCTATATCTGGAAGGAGGACTTCAAGGTGGAACGCTTCGACCTCCTCCCTCTATGTCGAGGTGAATGCAGGTGAAAAGTATTCATTGTCCAGTTGGTAAGTCAGTGGGGCAATCTCCTAGGTTGCTTGTACGCAGGGTGTGTGGGGTGCGGGGCTGCCTGATCCCTCCTCCTGTTCGGATATGTTCATGCCTTTTGTAGCGAGCCTCTTGATTTGCATTTATTTTCTTCCTCTGCCTTCGCATCGAAGTTGCCCCAGGTGATCAAGCGATCGAGGTCCACCGTTGTTGTTGTCCGGGTGGACTCCTAGGTGGTCTCGGTGCGAGGTGGGGAGGGTTGGAGGGGGGGATTTTTAAGGGAGGTTGCAGAAATGGTCGTTCTTGTTTTATTTCCGTCCTTTTGCATCGAGGGTTCCGTAGGCGATCAAATGATCGAGGTCCACTGTTGCTGCTGACCAGGTGGACTCCTAGGTGGCCTTGGTGCGGGGCGGGGAGGGTTTGGCGTGGAATCACCTCCCGACTTCCAGCTTCTCCATCAATTTGGCTCCTACCACCCCAGATCTGCTCAAAATCAGGTCACTAGCCCAAGCACATCCACCACACCCGTTCAAATCACCTCAGCTCATCCTACAATCCCTCATATTGTAAATCATCCATTAGCTCCTGCCATAGCAGCTTGGTATGCACCCTTGGTGTTGCCACACCCTTTGGATCCTTTACAAAATGACTACCAATCCAAAATCTCGCACTTTAACAGAGTTGAGGCTACTACCGCCCAACAACATGTAGATAGAATTAGTGATGCCTTTGAATACATGGAAATAAAAGACGAGACCATAAGAATGAAGATGTTCGCCCAAAGCCTAGGCAGAGAACCCAAAAAATGGTTTAAGAGATTAACTCCAAACAGCATACACAATCTCCCAGAATTCTACCAAACCTTCATAAACAAGTGGGAAATCAGAAAAAACCCCATTCAAATCTTGTCTGAGTATAACAATCTAAAAAGGGAAATGGGGAAAGTGTCCAGGAATACTGCACTAGGTTCAACAGTGTTTACAACGCCCTCCCGCCTCACTTCAAACCTCCACTTGGCTCAGCCTTAGCAAAGTTTCCTGAAGGCTTCGACCCAGACCTGACTTATCAACTAAGAGACAAGGACCCCCCAACCTTAGAGGAAATGCAAAAAGTGGCCATAAATGCAGAAGCCAACTTAGCTGAAAAGAGAGCTAGGATGAGATCAGAGAAGAAAGTCACATATCGTGACAAAATTACCCCTTCAGTTTCTTCCTCAGATCCTAGAATAGATGGCTTGGTTAAAACCATGGTGAAAATGTGGGAAAAAATGAGTGAAAAAACACCTCTTAGGGACAACCAACCAAACCCTCAAAACATAAACCGGAACCAAAAATTTAGGAGAGAACAGCCTCAAAAAAAACCAAGGGAAACTGACCAACAAATCAGAACACCCTTTAATGAAAACTATGTTGATTAGGAAGAAAGGGATACAGAACCCATTGATGAAAGTCATTTAAACCTAATAGGTTCTGATAACGAGGGTGAGGTTTACCTCACAGAAGAAGAAGAATATTTCTTCTCTTCGAATCAAAAAGAAACCAACTATCAGGACCCCGAAGATCCTTCTGTAAGATTTCGGAACGCCATAATAGAAGCTCACAGGCAGTATGATCTTAGGAGAAGGAAAAACCCAGAAAACTCCAAGAAAGGTAGCTCAGACACTGCTATTACCAAAACCCCTGATAACATCCTTAAAAGAGCAGTGGATAGCAACAAAATCGTGGTCAAGAAAACTGACCAAAACAAAGATAAAGCTATTCAGACAAACCTTGGCTCAGATTTTCCTAATACCTCTACCAAGATTCCCGAGATGGATGTGTTGACCAAAATCCCGAACCAAAGTCAGCAAATTAAGAACTTAGAGAAAATCATGGCTGAAAAAACTGAAACTAATCTATCCAAACTACAAGTGCCATTTAGTTTTGAAGGGGAAATTGCCAAAATAAAAATAACCATACCCCTTATTGAAATAATAACTATAGATAGGTATAGATCTCAAATCTTCAAATTTTTTAACATAGGAAATGAGGCGGATACTTTAAATCTGACTGATGACAAACCCGAGCTTTTATTCGGCCCCGAAATAGAAGGTGAATACCAAGAAGGAATTGTTTCCCCTTTCTATGTAAGTTTGAACATCCAGGACAAGATATTACATAACGCCATGTTAGATTCTGATGCCTCCCATAACCTCATGCCTAAAGCAGTCATGGAGAATTTGGGTCTAGAGGTAACTAAACCTTACAAATACCCGTACTCATTTGATTCAAGTCGGGTCAAATGCTTAGGCCTAATAAAGAACCTGGGTTTTGCTTTAACATAATTACTGGCAAAAAACCTAGTCTTGGACGTAGTAGTGGCCGATATTCCTCCTAAGTATGGAATGCTATTATCAAGATCATGGGCTGCCAAAATACAAGGTAACCTTCAAATGGATATGTCATTCGCTACCATCCCAGTTTTCAACCAAACTAGGAGGCTGTACCGAGAAACTCACATGAAATACATGGTTAGCAACTGGGATAGGCCAAACAACACCCCCATTTATTCCATTCATTCCAATTTAGACTCTTTTATCCTATACAATGAAAGTGATATAAATAAGTAGATAAAAGAAAATGAAGAGGATTTCAAACCATCAAAACAACATTTCCCATCCCCAAATGAAGAAACTGATGACCAAATCTCTAAGAAGCCTGAAAAATAGCTTAGTATCATGTATGAAAAACAGACTCTTTGGAGTATAAGCTTTAACGGTTCTTGTGGAAAAATTGGTTCGGGGGCCAGCATCTGGATAAACAATATTGATGAAGGTCATTCTTTCAAATTAGAATTCCAATGTACTAATAACATTGCGAAATATGAGGCCCTTCTCCTTGGTCTGCACATACTTAAGGACTTAGGCACTAAGAAAGTATCAGCCCAGGGAGATTCAGAAATTGTGATCAGATAAATCAAAGGTGAATATTCAAAAAAAAACCTAAGACTAAGAGAATACAGGAATGCAGCTTTAGACATCCTCAAAACCTTCGAGAAATATGAACTCACTTATATTCCTAGGGCTCAAAATAGCCTATCCAATGAACTCGCCTTTGCCGCAAGAAATGGCCAAATACCATGTCTAAACGCGCAATATAGTATTCAGGTCAAACATCGCCCTACAGTACTAGACAATATTGACCATTGGAAAATATTCAAAGATGACGATCAAATTAATGATTTTTTACAATCTAGGAATGAATTTGAAGTAACCAAAACAGACTTAGAAAATGAAGAAAAGAATCCTGGCAAAAATCAAGATCAAGAGCCAAATTTACCTTCTTGGACAGATGTAAACTTTGTAAATCATCCATATGAAACTGAGATAGGAGAGGACATAGATCAAAGAGAACTTGAAGTCTTACACTGTGAAAATGACACCATACCCAAAGGACTTGCACCTTTATAGGAATTGTTTGATTTTAACTATGTGGCCAAAAAGCCAAAAATGGAATCTACCGAGGTTGACATAGAATAATATAACATAGGAAGCACGAAAGAACCAAGAAAGATCAAACTGTCCAAAACCCTCCCTCCTCACATAAAATAGAATTACATCAAGTTGTTTCAAGAATTTAAAGATGTGTTTGCATGGGGATACCAAGATTTGAAATCATACGACACAAGCATCATTCAACATAAAATTGCCCTCAAAGAAAACCAGAAGCCTTTCAAACAGAAGTTGAGAAGAATAAACCCAGTCTTACTACCTTTGGTTGAAAAGGGAATCAAAAAGATGTATGATGCTGGGATAATAGTGTCCCTCAGGTACTCTGAGTGGGTTTCAAATCTAGTATCAGTTAGGAAAAAAACTGGCGAGATCAGACTTTGTATCGATTTCCGAAATCTGAATAAATCTTGTTTGAAAGACAACTATTTGTTGCCCAAAATGGACCACATACTTCAAAAGGTAGTAGGTTCTAAAAGGATCTCATTACTTGATGGTTTTTCTGGTTACAACCAAGTGCTGGTTTACCCCACTGATCAACACAAAACGGCTTTCACCACACCTTGGGGCACTTTCATGTACGTTAAAATGCCTTTTGGATTGATGAATGCTGGCGCCACATTCCAAAGAGCCATGGACATAGCCTTCTCAGAAGACAAAGGTCATTTCATAGTCATATACCTTGACGATATCACAGTGTATTCCAAATCAGATGAAGAGCACCTGGTTCACTTAAGAAAGGTTTTTAACAAATGTAGAAAATATGGCTTATCCCTAAACCCCAAGAAAACACTTTTCGGTCTCGAAGAAGGAAAACTCCTGGGTCACATCATTTCGGAAGATGGAATAAAAATAGACCCCCAGAGAATTGAAGGAATATTACAAATAAGTCACCCCATAAACATAAAGGAGTTGCAATCCTTTATCGAAAAAATTAATTTCTTAAGAAGATTCATCCCAAATCTTGCCGAACTTCTGAGAGATATCACAAACATGTTGAAAAAAGAGGTTGGGGTTAAATGGACTATAGAAGCCAAAAAATCTTTTGAATTAGTTAAAAAATCCCTAACTGAAACACCGGTACTGATAAGTCCTGATTTCACCAAATATTTTTACATTTTCTCATTTGCCTCGGAACACACGATAGTTGTTGTGTTGTTACAAAAGAATGCAGCAGGGCAAGAACAGCCCATTGCCTTTTTTAGAAAATCCCTAAGAGATGCTCCCTTGAAATATAACATCATGGAAAAATAGGCATTCGCATTGGTAAAAGCTTTAAAATATTTCTGAGTTTACATCTTGCATTCTCATATCATTGCTTTCATTCCTAATACCTTCGTCAAAGACATATTAAATCAAGATCTCGATGGTACAAGAGGAAAATGGATCACTATCATCTTAGAATATGACTTAGAAATCCGACCCACCAAACTGGTTAAAGGACAAGGACTTGCAATACTAATGGTTGAAACTAACCTCCAAGCATTAGATATAAATTTTGTTGACACCTTAGAAGAACAGGAAGAATGCACAGCCCCTCATGTTGAAGAAGTGTTTTTAAATTCACCTTGGTATGCAGATATTCTTTATGTATTATTTTAACTAAATTCTCCTCCAAATTTACTAAAAAAAAAAGCAAGATTCCTTAAACAAAAATCCCTAAAGTTTTGCATTATATATGGAGTTTTGTATTGGAAAAATCCCACTGGTATGTTGCTTAAATGTTTGCTTGAATATGATGTAGAGAAAATTATGCACGAAGGAGAATGCGGAGGTCATCTCTACTGGAAAACCACAGCTAACAAAATCCTTAGAGCCGGTTATTATTGGCATACCTTATTTCCTGACACTCACAAACTAGTTATGACATGCCATAAGTGCCAATTTTTTTATGGCAAGAAAAAGCTTTTACCTTTGCCCTTACATCCCATCATAGTTGAAGGACCTTTCCGGCAATGGGGTTTAGATTTTATTGGGGAAATTCACCCTTCTTCATCTACTCAACATAAATGGATCCTTATAGCCATTGATTACTTTACCAAATGGATAGAAGCCATACCCTCCAGGAATGCCACCGATTCAGTCATCATTAAGTTCCTAGAAACCAACATTCTATCTAGATTTGGCTGTCCTAGGAAGATTATCACGGATAACGCTACTGCCTTTTCCTCCAAAAGAATGGTTGACTTCTGTTACAAATATCACATTTCATTAGGACATTCCATAGCCTATTACCCTCAAGGTAATGGTTTAGCCGAGTCCTCTAATAAAAGCCTAGTCAACATCATCAAGAAAATTCTGGAACAGAATCAAAAAGCATGGCATGGAAAACTAGTACATGCACTATGGGCCGATAGACTAACCACCAAAAAATCAATCGGTATGTCTCCCTACCAACTAGTGTATGGCATGGATTCCATTTTCCCAACATATTTAGGGGTTCCAGTAATGAAGATATTGCAAGAAGTTCAAATAGAAGAAAATGACATGCAAAGGAGGGTAAATCAAACTATCCATTTACAGCAAACAAGAGAAGAAGTTTACCAAAAGGCTCAGTTAGTGCAAGATAAGATAAAATAGATTTTTGACAAAAGAACCAAGGAAAATGATTTTTAAATTGGGGACAAAGTGTTAAAATGGGACTCTGAAAGAGAAGACAAAGGTAAACATGGCAAGTTTGAAAACTTATGGAAGGGGCCTTTCATTATCAGCTCAATTAGCGGAAACAATGCTTTTTTCCTGCAAGAACTTGATGGGACTAAAAATTTTGGAGGTTTTGTGAATGGTAGGAAATTAAAGAATTATTTTTTTCAGGAGCTCCACTTTTAAACATTTTCAATCATTGTATATACCATTGTTTGAAAAATAAATCAAAAAGCAGAAAATTCAAAAACAATAGAAAAGTAGAAAAAGAGGGTGGTTTGAAAAATAGAAAGAAAGCCCCATGTTCAAAAAATAGTCATTCTGAAAACGCGCAAGTCTAAATGCTGCTACTAGTGCTCAAAATGTCTTTTTCAATTATCTAGCCTAATCATAACTGAACATGTTTTAAATTTATTTGTTGATAAGTTAGTAAGAGGAAAGATAGTCAATATTGTGTAAGCTTGACTTGTCAAAGAAAATAGATTAGGAAAAGATACTGATTCCACATGCTCAAAACAGAACCAAAGAGGAAGGCAGGGATGAAAAACAAACTGTGTATCCTAGCCCTGATTTTTCTAAATTTCTTTTTTATGTAAAATAATATTTCCGTGCAGCTTGTCTTTCATGCCACAAGTACATGACAAATCAGACGGACTAATCCCGATTTGGTCATTTTTCAATTTTATGTTTTAGATTAGAGAATGAAATCCTGTCAAACAGCTTAATCTTGACAGTCGATCTAGCATAGGTAGAGAAACAAAGGAGTTCATCAGCTTAATCTGAACTCACGGAAGATATAAGTGTAGAATTAGATAGTGTCATTTTTAAAAAACATTATGTCAAAGGGTTGCTAGTCAAAATGCACCTGAAAGAAGAAAAAATCTTAGGAAATGTAGCGGGGTAGGTAGAAATGACTTTGAAGCTAATCATGCTGTCAATTTTCAGAAATAGCATCAAGGAAGAAAGAAATTTGCGCCAATGGATAAAGGCACTGGTCTTCAAAAGACAGAGATATGAAATTCTAGACACCTCCTGAAAAGGAGCTGCCCTCCCCAAATGGAGCCAGTGTTAGTCATTAGTGTTTTTCACCTGTTGATGATGACTAGCTTTTAAAGCCAAATTTTCTAGAAGTTAATCCCCAATTTGTCAATTTTTTTCAGCTAGAAAACACCCCTAAACATTTTTTTCCTCCTACCTTTTTCAATCAGCCTATGATGAGAAAAACCTAGTTGTCAAGCCCTATCTAGTTTTAGTCATGTAATCTTGTCCATCAGGTGTCATAAGCTAAAGTCATCTGATGTCATTCACCCTCATCCCCATCTCATTCATTAACCAACTGATTGATAAGAATGTCAGCTACCCTACCTCTGGTCATATGTCATCTTGAGATATGGTCATACCAAAGAGAATACTCCAAATGTATCAAAAATCTCCCCTAAGTTAGGTAGTGGCGCTGTAGGAAATCCTTCCTTGGCAAAAGCATCATGAGCCAAAATCTTTAGTCAATACCAGCCAACCCTGAATTGGCTTAGTCTGCAAAAAACAAAGCTTGATACACCCATAAGTCGCGCCACTAAAAGGTCTTGATGTCTCAGCAGTACATGTTTCAAAAGCCAAACTGATATTAGGTGGATTTACATTGTTTCAGTATCTATTTCAAAAAGAAAAAATGTACCAGTGTTCCAGAAGACATTATTAAACTAAACATGAGAAGACAGCTGCTTCTCATGTTATTTTGAGCCTGGGATGAAATTACTAGTTATACGAGAAAATTCAATAAAATTTTGCAACCACAGTCAAAAAAGGTTAGTAATTAAGAACAGGCAAGCATTTACTCTTCAGATACAAGTCATGTTGCTCCTGGAGTCAAAAGATTCACAAGGGTATTCTATCAACAGGATACACATCTCAGAGCATGCCCCTCATGGCATATTGTCAATTTTTCACTTTTATTACTTACTGTGATATACCAAACAGAGATAGGCATTACAAGGAAAGATGACACAGTTTGAGAAAGGGATGAAATGTCACTTGTTGTTAACCTCCTCCATGCATGAGCAGATGGTTGGGTCACCTAATGTAAAACCTTCTCCAAACATGAGCAGATGGTTAGGTCATTTGTTGAAAACCTCCTTCATTTAAAAGAAGATGGTTTGGAAATATGATAAGGGCCTCCTTCATTTAACAAGCAGAGGATCAGGAATAGAGGTATGGCCTCATTCAAAGAGCACAAGTCTAACAATGCTGCAAATGGCCTAAAAAAATTGTTTACACTTTTTTCTCCAATGGATGAAACCACTGATACAGCAGTAGTGTTTCAAAGGGTGCTTAGATGGGTTCCCTGTTCAAGGACAGCATTGAAGTTCAGTAGAAAGCAAATTGAAGGCTTGTGAGTACAAAAATGGTGTTAAACATATGACAAGCAGTGGTACTATGATGATTCAAGAAGCTTTGTTTTTCATGTCCATAAAGGTCTTCTTCAAAGGAAATCTGAAGCTAAAATGAACAAAACTTGGAACAAGCTCATCAATGACAGGAAGGATATAGGTAAAATTTGGGTGAGTGCAAATGAGTTTCTTCATCCACAGTCAAAGGAAAATGTCAAAGGGTGCCTAATAGTTTTTGATCAACTTCCCCATGGGCATAATCATCATCAAACACCAAGAGATTTGAAATGTCAAAGTAAGTCCTAGAATTATAAATCATCTCCTTCCAGGAGATATGGCAAAGGATGCATATACAATCCTTGATATGGCTTTGAGCAGTGTTTCCTTTAAATGATAGATATGAACAAACAGTGAAAGGGATTTTGGCTTTAAAGGAAGTTTCTTTACTTCAACGAAAGCCATGAATATGAGGGTCATTCAAAAGTAGCATCCACAACATTTTTGTTATAAATCTTGATTGAATATGGGTCTTTGTAATGTTTTAAAAGGTGATGAAATTACAAAAATAGTGATTCATGTTTTGACAAAACAAAAAATCCTTTTTCAAAAAGGCATATAACCTCCAAAACGTGATGTGAAGACATTTGAAATGTTTCTTTCAAATATAAATGCAAAAGTGATCATTTAAAAAGCCCAAAAGCATTTCTCAAAACACAAAGCAAACACTCCCCTAGCTGCTCACTGGAGAAAACAAGAGATTTCGAGCATTTTCAAGTTTTTCAGGGCTCCAATCCTGCGCAACGTGCCTATAAGTGTGCGTGGCGTGCCTGTGAGTGTGCATACACTGAGTTTAAACCTGCTGCGCGGCGCGCCTGTGCCCACGTTCACCCACTGCCCGAAACTGACCCGACAGTCTCCATTGTGCGGCGCTCTCGGTGGCAAATGGCCCGCTCCTCCATTGCTTCCAAAAAAATTTCTTAAAAGGCTGCTCTGAAGATCAAAAATACCCATAGAAATTATTCAAGGTATTCTCCATTTCCTCTTGGTAAAACTCAAAGTTTGAAGGGGGTGTTTTGCGGTGTTTTTCCCTAAGAAGAAATAATGATTTTGAAACCATTTCATCATCTAAAAACAATGAGATAGGCAGTGGTAAAGAGACAGAGTTTTTGTCAAAACTGAAGAAATTTTTCTTGTGTTCGGAGGTTTCAAATCAATTTGGAAGGTGTCTTAACTGTGGTTTTAAGGGCATTTTGTCATTTAAAAAGCACAAGAGGGAAGCAGTGATTAGAAGTTAGGGATTTGGGTCAAAAATCAAAGTTTTTTGGTTGTTGTGGGTGTCAACGATCATTACAGTAATAGAGGAAGGTTTTTGTCAGTCTTAAGGAGCCCTAATTGCCTTTCAAACACAGTGATAACAAAGGAGTAGGGTTTTTAAGGGAAAAGGGTTTGTGCCAAGAAAAAGGGGGATTCCTCTTCAAACAAAAACCACCAACACACCTTGTATAAGTCTTTTTTCTCAAACACAGTGATCAAAGGAGATAGGTGGTTTATCAAAATTGAAAAGAATCTCCTTGGTCATGACTAGTAAATGATAGAACAGTGAAAAAGGGATGTTTATTATGTAAATTTGAAGGCTCTTTGATTGTGCTATTAAAATAGCTAAAACTATACACAGTTGCTAGACAGATAAACGAAGTTTGCAGAGATCTCGAAACATTTTTTATCATCTAGACAATGGTAGAGGGATGAAGGCCTGATCAATATAAAGTGTTCCTCTATGTTTTGTGAAATAGTAAACTTTTTACAGCCCCCAGAATTCAAAAAAGGGTAGAGTCTGTGTTGAAATGTTTTCAAGTCAGTTGAAAGGTGTCTTGTTTTCTTTGTGAAGAGAAGTGAATAGAAAAAGCGCATTGTTTGGAGGGAAAGGTGTTTTTTTCAAAACAAAGGAGATCCTTGTTCAAAAAGGAAACACAAATACATGTTTTTCAAAATCTTTGCCCAAACACAGTGATAAATTGATTTTGTTTTTCATTTGAAAAGTACTTGTTTGATTGGCATCAAAGAGGCACAGTGACTTATAAGGAGAACAAGGTGTGGTGTTGGGAAACCATTTCAAAGACCATTTGAGACATTTTTTCTTGGCCAAACATCAAAGAGTATCGAAAGCAAAATTCCTCCCAGGCAAGACAGCAAAAGTGGCCCTCATAGGAGGTTTGAACCTATTTCAACTGAAGAAGTAAATGCTCATCCTTCAGTTATGTTCAACTTTCATGAAGTTGGATGTCTATATTTTTGTCAAAGGGTTCAGGAGGTGAAAATCTATCTCCCCTTGACACATATATGTGCTTTGAGATTTCAAGGGAAACACTTTCGGCTGGTAGGCTTAGATTTCAAGTTTTCTCCTAGATCCATTTCCAGAGGTACCAAAATCCCTTATGTCGAAGAAAAATGGTTTAAACAGATCTACCTAGACTCAGAACAGTACAAACCTTTTTTGAAGCCGGAGCATCGAGATACATTCCCATCCATCTTTCCTTTTTCATATATGTTGACTAGTTGTGCTCCCCTCATGAAGATAATCATGAAATATTTCACATGCGAGGGAAGTTTTTCCCGAATATATGCTTACCATGTCTGATTGCTCATGCACTTCACAAGAGCCCAATTGTTAAACCTCCCCTTTTTCCTCCATAGAAGTATTGAAAATATAGCCTCCACTGTTAAAAATAGACCTCCCTCTCAGCAGCCATCTTGCCTTTTCCATCATTCCCTCATCAAGATTGTCATTCTTCATCAACTTGAGAAGCAGGGAATCTCTTGGGACACTTTCATTGCACACCCCGATTTCACCATTGTTCCTTCATCCCATGCATCTCCTTCGCCTTCCACTTAGCATCTTTCTCCTTCTTCTCATAAGCCCATTCCAAAAAAGCTAAAATTTCCCATGCTTGAACAAGAAGAAGATCATGATAAGGAAGAGCAACAAGATGAAGAAGAGCAGCATAGTGATGAATAGCAGCATGATGAAGAAGAAGAACACAGTGAGGGAAGGCAGCACAGTGATAGAGAAAAGCGCCATGAAAAAGAGCAAAACAGTTAGGAGGGAAATGATGAGGAAATGGAACAGTTTGATGTGGATATTGGTAGCCCTCACAGCAGCAAACATGATGAAGATGAAGCCCAAAACATTGAGGAGACAGAGCCTAAAATTCCTGAAGAAAATAGGGACAAGAATGAAGAGGGAAGCCCTCAAAAAGACATGCAAGGTGACAGTCAAAGCATTCATGAAGAAACTAAAAATAGTGGGAAGGATGATGAGGGAAGTAGTAAGGGAAAAGAGAAAATAGAGCATGTGCTAGCTGCCTCTCCTAGGCAAGGGGCCATGCTTTCTTCTCCAAAGGTGACAAAGCCCCAAACATCAAGGAAGAGGGTGCCTCAAACTATAACTCCAAATGTTACTAGAGCCCTCCGAAGCAAGGGGAAGCTGCCCAAGCAATCCATTGTCGAATTACCCAAGAGGAGGAAGACCAAGAAGGCCTCCCAAAGCAAGGGGAAGGAGAAGGAAGAAAGCAGCCATGAGAAAGAGAGGGATTTTTATATTATCCAGATAAACAGTGATGATAGCGACAATGAGGCCATAATCCTAGAGTCTCTCTTGATCAATAGAGAAGAGAAAATCCATTATTTGAGGGCAGATCTAGAGAGGTCTAAAAACCTCATTCACTTTTTGCAAACACAAAACAAACAGATGGGTGTCCACATGGCAGTATATGAGACACGGGCCATAAAATATCAAAAAGAGGCCTCCAAGGCGTAAATTAAGTTGGAATAACAAATGGGCGAGTTCAATGATAGTGAAGATTAGGATCATCCAAGAAGAAAGAGGCCAAGGACCATGGGACTCAAAAGAGCCTTGGAGAAACAAAAATAGGAAGAAGCTTCCCTTTTCCAATCCTTCCCTCTTACTACCTTATTCACCCAAGAGATAGAAAAAAATCGAGAAGCATGGCTTGAAAGGGTGAATGACCACTTGGAGAAGAAGTTGGAAAAGGCTAATAGAGATTTGGACCTTGAAAGAAGAATGACCTAGCACTATAAGAAGCTCGATCAGTTTGCCCGACGGAAATTGAAGGCCACACAAGAAAAGCTCAAGAAGGCTCAAAAGAGGCGCTCGGCACCAAAGATGGAGAAAGAAATATCTAGCCTCCAAATTTTGGCCTCATCTTCTCAGAATGTTTCTAAAAACCTTTGAGGGTCATGCTCGCCAAAATTGGGCAAAATTCAACAAGTTTTGGTTTTTTGTCATTTTTGGGCTTTTTGCTAAAAATCATGAGCATCACCATTTCTGTTTGAGACATCCTCAAAGGATGAAAATGCTATCATTGAATGCCATAATTTTAGGGGCATCTACTCAGCGATTTTCAAATCAATTGAAGATGATTTGGTCCCCTAAAATGGTGAAAAATAATCATTTTTTCCACACTCTGCCCCGTTTATCAGCAAGGTCTATTTTCTGGGTTTTTACACACAGGTCAGATTTTGACAAACTTCCAGTGATCGTTTTGGAGAAAGAAAAGAATTTTCAGAAAATAGACATTCAGATCTTTCCAACGAGCCATCACAGGCCTCGTTTCGACATCGGAAAGGCCTCCAAAAGTTGTCTGCAAGACAAAGGATTTTCTGCTGATATATTTCTTAAGTATTTTTGTGAAAAATGCACTTTTCTGAAGTGGCTTTTCCTAATGTGCGTTTAGCTATTTTTGGCCATGGTTAGTTAGGAAAAGTCAATATATTTTCTTTTTTTAGAATTTTTAGGATATTTCTATAGATATTTTGTGACTTGGGCGTTGCAAAGCCTCAAGGACAAAATCAGATATTTTTGATGGGCCAATGAGATTACAAGTTGCACTAGGAGGTTTTCCCTCATCTTGGCCTATATATTCCAAGAGACTTCATTGTATATAAGGCTGAACTTGATGATATAGAGCAATATATGGTTATACAAGCTTGGAAGAAATACTTTTCTCATGCATTGGATTGTTTCTTGAATGTTTTTGGATGATGAAAGAGGATTGTTGTTGGATTCCTTGACTTGGTAAAATGGTATAGTGTCCCTCTCTGTTATGCTTTCTTATTTTTCATTCATATTCCATGTTTTTGCTTGCTATAAGACAGTAGAGAATATATTTGATACATGCCCTTGGAGGCACCTCATATTTCATGTTTCTTTATAGCTTCTATGTTTTCCTCCTTCTTAGTCATATCAAAGAATCATTGATTGCTCTTTGATAACTGAAGAAATTGTTTGCTTGTTTCATTTATGGTTTTATGCATGCTAAGCATGATTCACGGTATGCCCTGATTACTCATGGCTAGCCATAACTCCACCTCTGAAACCTTTCTTTGATTGTTTTATTGTCTTATTTGAACCAAGGAGGTCTTGTACTGATCTTGCCCTTTGCCTAAAACTATGCAACCTTGCTTCAAAGTACCCAATAGCTTGAAATACTATGCTTAGGCGTTTCCTCATAGTGATTTGAGTTATTTTTTTGTCTTAATTGTCTTTCCCCAAAGTCTGATAGCAATTTCCTAAAGTTAGAGAGTCATATATCTCTATGTATTGCTTGAATGTTTATTTCTATGCATTAATCAGTTTATAGTTACATTTCTCATGATTAATGGTTAGCCCTACCATGTTTATGTCAAATATTGAACTATTTATGTTTGAAATCCTTTGTTCTTCACAAATTTAGTGTCCATCCCACTCCATTTTACCCAAAGATCCATTTTACCTTGATCAAATCGGCCCTTCAACATACCTTGTATCACCATCTGAAAGCTTTCTTGACCTTTTCGACCCCATAGCCCAGTTAATCTGACAATATTTTTATCTATCTTAGTCTTTGATCAGTTCATCCCTCACAAACCTAAAAAAAAAAACCAAAAAACCTACTTCATAACTAGCCTAAAATCAGAAACACAAGAATCAAAACACATTGATATCCCTTACACAAATAGAGAGAGCCCTCTCTAAGTCTAGGAAGGCTAGGTCCTTGGGCTCCAAAGATTGGTTTGATGTTACCCTATCACTTGGCTTGCCAATTAGCCAAATCACGAGAAACTAACATCGTGATCACTCGTCAAAAAATTGGGACATATAAAGAGAGTGACAACATTTTCATATAAAAATTGTGTTATGGTCTCTACACTACAGTCTTTGATGGGTGTTGCCTCATCCCATCAGGTCAGGTAATCCATGGCAGTTATAAAGTGTGCTCCACTTCTTTTTTTCGGTGGATTAATTCTCCCAAATAAATCAACTATCCATTTTCCAAATGGTTGTAGTGATACCTATGGATGGAGTGGCATTACATCCCAATGAAATGGTTTTCATACTCTCTGACAAAGATCGCAATTGCAACAAAAATCCTTCACGTCATGATGAATTGTTGGCCACTAAAGCCCTACATGAAAAATCCTTTTGCTAAGTTTCTTTCCCTACATAGTGGCCTCTAGCCACCCTTTCATGAATCTTGGTTAACATAGCTATTATTTCTTGTTCTAACACAAAATGATCAAGTATACCATTTATGCCCAACTTGAACATAAAACCTGCAATTAATTGATGATATGTGGCCTTAACTACCAGTTGTTTCTTTTATGAAACCATGTAGTATTATGGTGTTGTTCTCATGCTAAGGAAGTGAATGATCTTTGCAAAGTGATTATCCACCATCTCAACATTGAATAAGTGTGCATCTAGTAAGTTATTGTTCATGTTTCTTGCATATTTGTTGGAAAGTATCCTAGATAAGTGATATAGTTTTGTGTTTATCATAATAGGCTTCACTATCACCTCAAAGTCATATTTTTGGAATAATAAAATTCATATGCATATTCACCCCCCCCCCCAACACTAGCTTGTTAATGAGGTAGTGTAATGCAGAATGGTCAGTGTATAACTTAAATATGATCCCAGCGGGTAGTGTATAAACTTTGAAGAGCATGCCTCCTTATCAGTCTTTCATGCTCCGTCATCATGTAATTTCAATTTGTCATAGATAGTTTCTTGTTGGAAAAAGCTATTGGGTGGTCCATCTCGCCTCATCTGGTTGTGTTAGTACTACTCCTAGTTCAATCGATAATGCATCCACATGAACATGAAACACTTTGCTCCAATCAGGGAATAATAGGATCGATGCAATTACTTGTTTCTCCTTTAAGGTATCTAGCACCTATTGGCACTCTTCCATCCACCAGAACATCATGTCCTTCTTCAAAAATATTTCCAGTGGTGAAGAAAACTATGCATACCCATGCATAAACCTTATGTAGTATCAATTATGCCCCAATGTAGCACGTAGTTGTTGAACTAAAGTTGGAGAGGAAATATTTATGAACATTTTGATCTTCACCGGATCCACCAACAATCCTTGCTTATATACAACATGCCCTAGAAAAATATCCATGCGTGAACAAAAAGGGCATTTTTTTTAATTTATGGTAATCAGCAGTTGTTTGCATCTATCTAGCATGAGTTGTAACACCTCAATGTGTTTATTTATCATTTTGAAGACAACCCATTCATCTTTATAAACTTCCAAAAAAAAATTCATAAGATCCTTAAATATTGCAACCACCACTGGAGAGAATATTGCCAATTCGTTCTTCAATCAAAAAGGCATAACACTATTTTGAAATTATCCCCACACCATGGAAAATGTTGTCTTATGGCGGTCCCGCCTTGGTGATTTTAATCTGATGATACCCTGAGAATCCATATATGAAGGAGTAAGCCTATTGTTCGCTGACATTTTCCAAAACCTCGTTTATGAAAGGAATGGGGAAAGGGTAATGAACACAAACATCATTTAATTTCCTCAAATATACATAGATCTAGATCTTACTTGTTTTCCTCAGTTGTATGACCTTTGGGTTAACCTAATTATAATCCTTAACAAGTTCTATGATGTCAACCTTGAACATTTGGTCGATCTCTTCCTTAACCTTCTATTTATATATTGGGTTTAGTCGGTTTGATATTTGTCACAATAGTTTAGCATTTGGTTTTAAGGAAATATTAATTTTCCCTACCTCGCCAATTATATGTTTTATTTTTTATAAAGTCTTGGGGAATAGATCATGATATTATCGCCGTAAGTCAGAGATTTGAATGACAATTTCCTCATCCCATTAATCACTAATGCAAACTTTAGGATGTCATCTATGCCATTGTTCACCTTGCACGTCTTGATTGTCTTAGTATAATTTGGCACGATGGAGTCCGACTGTGGTCCAACTTACCTTGTGTTCTCCCTCGGACTCCAAAATGTATAGATCTCTAGGATCCCCATCATTTTCAATATTTTTTGCCGCAACCTAACACTCTACCAGCTTCTTTGTATTATGGTAATGTTATTGAAACGTGCAGTGCGGTACCTCCCTTTTTGCATTCCTTGGTCCTGGTGCAAGTATTTTTTCTTTCATATTGTGCAATGCTTCATGAATCGTTGGATAATCACACTCAAACTAGAAACCAAATAAGAACTTCTTTGTAATTGTTTTCCAATAGATTATACCACATTGCAACTCCAACTGCATATCCTAGTTTTGAGGCATGACATCCAAAGTATGTACAACATGATGCACTCACTCATTATCCATAATATTTTCTTCCATCCATTCTATAATACACTTATATAGGTGAGTGGCTGGATATTCCTTACCAATAAATCTTTCTTCACAATCTCCAGCATCCAATCCAAACCTAGTCTACAAAAAGTGCCTACATTTCTTCCAAGATTCTATCTACTCCTTATGTGTTTCCCACCATTGCGTTCGAGTTACTTTTAGAGAGATTTCCAATGTTGAAAGATTGAGGTGACCTGTCACTTGTATCTCAAATTATTTAAAAAAATTAAATACATCGGTAAGTTTCTCAAACATAGGAGGTTCCCAAATATTCGTTCCAATCCATCGTACAACGTAGGTTAGATGCACACATCTCCACGTGAAAACCTCATGATGGTGTCATTATCAATTCTCCAATGCATATTATATTTTTGATGAACAAAAATTAATACTATGTTAACTCAATATGCCATATGTTGTAGGATTGACATAGTCATTGCGATATGCCATTACGTTGTAAATATTTTTGAGGTCCACTGCATCAAGGTCACGTCTCATAAGCTCAACGTATAATTCCCCTTCTTTAAGATCCAAGGGCATGACTACCTTAAAATATCCAAACTCAAATATCATATGCCTTTTCTTAGGATTGATATTATCTTGATTATCAAAATACCACTCAATGCCAAGAAACTTTGGATAAGGATTTGTGTCATACATTATCTCAATTACTTCAAAATCGCCCTAGCTCCCTCCTCCATCAATGTTGACTTCAACATTTGCTAGTGTCCCAAGAAGGAATATCCTGCACTAATTGGCACACCATATGTGAATTGACGACCATACCAGTTTCGAATTACTCGTCAATTCCCATGTCTTATTCAATAATATATTCACATTAGATCCCAGATCCAGTATGATGTTATCCATGTCATATTTTGCAGTATGTGCATTGAATTGAAATTATATGTTTTTTCACTTCCTGCATAACACTTTCTTTGCTGATCTTTGGGGTATCTATGAAGGAAAAAATTCCCGCTCCTATGCGCAATGGCCAATCATTCTATGTATTTTCTCCAAAGGGTGATCATCTTTCATCAAGGCCAAATAAATTTTAAGAAAAGTTTGAATTCGGCTTACCTCCGTTGGAGTCACTTCTAGTGGAGTCTCATCATAGATAGGTAGAATCTGATCATAAACTGGTGCCCCCTATGGCTATTATATCAAACTCAATGTACCCCATTCAGCCACAATAAAATGCTTCCTATCATCTTATGTCTATCTTTCTCTAGAATGGTCAAACTTTGAAGGAGGTTTTGTAGCCTTATAAACCCACTGTCGAGGTTGGTCTAGTTGGTTCACAAAATCTATACTTGTTCTTGTACCTCCTCTTATTACAGTGCATACCTAAATATGGTCACATCAAGCTTCAATAGCAACCATCTGCACGTTCATCCCTTGTTTCTCTTTCCATTTTTCTAATAGTTACAGGCAATCCTCTAGAGATTGGTCTAATTGTCTTCAATACGTGCAAGTAATGCAGGGGCTCTAATAGTATCATCTATATGTCACGTTTTTCCATAATTGTAACAAAATACAGGTCCTTTACCACATCCATAACATCATCATCCTCGAGCATGTGGGCCTTGTCCTCTTTTAGGTGGATCTTGTCTTAGGGTTAGTGCATGGTAGTCTCTCGATTGATATGGTTGCACACCACGATCACCCCCTTCTATTTCCTGCACACGGTGAGCATCATAGGTCCTCTCATGCATCAACCCCAATGTGTGTCATGAATGAATATCATGTTCAATGAAGTTCAAAAATTTGCAAGGTCCACATCAACCTCTAATAATTTTGTATCATGGGGTAGGTGTTAGGAAAGTGCCCCCATACTCGACAAACTTCACACCATATCCCTCTCCCTTAGTATAATGGATTTACTGACCCCATATCCATGTAATATGTCATTTTTGAGAACTCATTTCGGTGGTGACCTTTTCTTCTACATATGTTATGCCACACTTCTCCTTTTTCTTCGCCAAATCCTGCAACTGAAAATCTAGAGCAATCAGTTGTGCTTACACATGTGTCGTACCTACATAATTTTATCCACCTACATGCATGGCTTCCAAACACATTGCTATTTCCAATACTTTTGACTGGGAGGTTACCTTCTGTTATGCCAATGGAATTCTAATGTGTGTCAACAACCCTACTATAAACCATTCCCTATGTTGTGCATTAGGAATCTGGAATGTCAGCATATCCATCAATATTTTAAATCACTAGTCATAGTCCCAAATGGATTCACCAACATGTTTCTTTATCTCCTTAATCTATATTTTCTGACTTCCTTCTTCATATTAGGCTACTAATATGTCTTTCGCGTAGCTATAATAATATTTTGATAGTGAGGTACCCAGAGTAAGGATTTTTTATGTTTTTCATCGACGATGATATTTCCCAGTTTAGTATAATATGGTATATACCACCATTCTTGGTACATCAATAATCCATCCTAAATCAACTAATATCCTTCACACCTTTATCCTTCAATCCTTCCTATATGAATTCCTTGACATGCTTAAATTTTACATCATTTTGCAAAGCATCCTATATCCTAATTATCAAATCATTTTCATAGGTGTTGATCTATCATAACCCTTGATCATTCCTCATCCAAGGCGCGTTGGGTTCTTTCTAGGTGTGTGAAATTAACGTGTTTCTTACCAAGGGAAATATCTCTTACTTTTACTTCATTGGGAGTATGCCTCACTTAGATAATGCTTTTATTAAGTTATGGCACTGAAAAAATTTCTTTTCTTGATCAAAAACACAGGTCATCCATGCAATTACACATTACAATATATTTCTCATAAATTCTTATTATCGACACATCTCATGCATCAATTTAACATACAATAACTACAATTGCGAGTATTTTTTTAAAGGGGAAACCCATGGCCTAACACCCCACCAATGTTTTTTATAACTAGTTTATATAAAACAACAAAATTAACCTCACCCAGTCAAGTTGCACCCAACACTCGGTTGCAACAAGTATCCCCCTTACAGGTCACAAGGTTCATCAACTAACCCCTCCACAAACATCAAACACGTGATCAAATTATTGGGTCACTTGACCACCCATCGGGTTACTTGACTACCCATCAAGTCAAATGTCTCAAGCTTCCCCCCTTGATTTCACACTCCATTCACCCCTTGGATGCTCAAATGAAACACTCAAGTATTTATACAACCCCAATCCAACACCTTTGTCACACTTTTGGTGATGTTTGGGTAACTTATCCCACAAGTCAAGTCGTAGCTCAGGTCGTGCCACCTGACTGCACTACCAACAGATCACACTAGCATTCACTTGTCACACACCATCATATACCTATCCACCCTTGCCACAACACTCTAATATCTTACATCGTTATGTAAAATAGTCTCGGTCCTTCTTCATCTAAACAAAAGTATCATGTAGGAGTGTGACCATTGTTGCATATGAGTCCCCAAGATAAACCCCTAATTCACCCTTAATTTTTCGTGACCTATGGTCCGCTTCTACCTCATATCCATTTAGGCTATGCGAGGAACATGGGACCCAATTTTTCCTTCTCCCTCCTCGATGATTCTCTCCAACTCTGAATCACAGGGCCTCTCTCTCTCTCTCTCTCTCTCATGTATATAAGGCACATCTCCTCCCTGGCCATGCACCTAGATTAAGGATGTCTCCACGATCTCCTCCATGAAACAATTAGGCATCCTTGTTCTCTATTCTTTAGTCCAGGTACTACTTCCATAACTCTATTTTTCAATGCTACTAAGATTAATGTATGCGGAAAAATAAAAAACTCTACATGATCTCTCTTCACATGTGTTGAAACACCTCCATCCCACTATTGACCTACACTTCTAATAATGCAAACATAAGTCACTTTGGATCTCAAATCAATTCCTCCTCCACTGCAACAAAATCTGATCTTGGTAGAATTAATAAACAATCCATATGAGGTACTATAATGACCATCTCTGCTCTTAGAAAATCCTAGCCTAGAACGAAACCATAATCATCGAGTTGCACAATGGTAAATATTTTCCTCTCCTGCAAATATCCAAGTCAAATAGGAGCTTCATTAATCCTCCCAATCACTCTCGTCTCCTTATATTTAACATCCTTTAAGAATACTTGAGCTTTGAGCACCAACCCAAGTTATCTAGCCACATCCCCTCTCATACAATAGTGCATAGTCAAATAGGTGAATATTAATCTGATGTATTGTTATCATGTATTGCTTAATTGAAGAATACTAAGCCTTTACATAAAATGAAATAATTGATATTCTTCAAATGTTTGTTGTTTTCTTAATACTTCTTCCCATTCCATAAATAATGGATATGTATAGTTCCCCTGCATCCAACACGAATTGAACCCACGATTTTTCGTTTTATGAGTTGGGAACTTTAATAATTCAAGCATGGATTCCAGATAAATATTATCAACATATTCATTCTATAATATGAGTATAGTCTCAAATCTAAAGTTGGGAAGTTCATGATAGGGACCTAATATCCACCATTGTGAATCTTTATCTCCCATTAACATTTTCACTCTCAAAACGGAGCCATGTCCTACTATCAATTTTCTTAGAAGCGGTTTTTTCCGTAGATGTTACTCCCAAAACTTGCAATACTCCTCCTAATGGATTCTCTACCAGCTCTATAGTTGTAAAATTCTTCTTCAATGGAAATTTATTTTCCAAATGCTCTTTTTCACATATCCAACACGAAATTTGATTCTTATCTCTCACTACCTCTATTTTCTTTTGCTTTCCTTCCTTAGAAGTCTTGGCCTTTCCTTTATCTTTCTTCTTGTTTCCATTTTCATCACATCCATAATCACCATATTTTCCCTCAAAATTTCCCTCACTTCATAAGTCCAAATGTATCTTTATCACGATGATAGCTACTGCAAAAGTCAACACGTTATTTCACCTCAACTGACTCTATGCCCATGCCAATATTCCACTCATAAAATGGTACAATTGATCTTCCTATGAAATATCCTTGATCTTGAAAAAAAGGCATACAAACACTTTGATGTACATATAAATCCTTCATGTATACTTCATTTCAACAAAATGAAAACTAGCCAATCATATGGTAGATCAACACTTCCTTCAACCCAACTATGTGAAATCCATGGGGATAAATCCCTCTATATCAAAAAATAAGCCTATGTGGTATTTCCCATTTCTTTTTAAATATTTAAAAAGGGTGCATAAATAATTTTGAGTCAAAGAGGAGGCGGAAATACCCTTTCAAAACCACCAGATTCAATCCTTATAGAAGATATATATCAAAAATCACTAGTGCAAGCTTTCCAAGACTATATAATATAAACACATGGCCAATTTAACTTTAGCACCAAAACTTATGGTGGAGGGCTTATGTGACCACACCCCATGACCAGAACTCCACCCTAGCATTTCCCTAGCACGAACGCTTGCAATAGAGTCTTATGTGACTATGATCGCGACAATAACTTTATCCCCCAACAATTTTGTACCGAGTCACCTCGAATGTTATCTACTGAGATCCCATTTTTATTTTTGCAGAAAAACCTCTAGGATGAGAATATTTCTCGTTAAGTGCCCCTCTCATGAATTATGTCTAGGCAATAAAAGTTTGTGTCGGCCTTTGATTCACTCCGATAACATAAACCTCTAAGACAAAAAAAATGGTTTTCAGTTGTTGGATCTGTCTTTCGTCGATTGTTGCCAACATGTTTGTCCTAACATTCTGGAATGAAACCACTTAAAGAAATCTCTCGAGTGGATCTGTATAGGATGAGAAATTCTTGACGAAAATCTAGTTTTGTCTATGGATTCTTGTCAAGTGACAACTCCCGAAACCAAAATAAAAAAAAACTAAATCTCACCTCTTGCTTTGTTCCAAAGAGAAAATTAGTTATGTTCTATGTTATACAATGAACTCCTACACACTCAAGTAAACTAAGTCTCAACTCCTTAAGCTCTATTCTTGGTTAACTAGTTTCACTACATGCTTTTACAAGACTTAAATGGGACATTCATGTGCTCTCATTCGATTAATCAGGATTGATCATGTCATTTGATCAATAAACAAAAAAAAAGTATTTCAACCGAATTTGAAAAGGCTTAGGCCTTGTTCAAGGAATTTTAACCTTCTCTGCATTGATTCCTATACACTCTTCAAATTCACTCTCCCTCCTGAGCTTTATTCTAATACACTCACAATACACTCGATTCATTATGAATTACAAAGATTTAAATTTATAGGATAACTGGGTACTCACAATAATCCTTATAATACTCACACAAAGTACTTTATACTAATTAATATCCATTGTACATAAATTACAAAAGGCCTCTCTTCGGCATAATCTCACATTATTGGCCTAATTATCTCTTTGATGGCCAAACTCCCGAATCCCTTTTAGAATTACAAATTATACACATGGGTTTTGAACTAGAATCTGTTCATATCCACAATTCTCTCAACTAATAATCCCTAAAGATACTCTAGATCCACAAAATCTTCACTAAATTTATTCTTATCCTAAATCTCTTCAACCTTCAAAAATTATCGAGATCTTTCCTTAGAAGTAGTTTTGATTATAGACTAATTACATTAATAATACAATATTTATAGAATTCCCTAAAAACTTAATAATTTCAAACTAATTAAACAAATAAACTCAATCAAGGAACCAACTTCCCTGGTAAATTCCATGACACCTAGGTCTAACCAACAGGTTTGAATTTGAGATTTTATGCTCCTGCATCAATGCTTCAATGCCATTATGTGATTTCTGGAAATATACACCTAGTTGCTTAGTCCAAATTGTGCATATAAATTTGTCTTCATTTTTTCCCACACAATGATATTCTTTGTGATGCAGACTATTTTTTAATCTTCTACTAAAGTTCTCCACCACAACTTGACCAACCCTATCAAAAACATAGTTGTAGGTTTACCTTGGCCTCATCAAAACTACCATTCATGTGATCTAAGTACTCCTCCACATACCAATAGAATATCCCAAGAAATTTTGCATTCATTTCTCCATCAAATGTGTTACATGCCATTTTTTCGCATTCAACTAAATGACCTTGAACCTAGATCAATCATCATCCATTAATAGCTTGTAATCATCCCCTACAAAGACAAAAGCATCCCCTTTCCATAAGTTTCAACAATTATGCAATAAATTGCATAAAAACCCTAATTTAGGACCCCATCACACTTCCCTAGTTCATGTAGTGTGATGACGCAGGTTCCATCAAAGAGAAAAGCATTGCTCAGTGCTAGTTTCTTTCACTGCAAGTGCGATGACCCTTGAAACGAGGAAAAAATTAAAAATAATTTCGAAGCTTCCACTTCTAGAGGCTTCTAACATGGAATTTTCCATTCTCTCTTAAGGATGTCCTTGAATTCCTACAAATGATGTCTTTTCTCTTATCCAATGGATATTATCCCCTTATAAAGTGGATCTTACCCTAATTTAATGGATCTTCATCCTCCTCATTTCTCATATAAATGCATTTCCTGCTATTGGGACTGGGTTGGATTTTGGAGACTCTTAGTTATACCCTCATTCTCCACATTTAGGTCTAGAGGTCCATAATCCATCCATGTATTTGAGGAATTATTGAAGGCTTGCTTTTGTGGTAAAGGAAGGACAAGATATCTAGAGGAGATCTACAAGGTCAAGGTTTTCGAGGGGTTCCAATATTCTCCTAATTTCGTTAATAGAAAAATGCATTGTTTTCCTATACATCATGTCTCATTTGTGCATATTTAGAAAAATGACTCCTTGGCTTATTGTTTAGAGATATTTTTATATGATACTTGTATGTTTTGGTAATCTAGCTTGTTTTAGACATTTTGTAGGCTCCACTTATAGCATTTGGAGTTGTAGCTAAAGCTTGCAAGTGGGGAGAAGAAGAGAGTCTACATTGGTTTCCAAGTAAGTCTTTCTTCCATATTACAAATTTCTCTGAGGAAAGCAAAGAAATTTTTTCTTGGTTGTTTCTAGATCAAGCCACTAGTTCTAGGGAGTTTGCTTCTATCCAGGAAAGGAAATAATCCATAAAACAACTTGGAAACTCCACTAGGGAACGATATGTTCTTTAGTGGTTTCCTTTTGTCTAGTCTTTTAGGACCTCTAAAGATGACTCTTTTTTACTTGTTCAAATAGTTGTTAGACCTAGGAAAGCATAATCTTGAGCTTTGTTGCGTTTAGTTTTGTGTGTTTTAAGAAAATTTGGCCCAAGCATTTTCTATTCTGAGACAGAGTGACCCAACACATTTTTCTCTCTCTGTAAATGTGATGACTTGCACTGGTTGTTATATATCACATGCGATAACCCTTGTAAGTGCAAAAAAAATTCATTTCCTTGCCTTGCTTTAAATTTTGTTTTGCTTGCAGTGTTTTCCTAAGTCTCTCGTCTATGCAAAAGTCTCTGTAAAGCTAGCAATTTGTTTGGAATTAAGTTTAATTTCCTTTTGATAATATTTTTCTTCATTTTTGTTTTTTTCTTGTCAATTAGGGTTTTCAATCATTGGCTTGGTTATTAATTTGTTAAAATAATTTCATGTTACAGTTATGATATATGTGAATGTTTTTTATTCAATAATCTAGTCATTTTTCATTTTTGTTGCATTAAAAATTGAAAATTGAAAATTTGAAAAGAAAAAGGAAATTTCATTTCTTTTTGGATTAAGGCTTTGAATGTTTACATTGGAATAGTGAAGTTGAATATCTTGTTTGGAATTTATTGTTTTTTTCATTATTTTCTGAAATTTCTCCCCTTCTTTAGATATATCTTCACTGAATTAAAAAGAGTTCATTTTCTCATCCTAGTTGCATTCTAGGAGTCTAGATGAATTCGTTTCAATCCTTGAAATTGAAACTTTAATCAAGATCAACAAAAAATTTATCAATTAACCTAAGGACCATTTGGAACATTAACGACACATTTAGTGGTCTAGGCTAGAATATGTGTTCCGACGTCTTTAAATGTAGGACTTGTCTTTACTTGTCAACAATATATCCCAAGGATGGTTGGTTTTCGATGTACATTGGAGTATATTGGAACGTTCTTCCACATAAATTCAGGTATATAAGACAATGCTCCATGTACAACGAGTATATAGGAACGCCCCCATCGTATTGTTACATATTAGATAACGTTACTACGAACAATGCTTCCATGTACCTCTGGCTATATTTTGGAAGTCCCCATTAGGTTTCAATCTTACCATAGGTAACCGAATCGACCCCCTTGTTAAATGTGATGCACCAAAAACAACGTTCAGGGAGATTTTCTGCATGTACTTAACCTTATATTGCAATTCATAATGACTTGGTAAACCTTTTATGCCTAGTTACCCCTTTTATTTTTATTTGTGTTTTTTATTTCTAAAATAAATTAATTAACCATGGAAGAAAACCCTCGTCATTTGCGTAGAATGAAAATATTGCCTCCTTTACCTACAAACGCAACACTTATTCATCATAAGAACAATAAAACACAAACTATTGAACATGGTACTTCAGAAGCTACGCCATCTGGAACCACATCTGAAATTAATAAACTAGAATCACCACTTCCCATTAGTATTGAACCTGAAGTTACATCCTTGGAAACTCGTGAGTTAGAGACATTTGAAACCTCTCAACCAGAATTTGTTGAGACATCAGAACCTGAAGTTATAGAATCTGAAATTGAGGATTTAGAAGACTTACAACCTAACGAACCACAAATCACTTCAAAGAACTTCTTCTTACACTCCTTTGCCTTTGTCTCATCCATAACCTTTATATTTAGGTGTTGAAGAAGAACAACTTCCACCTGGTTTATTAAGTATAGAGGAAATTATTGAGGAAGAACCTACTCAACTACAATCTCTTGTTCATGTTATAGGAACTCCTCTCTATCAAGATTTTCATTTTTTTACTATTGATACTCAACTACAAGTTTCTTTATGTCAAAATCCTTGATTTCATTAACTCTTGAACTCTCCTTGGAAAAATAATTTCAGAAATATATCAATGACAGAATCAACGATAGTCACCCAACTGCTATCTGCCATTATGAGTGAATCAACTAAAGTTGCGGCGATCTCCATGTTCATCACTTCACTAGAAAATCACCTATATGGTGGTTTGTTACACCAATTTTTGGTCATCTAACCATTTACAATTAGATGGATCGAAATACACCATGTAAGACCAATTTTACCATAGTAAAATTGCTTTCACTATAAGAAAAAATTTAATAAACCATAGTTTATTAAGTTATTTCTGGTCCAAATAGAAAACCCCATGAGGAAAAATTAAAGAAATCCTTATTTATTTTATTTTCCTCTAGAATAATTAATTAAACCTCTATTTAATAATATTCCTAGTCATATTTAACCTAATTAATGAGAAATAATTAGATAAATCATTATTTATCTTATTATTCTCTAGGAATAATTAATTAAATCACTTTTTAATTAATATTCCTTATTAAATTTGACTAAATCATTTAGGAATAATAAAATAAATCATTATTTGTTAAATTATTCTTTTATCCCATCCTAGAAATAATAAATAAATGAACACTTTTTTTAAATGTATCTTCAATTTTTATCAATGTGGGTCTCCTCAAAAGAATGCATATTTATTTGTTTATTGTTTCTAAATAAAGGGATTTAACCAGATTAAATTTCTTTTCCCTCCAACAAAATATAATAAATATTCCAAGCAGTTAAATCTAGATCTTAGTTAATAATATTTTATTATGCACCATTATCAAGGATAACTCAATATTTTGTTATAAATAGGAGGGATTTCCATTCACTTCTTGCCTTAGATCCTTTTATCATGGTCGAACTTTGATCCTCTTATCATTGTCTATCTTTGATTCTTTTTATTTTCTTTTTGCTTATTGAGCTCCCTTTGAGTTCTACACGTCTTAGGTATTCTACACCATTAAGGAGAATCTCTGAAGCTTAAGCGTTTGAGGATAGCCAAGAACCCATCCCATTGAGGGGGGTTGTATTAGTTCTCTTCCCAGGTGTTACATAATACAAAAAATTATTTATAATTCTTGTCTTGTCCATTGGATATTTTCGAGAAACTCTTATTTCATTTTGCTATTTAGATGCTTTATTTGCATAGATCTGGGTTTGTTTTGCATTTTTTTCGACCATATATTTCAAATCTAAGAAGTTATACAACCATATTTGGTGTTAGGGTTGTTTTTCATGTGCAGCTAAAGTGATCTATTTTCATACACTTGTTGATCAGTGGTTGTCATTGATGTCAACCCAAGCAGCACCAGGGGCTAACCCAATATTGCATGGGAATTTTGACCTACCAAATTAATATATTCTGGGTCAATAATTCTTTTTATGGTTTCTACTTGTCGATATGTTTCCGTTGATATATGGAATGCCATGTAATTCTTCACGGTTTGAGAGATATTCATGTTTGAAGCAGCTGCACCAACCAGTGGCTAAAACCCCATGGGGTTGGGGCATGGGTCATTGAAAATTCATAATTAATATTTTTTAAGCTCCTGAGATCCCTCCCACGTTCACTTGTTGAAGCCCCTCTCAACTTAAGCATTCATATAAATTGTGATCTTCATTTCGTCCTTATGCATGCGATTTGGCCATCTGAAATAGGTCATCGTGGAATTTTCGCTCTAATTTTGTTTCTATGAAGGCTCAGAAGCTAAAAATTTTATGAGGCAAAGCCGAAATCCTGAGGAAGCTACAGAAAAAATTTCAGATCAAGTTGCGCATTATTTTTGGAGATATTATCTGTGGAAGTAAGGGTTTTTGCAGGCTCCTGAAATTCATCTCAAAGAAGTGACCTTGGTAAAATCATCATAACTCTCTCTCTGAGTATCGGATTGGAATTCTGTAAAAAGTGGCAGATAATGCACATTCTGAAGTTTTTTCTCTATCAATTTCAGAGGAAAATAAATAAACAGTGACACATGGCATGCTGTACAAGTGCGCTCTGCTTAAACAGTCCATAATTAGGGCAGTGTGAGAAATTGGGTATAAATATCTCTTGAAGAATCAAAATTGGCTCAGACCTGTGGCATTGGAAAGAAGACTTAGAGGACTACTACAGAACCGAAAATCAGATATTGAAGATCCGAAATAACAGAGATACACCAGATTCAATATCGAGCTCCTAGAAGGCAAGAAAAAGCTAGATCATGTGTTGTCAAGGATTGCAAAGGACCAAACTTTCTACGGCAGAAAAGAAAAACAAGGTGCAGCAGAGGGTAGCATGACAAGAGCAGCAACCAAGGTGCATAACAGCAGCAAGAATTTCATCATATGAAGTATTCAAGTGGGCAGCACTGCATACAATCATTGTAAAGGTATCATTGTACTTAGTCATTGCAAATACATTATTGTACAAATTGTACTAGTGTCTATCTGCAAAGGGTTGAAGAGGAAGTGTTGGGAGGTCTAGGATCATCATTAGGTGGTTGTGTCAAATTTTGGGTTATGGTATAGTATATCTTCTTCTTCTACATCATTTTATATCATTGTAAAGTGGACCATTGTCCTTGGTACGGGAGTCCATTCTTATTTTATTCTTCTATAGGGTGGTAGGGTGGTGCTAGGGTGAGTTGTAGCTCATTGGGTGTTGGGGCATCTGTTCAGGGACTACTGAAGAATCTCGGGCGTTGGAGCGTCAATCCAGTGGGAGCTGGAGAAGAATGCTTTTCTAGATTCTAGGAAGTTGGAGCTTTATTTTCAATTGGAGTTGAAAAGAATTGTTAGAAAAGCATTAGGTGGTTTTTGTCTCGGAGTGGGTTTCCACCTTAAAAATTGTGTGCATTTGTTTTCCTCTTGTTTGCTGCTATCATTGTACAAACACTGATAATAATTGAAGATTAACTAATGCTCTAATTGAAAGAAATATTGATTCACCCCCCCTCTCAGTATTTCCAACAATTGGTATCAAAGCTTGGTTCCTTCAATAGCAATTTAACAGCTGGAAGGAGGTCATGGAGTATACCAAGAATGGTGTACCTCTATTCAATGAAAATAATTATGCACTTTGGAAAGGAAGAATGGAGGTCTATATTTTGGCACAAGGTTACGAAGTATGGGACACTATTCAAAATGGATTTACATCAACTGCAGATGAACAAGGTAAGAAGAATTTGGTAAATGATGCAAAAGCAAAGAATATTATTATCAGTGGACTTATTGAATATGATTATCATAAGGTGTTGGGTTGTAAAACCGCCAAAAATGTATGGGACAAGCTTGAGAATATATATGTAAGACTAAATGCAAAGAAGCAAAGCTTCAAATCTATAGAGAAATTGAGCAACTCGTAATGAAAGAAGATTGCAACATCATGCATACTTTCAATACGTTGATGAAATAACCAATACTCTGGAAGGATTGGGAGAGCCAGTGGACGAGAAGACTATTATACGGAAGATTCTTAGAACGTTACCAGGGAGATTCAACCCAAAGGTATCGGTCTTAGAATACAGCGCAAATCTGGAAAAACTCAGCAAAGAGGAATTACATGGAGTTCTCATAGAATATGAAATGAGACTTGATGAAGAAGAGGGTACTTTGCATCTAAAAACTGCGTTCGTTGCGTCTAAGAAAACCAATAAGGATAAACAACCTTCAATTGAAAAGAAATGCACCAGCACCTACAAGTGTGAAGAAAAGGGAGATGATGAAGAAGGTCTTTCAAATGAAGAATATGCTTACTTCACAAGAAAACTACAAATTGGTAAGGGACAATTCAAAGGTAAACTTCCATTGATATGTTTCATCTGTGATGAGGTTGGGAATTTTGCAGCAAAATGTCCAAACAAAAGTAATGGCAACTCAAAAAGAAAGAAAGGCTTTAAGAAATTCAACAATCAAGGATCCAAAAGGAACTTTCCAAAGAAGAGTGGAAATGTCATCCATGAAGAGCAAGCTGACAGCAATGGCAAGCTTCAAAGCTAATGAGAGATACACAAGGTCAAGCACACAATAAAGATATCAAACAATCTGAAGAAGGCATGAGAACTATAGATGAATTTAGTGAGGAAGTTGGTTCAAGATTACAAAAAGATCTGGCAATATAATACCTTATTCAAAACTTTTGAAGAAAATAAAACACAACCTCAAAATTAGTTAATAACACAATGCACTGAAGATGTTTCATGAAGTTAAATAGCAACCAAAGAAAGAAATCATAGTCAAGAGTCTGAGGCCAAGAGAAGTCAATATAGAATAAAAGCTCATATAAAACTACATGAAGAACTCAAGGGTGGCTAAAGAACTGCTCATCAACCAAAACATTCTTAGCATCCACAAATTGGTGATTTTTATAAAGAAAGAGAAAAGAAGCAGAACTTCTGCAACAGTATGTCTAACTGTGATCTGACATGCATGTAGACTTCATTGGACAAGATTCGCAAGAACAACCTTGGAAGATAATTCCTCGACGAAAATTTCCATCCAGGTACCAACATATTTTTAATGGCTATTCTTATTCATGTGGAAAATTTGGTCATAAAGCAGTAGAATGTCGCACATACCCTAGGAACGAATACAATTCTAGGAGATCTGTCAAATATGAACCTCCCAGGGCTCAGCGAAATATCAATAGATATGAACATTTAAGAAATAATATTGAATGTTACAAATGTCGAAACTTTGGACACATAGCCAAAGACTGCAAACTTGAAAATCCTCCAGAAGAATCTTCGAAGCCACAAAATGAACGAACATGGAAGAAGAAGAAGAATGATAATTGTGCTCTCGCTCTCAAGGCTCAAAAGAACAAAGATGTGTGGTATGTTGATAGCGGTTTCTCAACGCATATGACTGGAGATAGAAATAAATTTGTATCTCTGAAAGAGAAGAAGGATGAAACCGTGTCCTTTGGAAATGATGGATCTTCAAATGTTATAGGATCAGGTATTGTCACTCTCGGAAGAAAATATGTTCTAGCCAAGAATGTTCTATTGGTTGAAAACATGAATCACAATCTGCTCAGTGTTGGACAAATGTGTGATTAAGGACACACAATACTATTCAACTCCACGAAATGTGAAATCAGGAAAGGCGTGTATGGTGAAATTGTGGCTACAGCAAGTCGAGCTCCAAATGACATATATGTTCTCGATCAAGCAACTAGAGCATGTCTAATAGCTAAAGAGGATGATACAATAATTGGTAGCAATGATGATCGACTAAGTAATAATTTTTCTACAAAGGTGCAAAGTGATTTAGAGATGTCTTTACTTGGTTGCAAATTGAGCATTGACGACTCATCTAAGGATGTGGATCAAAGGTTGTACAGATCTATGATTAGTAGTCTTCTATATGTAACAGCCTACCAACCAAATGTTATGCAAGAAGTTGGACAAGTAGCAAGGTTCAAAGCAACACAAAAAGAATCACATATTAAATATTCGCCAACATTGGAATATCTTTGCCGGAAGCTTGGGATTCTCCCAATTTCTCATTAGATTTTCCTTTTTCAGAATATAAAGGGGGAGTGGAAGTGTGTACAGGTCTGCAGGACGGTTGTGTGTCAGCATGAGTGGAAGTGTGTACAGGTCCGTAGGATGGTTGTGTTTCAGGGGGAGTTACCCTTTGCCATTGATATCAAAGGGGGAGAGAATGTTGTAGGAAGAGGTGTCATGATCGCAGGGGGATTACTTGTGTTGCCATCAATGCCAAAGGGGGAGATTTTTGATCAGCGGTTGTCATTGATGTCAACCCAAGAATCACCAGGGGCTAACCCAATATTTCATGGGAATTTTGACCTACTAAATTAATATATTCTGGGTCAATAATGCTTTTGATGGTTTCTACTTGTCGAGATGTTTCCGTTGATATATGGCACGCCATGTAATTCTTCACGGTTTGAGAGATATTCATGTTTGAAGTTTGTACCCCTAGTTAGTGGGCTAAAACCCCATGGAGTTGAGGCATGGGTCATTGAAAAGTCATAATTAATATTTTTTAAGCTCCTAAGATCCCTCCCACATTCACTTTTTGAAGCCCCTCTCAACTTAAGCATTCATATAAATTGTGATCTTCATTTCCTCCTTATGCATGGGATTTGGCCATCTGAAACAGGTCATCGTGGCATTTTCGCTCTAATTTTTTTTTCTACGAAGGCTTAGAAGCTGAAATTTTTATGAGGCAAAGCCGAAATCCTGAGGAAGCTGCAGTAAAAATTTGAGATCAAATTCCGATATATTTTTGGAGATATGATCTGTGGAAGTAAGGGTTTTTGCAGGCTCCTGAAATTCATCTCAAAGAAGTGACCTTGGTAAAATCGTCATAACTCTCTCTCTGAGTATCGGATTGGAATTATGTAAAAAGTGACAGATAGCGAACAGTCTATAGTTTTTTCTCTATCAATTTAAGAGGCAAATAAAGAAACAGTGACATGTGGCACGCCGTACAAGTGCGCTCTGCTGAAACAGTCCATAATTATGGCAGTGTGAGAAATTGGGTATCACTCTCTCTTGAAGAATCCAAATTGGGTCAGACCTATGGCATTGGAAATAAGACTCAGAGTAATACTATAGGACCAAAAATCAGATATTGAGGATCTGAAATAAGAGAGATACACAAGATTCAATATCGAGCTCCTAGAAGGCAAGAAAAAGCTAAATCATGTGTTGACAAGGATTGCAAAGGACTAGACTTTCTACGGCAGAAAATAAAAACAAGGTGCAGCAGAGGGTAGCATGACAAGAGAAGTAACCACGGTGCATAACAGCAGTAATAAGTTCATCATATGAAGTCTTCAAGTGGGCAGCACTGCATACAATCATTGTAAAGGTATAATTGTACTTAGTCATTGTAAATACATTATTGTACAAATTGTACTAGTGTCTATCTGCCAAGGGTTGAAGAGGCAGTGTTGGGAGGTCTAGGATCATCATTAGACGGTTGTATCAAATTTTTGGTTATGGTATAGTATATATTCTTCTTCTACATCATTCTATATCATTGTAAAGTGGACCATTTTCCCTGGTATGAGAGTCCATTCTTCTTTTATTCTTCTATAGGGTGGTAGGGTGGTGCTAGGGTGAGTTGTAGCTCATTGGGTGTTGGGGCATCCGTTCAGTTGACTACTGAAGAATCTTAGGCGTTGGAGCCTCCATCTAGTAGGAGCTAGAGAAGAATGCTTTTCTAGATTCTAGGAAGTTGGAGCTTTATTTTCAATTGGAGTTGAATATTAAAGAATTATCAGAAAAGCGTTAGGTGGTTTTTGTCCCTGAGTGGTCACCTAAAAATTGCATATGTGTTCTCTTGTTTCCCTCGCTAATAATTGTACAAACACCGATAATAATTGAAGATTAACTAATGCTCTAATGGAAAGAAAATATTGATTCACCTCTCAGTATTTCCAACAATTGGTATCAGAGCTTGGTTCCTTCAATAGCAGTTTAACAGTTGGAAGGAGGTCATGGAGTATACCAAGAATGGTGTACCTCTATTCAATGAAAATAATTATGCACTTTGGAAAGGAAAAATGGAGGTCTATCTTTGGTGCAAGGTTACGAAGTATGGAACATTATTCAAAATGGATTTACATCAACTGCGGATGAACATGGTAAGAATAATTTGGTAAATGATGCAAAAGCAAAGAATATTATTATCAGTGGACTTATTGAATCTGCTATCATAAGGTGTTGGGTTGTAAAACCACCAAAAATGTATGGGACAAGCTTGAGAATATATATGCAAGTGACTCAAATGTCAAAGAAGTAAAGCTTCAAATCTATAGAGAAAAATTTGAGCAACTCAGAATGAAAGAAGATTGCAACATTGCTGCATACTTCCAATACGTTGATGAAATAACCAATACTCTGGAAGGATTGGGAGAGCCAGTTGACGAGAAGACTATTATATGGAAGATTCTTAGAACATTACCAGGGAGATTCAACCCAAAGGTATCGGTCTTAGAATACAGTGCAAATCTGGACAAACTCAGCAAAGAGGAATTACATGGAGTTCTCATAGCATATGAAATGAGACTTGATGAAGAAGAGGGTACTTCGCATCTAGAAACTTCATTCATTGCGTCTAAGAAAACCAATAAGGATAAACAATCTTCAATTGAAAAGATATGCACCTGCAAGTGTGAATAAAAGGGAGATGATGAAGAAGGTATTTCAGATGAAGAATATGCTTACTTCAGGAGAAAACTACAAATTGGTAAGGGACAATTCAAAGGTAAACTTCCATTGATATGTTTCAGCTGTAATGAGGTCGGGCATTTTGCAGCAAAATGTCCAAACAAAAGTAATGGAAACTCAAAAAGAAAGAAAGGTTTTAAGAAATTCAACAAGAAAGGATCCAAAAGGAACTTTCTCTCTAAAGAAGATAGCTCATCATCCAATGAAGACAATGATAGTGAAGAAGAAGCCAATGAGAGAGTATTGTTTATGGCCAAGCACAATAAACCCAAGCACAATAATCAAGAGGTATCAAACAATGAAGAAGAAGGATGGACCATAGATGAATTTTATGAGGAAGCAATCAAGCTTATAAAAGATCTCAATGCAGAGAAGATCCGTTCCAAAACTCTTGAAGAACAAGTTCAAGGTCTCAAAATTGAAGTTGAAGAACAAAAATGCATTGAAGAGTCACTTCAAAAGAAGTTGGAAGAAAGCAACCAAGAAAGGGAAGAATTAGAAACTGAAGTAGTCTCGCTGCATGAGGAAGTGAAGAAAGGAAAAACTATCCAAAACTATGCCAACAGCTCAAGGGAATTGGAAGAACTCATCAACAATCAACGATCTTACAATGACAAAACTGGCATTGGTTACAAAGAAGAAGAAGCAAGACCTTCTACAACAAAATACAATGAACCTATGAGATCTGACATGCATGAAGACTTCATTGGACAAGATTCGCAAGAACAACCTTGGAAGACAATTCCTCGACGAAAATTTCCATCCAGGTACCAACATATTTTTTATGGCTACTGTTATTCATGTGGAAAATTTGGACATAAAGCTATAGAATGTCGCACGTACCTTAGGAAAGAATACAATTCCAGGAGATCTGTCAAATATGAACCTCCCAGGGCTCAGCGAAATATCAATAGATTTGAAAATTTAAGAAATAATATTGAATGTTACAAATGTCTAAACTTTGGACACATAGCCAAAGACTGCAGACTTGAAAATCCTCTAGAAGAATCTTCGAAGCCACAGAATGAAAAAACATGGAAGAAGAAGAAGAAGAATGATAATTGTGCTCTCGCTCTCAAGGCTCAAAAGAACAAAGATGTGTGGTATGTTGATAGTGGTTTCTCAACGCATATGACTGGAGATAGAAATAAATTTGTATCTCTGAAAGAGAAGAAGGATGGAAACGTGTCCTTTGGAAATGATGGATCTTCAAATGTTCAAGGACTGGCATCACAATTTGTTTAAAGACAGTTCTGTTACAAGAATGTTTTATTGGTTGAAAACATGAATCACAATCTACTCAGTGTTGGACAAATGTGTGATCAAGGACACACAATACTATTCAACTCCACGAAATGTGAAATCAGGAAAGGCGTGTATGGTGAAATTGTGGCTACAGCAAGTTGAGCTCCAAATGAAATATATGTTCTCGATGAAGCAACTAAAGCATGTCTAATAGCTAAAGAGGATGATACAATAATTGGTACCAATGATGATCAACTAAGTAAGAATTTTGCTACAAAGGTGCAAAGTGATTTAGAGATGTCTTTACTTGGTTGCAAATTGAGCATTGACGACTCATCTAAGGATGTGGATCAAAGGTTGTACAGATCTATGATTAGTAGTCTTCTATATGTAACAGCCTACCAACCAAATGTTATGCAAGCAGTTGGACAAGTAGCAGGATTCCAAGCAGCACCAAAAGAATCACATATTAAATATTCGCCATCATTGGAATATATTTGCCAGAAGCTTGGGATTCTCCCAATTTCTCATTATATTTTCCTTTCTCAGAATATAAAGGGGGAGTGGAAGTGTGTACAGGTCTGCAGGATGGTTGTGTGTCAGCATGAGTGGAAGTGTGTACATGTCCGCAGGATGGTTGTGTTTCAGGGGGAGTTACCCTTTTCCATTGATGTCAAAGGGGGAGAGAATGTTATAGGAAGAGGTGTCATGATCGCAGGGGGAGTACTTGTGTTTCCATCAATGCAAAAGGGGGAGATTGTTGATCAGCAGTTGTCATTGATGTCAACCTAAGAATCACCAAGGGCTAACCCAATATTGCATGGGAATTTTGACCTACCAAATTAATATATCCTGGGTCAATAATGCTTTTTATGGTTTCTACTTGTCGATATGTTTCTGTTGATATATGGCACGCCATGTAATTCTTCACGGTTTGAGAGATATTCATGTTTGAAGTTTGTAACCCCAGTTAGTGGGCTAAAACCCCATGGGGTTGGGGCAAGGGTCATTGAAAATTCATAATTAATATTTTTTAAGCTCCTAAGATCCCTCCCACGTTCACTTGTTGAAGCCTTTCTCAACTTAAGCATTCATATAAATTGTGATCTTCATTTCCTCTTTATGCATGGGATTTGGCCATCTGAAACAGGTCATCGTGGAATTTTCACTCTAATTTTTTTTTCTACGAAGGCTCAGAAGCTGAAATTTTTATGAGGTGAATTCAAAATCCTGAGGAAGCTACAATAATAATTTCAGATCAAGTTGCGCAATATTTTTGGAGATATGATCTGTGGAAGTAAAGGTTTTTGCAGGCTCCTGAAATTCATCTCAAAGAAGTGACCTTGATAAAATCGTCATAACTCTCTCTCTGAGTATTGGATTGGAATTCTGTAAAAATTGACAGATAGTGCACAGTCTATAATTTTTTCTATATCAATTTCAGAGGCAAATAAAGAAACAGTGACACATGTCACGCCGTACAAGTGCACTCCACTAAAACATTCCATAATTAGGGCAGTGTGAGAAATTGGGAATAACTCTCTCTTGAAGAATCCAAATTGGGTCAGACCTATGGCATTGGAAAGAAGAATCAGAGGAATACTATAGGACCAAAAATTAGAAATTGAGGATCTGAAATAACAGAGATACACAAGATTCAATATCGAGCTCCTAGAAGGCAAGAAAAATCTAGATCATGTGTTGTCAAGGATTGAAAAGGACCAGAATTTCTACGGCATAAAAGCAAAAAAAGGTGCAGCAGAGGGTAGCATGACAAGAGAAGCAACCAAGGTGCATAACAGTAGCAAGAAGTTCATCATATGAAGTCTTCAAGTGGGCAGCACTGCATACAATCATTGTAAAGGTATCATCATACTTAGTCATTGTAAATACATTATTGTACAAATTGTACTAGTGTCTATCTGCCAAGGGTTGAAGAGGTAGTGTTGGGAGGTCTAGGATCATCATTAGGTGGTTCTGTCAAAGTTGGGGTTATGTTCTAGTATATCTTCTTCTTCTACATCATTCTATATCATTGTAAAGTGGACCATTTTCCCTGGTACGGGAGTCCATTCTTATTTTATTCTTCTATAGGGTGGTAGGGTGGTGCTAGGGTGAGTTATAGCTCATTGGGTGTTGGCGCATCTGTTCAGTGACTACTGAAGAATCTCGGGCGTTGCAGCGTCCATCCAGTGGGAGCTGGAGAAGAATGCTTTTCTAGATTCTAGGAACTTGGAGTTGAAAAGAATTATTAGAAAAGCATTAGGTGGTTTTTGTCCCAGAGTGGGTTTCCACCTTAAAAACTGTGTGTATTTGTGTTCCTCTTGTTTTCTGCTATCATTGTACAAACACTGATAATAATTGAAGATTAAGTAATGCTCTAATTGAAATAAATATTGATTCACCCCCCTCTCAGTATTTTCAACAACACTTGTGTTAAGAATTCATACTAACAATTGGTGACTCCACAGGGTTTTATTCAAATTTTCCTATGTGACCATATGCTTCAGCTCCTAGGGTTTTTATTCAGCTATATTTTAGCCTCTTAATGGTTTTTTTTAACCTTTTATGCCCTAAAACAGTAAAAAATATAACTTATGCATGTTTCTGGATGTTTTCTGCAGATAACAGGTATCATCCGCGCTACGGACGGCAAAACTTTTCCACAACCTGCCGCTTAGAATTCTGAAAGTACAGCTCACACTTTTTAGACCCAAACTTGTGAGTTCAAGCCTCAGATACGAGCTATTACGCCAAAAACTATGATTTCACCAGCAAACAGGTCAGTACCTGCAAGTTGCAATTTTTTGCGGGGTTTTTTCTGTAATTTTCAGGGTTTTCCGCAATCACTGTTCAGGGTTGTTTGACCTCTGTCTCGGCCCATATTAGGCCTGGATATGCTCAGTTTTTATTTTTTGAAGTGGGAACAAGCCTCTTAGGGCTTCAGTACAGTTCCACTTTTTTAGGAAGGGTTTAGCTGAATAGGTAGTCTAAGATTTTGCATCGCTTTCAGCCATTTTTCAGGGTCTGGTCCCTCTTTCTTTCAGATCCATTCATATCGGTTATTATCTCAGCCAAAACTCCCTCTTCAGTCTTGTTTGACCTCTCCCTTAGGGTCCCTCTTGTTTCCCTTAGTGTTTTAGACTGTCGCCTCCCATTTTGCAGCAGTTTTACCTCTAGTTTCTTGTTGTTTTCTGCACCTCTTTTCATCAAATTTGAGTCATTAGATCCCTGTCCCTTAGATATTTTGGACTTTTTGCATGTTTTCAGTCAATTTCGCCCACCTCTTAGATTGGTTTCTTGGGATCCCTTCTTTTTGGGTTAAATTTGTGCATCTTTAGCTGTTTATTTTACTATTGTTTCAGTTTTATTTACAATTATACAATTTTTTTCCTTTTTCTTTATACACAATCATTTGGGCTTAGTTAAAATTAACAAATAGATTGCATACATCCACCGGTTCCCCTCTACCTCATTCTCCCACCATGTCAGGTGCTAAGGTAGGTACTAGTCATAACGTTGGTGGTAGCCCCAGCCCTAAATCTAGAGCTGCTAGTAGTGGAACCAATACCGGAACCATCCCGAATACTCCCTTGCTACCTTTTATGGCAAGTTTGAGCCTCCCTGATTTCAACTAGTTAATTAAAAACCATATACACCATGATCCAAGTTGGCCTTTTATGCCAACTAACCTTCCTTCTGACATCCCTAAGGGTTAAGGAAACGCTAGAGAGGACCCTACTAATCACGTCTTCTCCTTCCACATGTGGTGTTCATCTAATTCTATCACTGATGACTTTATCCATTTTCGGTTATTCCAACATACACTCACTGGAGATGTTGCAAAGTGGTATGTCGACCACGCCTCTGCCTCTCATTACACTTTTTCAAATATTACTAAAGTTTTTATATCCTACTTCCAGTTACCTCTCCAATATGATACCGGTATCGAATTTTTGACCACCTTTCATCAAACTTCTTCCACCCACCTTTCTGACCATGTCCAAGAATGGCGTAGAAGGAGGAGCTTATCTCGAGCTCCCACATTCGACGACCGTGTCTATATGGATTGGTTTCTTAGAATGCTTTTGCCTTCTATTGGTAAAGATGTCACATATCACTTTCCTCATAAAGAGGAATAAGTTCTCCAAATTTCCTTGAAATATGACTTGATCTACGCCCAGACTAGTTATGTTTATATCGTCTTACCGGATCTTCCTAGACCAGGTGGTGCCAACGCACCGGGGGCATATCACGCCGCTGATGGTATCATTGGATCTCTTTCACATCCGTATACTCATCTTCCCATGGGATATTCTTTCCCTTAGGGAGGGGACAACTCCTCTATAAATTATCCCCCTCCCAACAACATTTATCCAGGACAAAGCACATTTTCCCCATTGCATCAACCAATGCCAGGGCCTGCGGTCTCTCAACCTGTTTACCCCAATGTTGCTCAACCTCCCTTCTATCCTTATCAATAGCCTGGTGCTCCAACCCCTCCCGAATTAGCACCCCATCCTCCTATGCCTTCTCAGCCTCCATCGCAGCAACCACCTCCTCCTCTGAATCATGTGTATGTGCATCAGAGCGCGACTAATCTGAAAATTCCAAGAAAAAGAGGAAAGAAAACCAAAATCAACTAGCGCGAGGTAATAAATGGTGCCAAGTGAACTCGCCAAACACTAACAACCAGTAACAAGGCAATCATCCCAAGCAAGACAAGCCTCTTCGTATGAACAGGACTTGTTCTTTTTGTGGTTTTCATGGCCATTATACTCAATATTTTCCCCTTTTACCCCACATGCGTCAGTTGTGGGAAGCACAAGCAACATCTAGAGGACAGCATCCCATGGTCATTAGGGGAATTTTGAGGTCTAAAATGGGCATCCTAAGAAAAATGTACAATCAAAATTCACTTTATGAAAACCAATCACATTTTAGGGGATGACATCATCCCTAATGGTATAGGTGGCATTTCTTGAGTTAAAGGTACTTACTTGTCACATTCTCAATGGTAGATAAAAACTCATGGTTAACCATGGTAGTGCTCTAAGTACTTTTAAAGTCAAAGTAAAGTACTCATAATAAATGTCCTTTCACACTTTTTGAATAAAAATATATTATTGTCATTTCATATTTCTTGAAAGAAACAATGCATATCCCTATACATTTATTATATTATATTATATTATTTTTATATAATATATTAATTACATGTTATTATACAATTTAAATAATATAAATTTTAATTAATAGCATATAATATAATTAAGAATTTATAAATTTATATTTATATTTTATTTTAAGTTATTTAAGTACAAAGGACAAAAGCATTAGTTGTTTAATGATAAAAACTTTTTCTTGAAAATCTCATTTTTATTTATAGTCACATCAATACAATTTTTTTTATTAATTTTATTTTGGTACAACTTTTGAATTGAAATTAACTATGGTTACATGGATTGTGGTGCAAAAAGTGAATTGAAAATTCATAAATATAATTTTATTGGTATAGCTATTATTTTAAAATTTCCTTAGGAGACCCATTTTAGACCTCAAAATTCCCCTAATGTTCGGCTCCTCCAAATACTGCATCTATTCAACCATATATTTGTACTGATCATTTCCCTCAGCAAGGATATGTGGATGCCCAACCCCCTCAAGGTCAGTGATGCAGGGGAATTAGACACTAGCCAGCAATGTAGGAGGTTTTGTCCACATGGTGTGGCTAGGAGGGTTCAAAATCATTGAATTGTAACAGCTAGGTGTCAATACCTTAGCTGCCTCTTGCATTTAGACTAGTTGGAGTTAGTAGAAGTCGAATAGTTTATCCCATGTATCATGTTTCAGTTATTTGAGTAAATTGTAATTAGGCCTTTGATTTTCTAAACGGTCCTCGCCGAGGAACCAAAGAGACACATTGTAATGTATATAAATTGTATCCCTTGGATGTATTGGGGGGAAGAGATTTCTGCAATAAATTCTGTGTGTTAAGAAATTGCTTCTGGTTGAATAAATTTCAGTTCTCGTTGATTACCAAACTGTCTTGAATTGATAATTGTGAGTAAATTTGCTTAATTGTGAGGCGATTGAACTCTGTGCGTGTATAATTATTGAATTGAATTGTTGTACTGTCTCTGCATCCCTCTGTCCACTATTTCTCTCGAATTTTTCGAACAAGCTCTGTGAATTAAATCCCAACCGCAGATGAGGTCTGTGTATGATCATGGTCGTCGAACTCTGTTTAATGATAGTGAAAATCCCGCCTAAAGAGAATTATAATTGTTTTGCTGTTAACTGAGAGTCTCTATCCCGAGGTTAGACCCTGAGTCTATGAACCTAAATGAATAAAAAGGATAGCATGACCCCGAATTAACTCTGGTCAATCATGTTCCAAAACCGAGAGTGGATTTGCAAAACCAAACTGCCCATATCGCACCGCTTTTGTGGAGTAAGTGGTATTTTCCATTTGGGAGGGATTCCATAGAGCAGTTGACACGTGGCCTAAGGCGAGACCCCCAAAACCACCTTTTCGAGCGCCATCGCACATTAAAGTTCGACTGAGAAGGCAGTGTGATATCGACGAACGCCGTCGATCTGGAGGGAAGCCCATCGAACGGTGGTCACATTCGGAGTAGCACGAAGGATAATCTAATTTTCTTCGAAATTGATAAATAAAATTACAAGGAAGTTGTGGAAAACCACGTGGAGGTGAACTGAGTTAATTGAGAGCAAATGCTGACAGAGCGACAATAGTAGACCAGCTCTCCTTAGGGGCTGACTTTCAGTTTTGTGATTGTCATTTGTGGTATCAGAGCTTTTTTTGAGTTGTTTTTGCAGAGAATTAACATGGCGATCCGAGTTGGTAGAGGTGCTGGTAGAAGGAGAGGCGGACCTGTTGCCAATGCAGAGATGTTGGGGATCTTGCAGAGGTTCGAGGCCAGAATGGATGCCATGGAGCGAAGACAGCCCAGAGATCCTGAAGACATCAGTGAACCTGAGATAGAAGAAGCTGGAGAAATTGCTGAGATTCCTCTTGACATGAGGCTCCTCAGAACTGTTCTGGGGTCTGCAGTTAAGCCCAAGATTGAAGTATCAAGTTTTGTAGGAGGACTAATTCCAGAGGAGCTAGTGGACTGGATTAATGAAATGAACAAGTGCTTTGACTATGAAGAAATGAGCGAGGATAAGAAGGTCAAGTTTGCAGTAACAAAGCTGAAGGGACATGCTGCACTCTAGGGAGATGGAGTGTAAGCAGAAAGGAGGAGAGTTGGCAAGAAACCTATCAAAAAGTCGGATTCTAATGATGGCTAAATTAAAAGGTAAATTCTTGCCTAGTGATTATCAGCTAACATTGTTTAGGCAAATGCAGAACCTAAGACAGAGGTTGCTGACAGTAAAGGAATACAAAGAAGAATTCTATAGAGTGAGCATAAGAGCTGGGCAATTTCAAGACACACCAGAGAAGACTGCCAGATATGTGAATGGTCTCAGGCTGGAGATCCAAGATGAGATTGGTCTTCTGTCTCCTAAGACAGTTGAAGAGGCCTATCAGATGGCCTTGAAATCAATTGAGAAACTTCTGAGGAAGTAGTCTACCAAAAAGCGAGGTACTTTCCATGGAAAGGGAAGTCAGGGTGGTCGAGGAAAGCCTACTACACCCAGAGATGGAGCTAAGAGTAGCTCACCTTAGAGTGCATCTATAGAGGATGATGCAAGAGGAAGAAGGGGTTCTTACAGAGGAAGAGGAGGCAGAGGCAGAGAATTGAGGTGTTATAGATGTCAGCAAGTGGGACACAAGCACTATGAGTGCCTAGAGAATGTTGGGTGCTGGTCCATGATCCTCTTGTGGCTGCTCCACATCCCGAGGTTCACTATTACCTGCATGCAAAACTTGCTTCCTCTCAAGCATCAATTGCATGTCTTTCTTGCACTTCCCAACAGTAAGAAGCTCCGTAGAAATCCCATCTACTTCAAATCTATAAAGATTCTTCTGCATCTCCAGTTGTGGCTGCTCCACAACCTTCTGAGACTGTTTCTCACGCTGCATGTTGAGAGGCTCCCTCTCAACCACCAAGTCACTAACCTTTTCTTTGCTCCTCAAAGCTTTGCATGCATCTTGTACCTCAGTGCATGTAGATTCTTGGCTCGCGCACATTGCAATTGTCCTGCCGTCGCAAAATTTTCTAACAAAAGAGCTGATTTTAAATCGATGATATCTCCCTCATCCGAGCTCCGATTCGACCGATTTTTTTTTTTTCAATTTGGGTATTTTTTCGCAAGGAATCCAAATATGCTATTTGTTTCTGAAAATATTTCACCAAAAATTTTCAGATATTCCCTACAAACTCGCGCACCCAAAAATTCTCGCTCTCATTCCATGTATAAAATTATATACAATATGCATGTATATTTCCGGCGTTCTCCATCTTTATGTTTCTTGAGTTTATCCTAAAACTCAACCGCTTCAATGCTTTGCAATTGCTCCAATGATCAATATCGCTTTGATACCATGTAGAAATTTGAATAACTGATATGTTATCCACCAAGATTCTCCTGATCACACACTATTTTAGCTTCATGCATAATACAGAATCTCTTCTACCATTGATCATCACATGCGGAAATAAAATCAATTGCATGCACACATTAAAGCCATAAAAAATTCACACATATGAACACAGTATTTCATGGGAAAGCTTAAAGCTGAAAACCCCAAACTATCTGTATATTATACATGTCATGGAGATCATGTAACAATCATAGTACAAAGCTCTTTGCAAGCTCTCATGCACTACCTCCCTTGCTACACACCATCAAGCTAGATCTAGCAAAACTCATGCTCCAACCTTTAGCCACTTGATAGCCAACCTGAATTGCATGTTTCAATGCTATGGGATGGCCTCTTTATATAGATAAACCACCTGGATTGAACTGCGCAATCCTCATTGATTACTCCACCTATCTGTGTGTTGCAAATAGCAATAGTATAGTCACAACCGATAGTTAACCTGCTCTTTCACCTATTTCTGCACTGGTCTCCACTGAAACTGTCCATGCACTGAAGTTAACCGATGTATTCTTTAGTTGATTTATGAGTTTATAATTAGTGAATTAATTAATAATTAATTCACACCACTCTCACTAATTGTATCTATTAGTTAACTTGGATACAAAAAGCTCAACTATGTTTAGATTAGTTAAACTGAATACAACTCCACTAACTTCCCCAATCAACTCCACCAAACTCTGTCACATGAGTTCTAACTGAAGTCATCATGCAATAGCTTCACTTAAACCCTAGGAAAAGCGTATTTCCTTCTGTCAGCTGCATGTGCCACATCCAGGCATCAAACTGAAGTGCTTCAAGAGAATAAGATAATGTTTATAGTCCAAATATTATTAAGAGCTAATAATATTCGACTTCCCTATTTTTAGGATAAGCAGTCTAAAAATAGACTTCGACCTGTATGTCTAAAAATAGATGTCCATCTATTTTTACCAACTTGACCAATCATCCAAGAATAACATACTGCAATCCCCGGACCATGCTCCATATGTCTAAAAATAGACATAGTCTAAAAATAGATTTTTCGACAAAAATCACATGTGTGGTCCCCACCTAGCTTAGGTGATCACTTTCCAACTAGGATCAGGAAAGATGTTTCAGGAGGCCTCCTTCACTGTTTCTTGTTGCCATTTTCAACAGCATCTATAGAGGATGATGCAAGAGGCAGAAGGGGTTCTTACAGAGGAAGAGGAGGCAGAGGCAGAGAATTGAGGTGTTATAGATGTCAGCAAGTGGGACACAAGCACTATGAGTGCCTAGAGAATGTGGGTGCTGGTCCAAGGAATGTTGTTGTTTCTCAAGTTGGAGAAGAGGCAGCAATTGAAGAATAAATCCTACCAGAGAGGGGAGAGTCCTTGGTGGGTAATAAGGTCCTATTGAAACAAACCAAAGAGGTCATTGAGCCTGCACAAAGAAATACTTTATTTAGGAGCATATGCAAAGTCCAAGGGAAATGCTACCAGCTAGTCATTGATAGTGGCAGCACAGATAATCTATTTTCCACTGAGGTGATAGAGAAGTTGAAATTGAAGACAAGGGAGCATCCAACTCCCTACAGGGTGTCCTAGCTGCATAAAGGGCACCAGCTGATTGTAAAATAACAGTGTGAGATAGAGCTGCAAATGGGAAAATACAAAGATAAAGTCCCGTGTGATGTGATGCCCATGGATGTGTGTGACATACTACTGGGTAGACCTTGGCAGTTTGACAGAGCAGTTGTGCATGATGGCAAGAAGAACACTTACAAGTTCTTCAAGGATGGGGTACATCATACATTGATACTCATGGAAGAAGGAGAGCCATCAAGCATAGTGGTTGATCCAAAGACCTTGTTGCTGAGCGGGAAGGAATATATGCAGAAGATAGAAGAAGAAGAGGTAAGTTTTTCTTTAGTTTGCAAACCTGAGGTAGTTCTTACTTCTACAAAGATTTCTGATTTTCCAATAGAAATCCAAGATATGTTAAAAAATTATTGTGACATTGTTGTGGATGATTTACCTAATGAACTGCCACCTGTGAGAAAGATTAGCCATCAGATTTTATCCTTGGTTCAAATCTTCCAAATAAGGCAACCTACAGAATGACTCCCACAGAAAATGAGGAAATCAGGAGACAAGTACAGGAATTGGTGGACAAAGGACTGATCAGAGAAAGTTTGAGTCCCTGTGCAGTACCAGCAGTATTGAGCCCAAAGAAAGATGGAGGCTGGAGGATGTGTACTGATTCCAGAGCAATCAATAAGATAAAAATCAGGTACAGATTCCCTTTGCCCAGAGTTGAGGATTTAATGGATTGTTTGAGTGGTGCAAAATATTTTTCAAAGATAGATTTAAAAAGTGGATATCATCAGATTAGAATAAGAGAGGGTGATGAGTGGAAAAATGCCTTTAAAACGAATGAAGGACTGTATGAATGCATGGTCATGCCTTTTGGGTTGTCAAATGCACCTAGCACTTTTATGAGACTTATGAATGAATTTTTGAAAGAATTCATTGGTAAATTTGTGATAGTGTATCTGGATGATATATTAGTTTTCAGCAAAACCAAAGAAGAACATGTAAGGCATCTTAATTATGTCTTGAAGAAGCTGCACCAAGAGAAACTGCTGATAAAATTAAAGAAATTCTCATTCATGAAGGAAGAGTTGGTTTATTTGGGCTATGTTGTTTCTGCAGAAGGATTGAAGATGGACCCAGAAAATGTTAAGGCAATTGTGGAGTGGCCTTCACCCAGAAATGTTTTTGAGGTAAGAAGTTTCCATGGACTTGCCAGTTTTTACAGGAAATTTATAAGAAACTTCAGTAAGATTAATGCACCCATTGTTGAGACAATAAAGAAGAGCAAACAACCATTTAAATGGACTGCTGAAGCAGAAAGAAACTTTAAAATTTTGAAGCAAAAGATAACTGAAAAGCTTGTTTTGATTCTACCCGATTTTACTAAACCATTTCAAGTGAAGTGTGATGCTAGTGGAGAGGCCATTGGAGCTGTGTTGAGTCAGGATGATAGGTGTGTATCCTATTTCAGTGAAAATTTAAATGACACCAGAAGGAAGTATTCCTCTTATGAGAAGGAATTCTATGCAGTTGTCTAGGCATTGAAAAAATGGAGGCATTATTTGATGTCCAAGGAATTTGTATTATATTCTGATAATCAAGCTTTGTAGTATATTGTACAGCAGCCCAAGTTGAATCATAAGCATGCCAAATGGGTTGAGTATCTCCAAGGTTTCAACTTTGTTTTGAAACACATAAGTGGCCAAGCAAATAAAGTAGTTGATGCTTTGAGTAGGAGGCACATGCAGCTTGTTCAAGAAACCAATTTTGAAGTTGTAGGATTTGATTTTCTCAAGGAACTGTATAAAAAAGATTCAGATTTTAAGGAAGCATTTGAGGCATGTTGTAATCCTATTCTAACAGATAGCAGTCAGTGGCTGGATTATTTCTTGTAGGAGGACTTATTATTCAGAAGAAACCAATTGTGTGTACCAAAATGTTCCATGAGAGAAAATTTGATCAAGGAGAAGCATAGTGGTGGACTTGCTGGACACTTTGGTACTGACAAAACTTATGAGCAGCTGAGTCACTTCTATTATTGGCCCAAGATGAGAGCAGAAGTGGACAAGTTTGTGAAAAATTGCAAAATCTGTCAATATGCCAAAGGAAGGAGCCAGAATGCAGGATTGTACACTCCCTTGCCTATTCCAGACAGGCCTTGGGACATGGTGAGTATGGATTTTGTTCTAGGATTGCCCAAGACTCAGAGAGGGAATGATGCAGTCTTTTTTGTAGTGGATAGATTCTCCAAAATGGCACATTTTATTCCATGTTACAAAACTAATGATGCCACCCATGTTGCTAACTTGTTTTTCAAAGAAGTTGTTAGGTTGCATGGGTTGCCCAAGAGTATTGTTTCAGACAGAGACACCAGATTTGTGGGCCATTTTTGGAGGACACTGTGGAAGAAACTTGGTACCCAACTGAATTTCAGCTTAGCTTATCATCCTCAGATTGATGGACAAACTGAGGTAGTGAATAGGAGTTTGGGAAATTTGTTGAGAAGTCTTGCAAGAGAGCATCCCAAGCAGTGGGATCATATTTTGCCTCAGGAAGAATATGCATATAATGACTCGCCAAATAGAAGCACAGGGCAAATTCCATTCCACATTGTCTATGGAATGCACCCCAGAGGAATATCAGAGTTAAGAAAACTGGGAAAGACAGAACTGAGGAGTGCTAATGGTGAAGAATTTGCTTCAAAGATCCAAGCCATACATGAACAAGTTAAACAACAACTACAAGGCAGCAGCATCAGATACAAGGATAGAGCAGACTTGAGCAAAAAAGAAGTCCATTTTGAAGTAGGAGATCTAGTTTTGGCGCACTTGAGAAAGGAGAGATTCCCAAAGAAGTAGTATAACAAGCTGAAGTTTAAAAATATTGGACCATGCAAGATACTTAGAAAGTTTTCTGCAAATTCTTATGAGATTGAATTGCCTCCTGATGTTGGAATATTTCCCATTTTTAATGTTGCAGATTTTTACAAGTATGAAGATGATGGTACAGAAGAGGGACCAGCAGGCAAGGAACAAATTGAGTGGAAAAAGCAGCTACCTCCAGCACAACCATTGCAACCAGAGAAGATATTGGACAAGAGAGTGTTCAGGAAGACCAGAGGAAAAGAGTAATTTCAGTACTTAATCAAATGGAAGGACAAGCCAGAGGAAGATGCCACTTGGATGACTGAAGGAATGTTGCAGAAGATAGGCAGATCAGGGGAAGAACTCATGGACAGGAGCCCATGAAGAAAATCGCCCTCGGGAGTCTGATGCAGGGGCATTAGACACTAGCCAGCAATGTAGGAGGTTTTTTCCACATGTTGTGGCTAGGAGGGTTCAAAATCATTGAATTGTAACAGCTAGGTGTCAATAACTTAGCTTCCAGTTGCATTTAGACTATTTGGAGTTAGTATAAGTTGAATAGTTTAGCCCATCTGTCATGTTTCAGTTATTTGAGTAAATTGTAATTAGGCCTTTGATTTTCTAAACGGTCCTCGCCGAGGAACCGAAGAGACACATTGTAATGTATATAAATTGTATCCCTTGGATGTATTGGGGGGAGGATATTTCTACAATAAATTATGTGTGTTAAGAAATTGCTTCCGGTTGAATAAATTTCAATTCCTGTTGATTACCAAACTGTCTTGAATTGATATTTGTGAGGAAATTTGTTTAATTGTAAGGCGATTGAACTCTGTGCGTGTATAATTATTGAATTGAACTGTTGTACAGTCTCTGCATCCCTTTATCCATTGTTTCTCTCGAATTGTTCGAACAAGCTCTGTGAATTAAATCCCAACCACAGACGAGGTCTGTGTATGATCATGGTTGTCGAATTATGTTTAATGGTAGTGAAAATCCCGCCTAAAGAGAATTATACTTGTTTTGTTGTTAACTGAGAGTCTTTGTCCCGAGGTTAGACCCTGATTCTGTGAATCTGAATGAATAGAAAGGATAGTGTGACCCCGAATTAACTCTGGTCAATCACGTTCCAAAACCGAGAGTGGATTTGCGAAACCAAACCGCCCATATCGCATTGCTTTTGTGGAGTAAGCGGTATTTTCCATTTGGGAGAGATTCCATAGAGCATCTGACAAGTGGCCTAAGGCAGGACCCCCAAAACCGCCTTTTCGAGCACCATCGCAGATTAAAGTTTGACTGAGGAGGCAGTGTGATATCGATGAACGTCGTCGATCTGGAGGGAAGCCCATCGAACGGTGGTCGCATTCGGAGTAGCACGAAGGATAATCTAATTTTCTTCGAAAATGATAAATAAAATTACAAGGAAGTTGCAGAAAACCACGTGGAGGTGAACTGAGTTAATTGAGAGCAAATGCTGACAGAGCGAAAATAGTAGACCAGCTCTCCTTAGGGGCCGACTTTCAGTTTTGTGGCTGTCAGTCAGGATGCCCCTCAACACTCACAATCTGGTACCTCTAATTAGCATATTATCATCATGAATTCTGAAGTGATTAATATCGTTGATGTCAACCTTCAAACTCGGTCGCGCTAATATAGCAAGCCACCTACTTCATCTGCAACCGAGTCTCAAACCAAATTTTCCATAGAGTCTAGTTCGACACTGAATTCCCCTTTACATATCCCTCAAACACGGGTAGAGGTCCCTCCCAAGATCCCCAAAGGGGCATTACACCAAAATGTTGCTTCTGTCAAAGCCGCCCATAATTAAAACATAATAAATGATAACACAATCTCCTACTACTATGTCAATGCTGGAAGTCCTCCATTCATGCCCTTCACAATGTAAATATCTATTATCTGCTATGGGCGTTGTGTATCCTTCAGATTATCACTTGATCGTCTTTGATGTTGACAAGTCAAAACATCCCCCCTTACCTTCATCCGTCACCTTCCAAATACTAGTCAAGGTTTGCAACGCCCATGTTTCACGATGTATCATTGATGAGGGCGCATCCACCTATGTGATGTCCACCTCTATTTGAAATAAACTCAAATCACCTGAGTTATACCCATCCACCATCACTTTGCATGCTTGGGACGGCCACTCTTCTCAGCCCCTTCACATGTGCCGCAATTTTCTTGTCACTCTTACGAGAAATATTGTTTGTATTGACATTAAATCCATTGATTCCCCCTTAGATTACAACATCCTATTGTGTCATAGCTACACCATTGCGATGTCTTCTATCGCATCTATGTTTCATCATAAGATGTGCTTTCCTCACAATGGAAATATTATTACCATTGATCAGTTGACATATTACGAACAGAAGTCTCAGATATCCCCCGAGTCTATCATATCTTCGGTGGCCGATAACCAAGAAGCCGCACCTCTCACTATTGTTTCACCTGGAGTCTATAAAAATTCCAACTTTCTAGGTGCTTTCCCTAGTTCCTCCCCTCTTTTCGAAGATCCCATCTCGTCGAATGTTTTCATGATGCAATCATCTCGGACTAGCCACAAGTTGTCTGAATCAACCACCCAGTAGCCTATGCCTCTGTAACCTGCTGGTAGTCATTCAACGGAGCCTGAAAGGCCTTCCTTTCAAGGACATTCATTTTCAACCAATAATGGTTCCCCCTAGCCTTAAATAGTTGGGAGCCATTACCCCTCTGTCCAGATACCGTTCTTCGTTCCCCCCTTTGGAGTATTTTCGGTACCTGTTATGGCTATGTTGAGCCTTCCCAATCTGACCCTGGGGATCCCAGTCTGCTACATCGATCCCCCAACTGAAACCTCGCCTGGTCATCTCAAACCTTATACCACTTTGACCCTGGTCCAATTGGCCACCACGACTCCTACCTTTACTTCAGTGCCTCATCCACCTCAACAAGAATCTACTCTTGTTGCGAAAGCATCTGGTCAGGGGAGAAAAGATAGAAAGAAGCAACCTAGGGATAAGGCTGCCCAAACAACTCCTGCTCCTCCTAAGCCTCCAAATAAGTCACCTTTGTGCGCTTTGTTAGATGTTATTGGGCATGCTACCCAAAATTGTCCTGAAATTCCTCTTCTCAAACCTGTGGTCAACAAAAAGTTTCCTGAATCTAATATCTCGGAGATCCATGTTACCTTACCTGATTCAGCTAAGAAACTAAAAATTTTGCACACGAATCACCCTTATGATTTGTGTGATATTTATGGCCACTATCCTCACCTTTTTCCTCGTCTCGAAAATTTTCGCGACACCCTTGAAGTCGTCCATCAAACGTAGCGAACCCGCTACTCATCTACTCCTGTGTTTGGCTCAGCCTAAACCAGAGGACATTGTCATACCTCCACCTGATGTCGAGATGACGGAACCTTCGGCCACCATCCTCTATTTGTCATCATCCATGAGATCCTTGGTGGAAAACCCCTAGGGGGCGTTCCCTTCTGTTTCGACTGAACATCCTTCGGCGATCACCTTGGGCTCAACATTAGTATATGTTACATCTATTATCTCTTTGTCTACCCTCTGTAGTGATGCGTATGTGAACCATATCTCTCATGATGATGCATCAGGTAGCCCCATTGAATAATGTTGTCTTTATTCTACCATCCCCCCCATCTTTCACTCTGATGAAGACATTATGGAAGCAACGACCACCCCTGACTTTCCTTGGGATGATATGCACCATTGTGCATACTTCCTTCCGCAATAGTATCTTGACCAGTATGTTGTGGAGTCTAAATAATTTATCTCCGATGAGTTCCATTGGTTTAGAAATCCCATTCTTGCACCCGATGCTTTTGAAGAAATAAATATGGCCAATATATCTCCTACCATTAAAATCAACATTTCTGATAAAATAGGGATAGAATAAAACATCACCTTAGGGGCATATTTCACCCTGGAAGAAATGAGGCTTACACTAAGCTATTCAAGGAATTTTGTGATGTTTTCACCTGGTCTTATTCATAGATGCCCGGACTTGATCCTACCATTGTCGAACACCATATCAATACATGGCTTGATGCTACTCTTGTTCGTCAAAATTTGAGACCCATTAATCCTTCCAGAAGTGAGGCTATCAAAGCCAAAATCGATAAGCTCAAGAAGGATGGTTTTATCTAGCCCATTGAATACACCACTTGGGTCTCTAACCTGGTTCTTGTTCTCAAGAAACAAGGCACCATCTGTGTCTGCATTGAGTTTCGTGACTTGAACACAAATTGTCCCAACGATAAATTCCCCACACCGTTCATTGACCAGATCATAGATGAGTGTGCAGGGCATGAGGTTTTGTCCTTTATGTGTGGTTTCTCTGGATAAAACCAGATATTTATCCTCTGTTTTGATCAGTTAAATACTGCATTCATTAGTCTGTGTGGAAATTTCTCTTATAGGATCATGTCGGTCAGCCTAAAGAATGTCGGAGCCACTTTTCAGCAAGTCATGTCATACTGTTTCCATGACCTGGCTCATATTATCCTTGCCTACCTCGACGACCTCACTACTTGTTCTAGGCGGCGAGCGCAACACATCAATGATTTTCATACCATCTTCCTCCGATGTCGCAAGTATAATATCTGCCTCAACCAGTTGAAATGTGTCTTATGTGTCCCTGTCGGCCATCTCTTGGGCTTCGTCGTGTCCAAATATGGTATTGCGCTTGATCCTCTTAAAGTTCAAGCCATTCTTGAACTTCCAATTCCTTGTACCTTGCGCGAGTTAAAAAGCCTCTAAGGCAAAGACAAATTTCTTCGTCGGTTCATCCCTGACTATGCCACCACCGTGCATGGGTTTCTAAGACTCCTTTGCTCCACCATTCCATTAGTTTGGGATGACCATGCTCAACAGTCTTTTGATGCCCTAAAATGTGCTCTCACTTCCGCTCGCTTGATTAGTCCTCCTAACTTTGAAAGGGATTTCATCTTGTACATCTCAGCTTCCACCCACTCGATTTTTGGGGTCCTTATCCAGGAAGATGACACCAGAAATGAACATGTTATATATTATGTCAATAAGAACCTTATAGGTCCCCCTTGTATCCTACTCGCATGAAGAGAAATTGGCGCTGGTTGTCGTGTTCTTGGTCCAGAAACTTTGTCTTATATTATTACGCATTCCACCAATTTTTCAACCAATTCCAACCCTACAGATTTCATATTGAGTAGATGGATCATCCATGGGAAGTACGCACATTGGATCATTATCCTTCAGGAGTTTGATCTCAATTTTGTCACACCCAAGAGTAAGAAAGGTTTAGCCCCTATTGAACTCATTTTTGAATTTCCTACTGGTACAAAATATCTGTTGGTTAATGATGATTTACCCAATGAACATTTTTTCGCTATTACTTCGGATGACCCTTGTTATGGCGACATCCTTACTTATCTACAAACCCAAAATTTCGCTCACCATCTTGATCGTGATGCTCGACAACGTATACGACACCAGGCCACCCACTATCTTCTCATTCTTGATGATCTCTATTATCGTGGTTGATCTGAAAATGGGTTGGATAACTTGTTATGATTTTCAAGAACCTCCCACTTAGTTAAAAAAATAAAATATCTAGCTTGTACTTGAATTTTGTAGAAATTTTTACTTGAAATAGGTGTATGTTTTTTAATTGTTTAAGTGCCTTAAGTCCATTCATTTTTTTGAAATAAAACATGTGAAATAGACATATAAATTAGAAAATAAAAATCAACACATAACAGCAAATTTAATCTAGGATTCCACCTAAATATCGTGGGCTACGTCTCCTTGAGCTTTTGTCATCTTGACTAGGCTCTTTGGGATTATAGAAAAATTTCTTTTACAGGTTCCACACTTAACTCCAATGGTTACTGAAATGAGCCAATGGGCTTATAATACACATCATATCTCCAAAATGGACTAATTGTTTTCTCAGAATGAGCACTGAATCCCCAAGCTAGGCCTCGCTCCACGGTTGGCACTAGGCTGCCCAAAAATTACTTGTAGGTTATTGACCTTCAAAAGTCTTAAAATGACTCTGAAAATCCTTTCATTGGATTCATAAGGTCAAAAATAGTCAGAATATACTATTGGTTCACTAAAATTGGCATCCGGTTGCTCCGATTTCGCCTCCAACACCTGTCGGCACCCCCTGGCACTAAGGTCAAAGAAAAATTATCTATGGATTATCGAGCTCTAGAAGTCCTCAAAAGCTTCTAAAAACTCCTCCAATAGATTCATAGTATCAAAACGGTCATAAATTTTAAAAAAAATCGCTGCATAAGGCCTCTATCTGCCCTGGCTAGGCCCCGAACTGTTGTTGGCACTTGTTGGCACTTGCTGGCCCATGGAACTTCACTAAAGAATATCAGCCTTCAAAAGTCCTCTAAAGGATCTAAAAACCACACCATTAGTTCCAAAATGTCTTAAATATCCAAAATTGACTATTGGATTTCTGAATAAGGCCTCTAGCTCCCCTGGCTAGGCCTCAAACTGCCACTGGCCCATGGTGGCCCTGGTGGCCCCTAGAACTTCTTTGAAGCAAAAACCTGCTCAAAATTCCTCTGATGGATTTGAAACCCTCACCAATGAGTCTGGAATGTTTGAGATAGTCTAAGGTTACTATTGGCACTCCAAAGTTGGTCGAATCTAGCTCAAGATAGCGCCTGAACTCATTTTGCCCAGTGTCCCCCTAGGAATACTCCAATAAATTTGGGGAACTTGAGTTAACTAAAGTCAAATTTGGCCAACTGCCCTAAATCTGGGCATGCTTCACATTAACCACTAGTGCTAACTGTAATATTAAATTTCAAACCATTGTGTGGGCACATGCAAACCCAAAAATCTGCGGTTTCATTAAATGTTGAAGCGAAACCCATAGGATTAAACTGTGGTAAGTTAGTTTTAAACCGGAGTTGGTGTCGGCATCAATGCTTGACCACGCGGATATCCATTTAAATTCTCTATGTCAAATCAATTGTAAATGGTGGAAATAATGTTGGCGGTTATTCCTTTTAGCAATGGGTCACGGATCGTGGTCGTGTGGGGACGGGTTGGCCCTCGAGGCTGGCCCCTCCAACACCCAACTATATTTTCATTAAACTTTAAATATGACTTTTCAACTACATAGGTTAAGTCATATGCATAGTGCTGCAGTAATATGTGGGCCTGGCGTGCACAAGGTCACCAGTTCGATACCGACGGAGACCAAAACCAATTTTTCTACACAATCCCGGGGACACGTGGTGGCCTTAGGGCTGGCCACGTGTCACCCATTCATTGGTCGAAAACTAAAATATTCAACCCACTATCCAATGACAGTCTGCCACTTCGCGTGACCTGATTGGTCTGAATGGAATATTTTGGGGAATATTCCAAGAATATTCCCTAAAATATTCTCTTTTTAATTTTCCCAAATTCAAGTCAAACTTGGTCAAAGTCCAAAAATTACAGTTTAGTGGACTTTTCAAACTGCGATAACTTCTTCATACAGTGTCATTTTTTGAATTGTTTGTGATGCCAGAATTAGGAAGACGATATCTATCCGATCACTCAAGTTTGGCACACTTCTGAACACTTTGAAACTTGAGTTGTCACCTACGTCCATGATCCAGTTCTGATCACACCTCCCCATTGGGAATCTTTTGGACCCCAAAATACTGATATATTGATCTGTACAGTAGATGAGAGTACAGCACCCTCTTCTTTTCAGCCTCCATACACTTGCCTTGCATGGCTAGCGCCTTTGAACCACAACTCGAAAGTAGTCGACACTTCCCTTCTTGGATGCACTTGTCCTCATGTTAAGAACTATCTTCCTTGCACTCACTCAGAAATTTATGGCGAGAAATTTACAAAAGTTAGTTGAGCATCGCTTCCTTGATCATTGATCCAAGGTGGCTCAAAAAAACGTGAGATTACAGCATAAAACATGCATACATAATTGAAATTTTCATATGTACAAATGAGTGTATGCCTTATTGTGTCAATAAGTCAAACCACTTCTTACCAAGCCACTTCCACTGCGAATTTTGCTGCTGAAAATATTCTTCATGTGAAACATCTGTTCTCACATCAATGATGGAATATTTGGCTCCACTTTCACCAGTCTCTCTATACTCTTGCCTCATGTGCTTGCGATGATTAGTTGGATGCAATGTCCAACAATGGGAAACAAGATGTCCTCTCTTCTGGAAATGTGTGCAAGTCTTATGCACCTTCTTTGCAAGTTGCATTTGCCACAATTTTTTCCTGTATGCCTTCATCCTCTTCCAGCATTTTGAAACAACATGGTTACACAGACCACAATATGCACAAAAACTCTTTCTTCCATTCAAGAATGCAGAATTTTCATGCCTTGCATAAACATAATCAACTTGACTATGGGAAGAATTATACCTAAAATGTTGCTTTGCATGTCCATATTTTTTAACTTCATGAGGAAATGAACTTGTAGATGCTCCAGCTTTCTCTTGACGACTAAAATTAGTGTTTATGTCTTGAAAACTATTCGAACTCGCACGCTCGCCATAAGATGCATTTATACAATCTTCTTCCTGCAACATAGGCTTCAAACAATGGCAATCAACTTGAAAAACAACTTTACATGTTTGTGGTTTAGAACTTGCGACAAAATTTCTTCTTGAAGTTGCCTCACATGCCTTCATGGCTTTGGATTTTTCACCATAAGATTGAACATAACCAAGACAAAATTTCTTAGGTCGTGACTCAACCAAAATAGGATCAATCATGCCTTATGCATGCTTGCCTAAAACCTTGCCTTCATAGCCCATTTTAAACATTAACTTGAACCCTATACCTCTAGTGTGCTTTTCAAATGAACCAACACATATTTCTGAACAGGAAACTAAAGACAAATTAGAGTGAATTACCTCTGCTTCACGCATGTTCTTGGTTAAGACCTATTGGGCTTGATGGATTTGTATATCCATATCATGCAATATTTGAAGAATTTCTTCCTTCTCTTGCTTTATAGCAACCAATTTCTCATGAAGTCTAGTGCTTTCTCTTCTATCTTCAAACAGAATTTGCACCATATCCTTCAGGATGTAGAAGTATCACTTCATGTCTTCATCGAAGAATATTGTGAAGGAGGAGGATTTTGAAACCTCACTTGATGAATTTTTCATTATGAAAATGAACAATAACTTCAATAAAATTCACAATGCTTTCAAAACAATTGACAAAGCTTCAAAACAAAATGGTTGTAGAGTCAAGCTCTTCTTCAAGCAGCCTTTTGCAAACAAACCCTTCTTGTGCTTCAAGGGTTGCCTTGAGGTCCTTTGGGAAATGAAAATGTCTTCAGCCCTTCTTCCTTATTTTCCTCTCCTAGACTTAGCTAACAGTAGCTTTCCCTTCACCTCTAGCAAACTCAAGCAACAATCAGTTTGCAAACAGCCCAATCCTTTGCATTGTTTAAACACCTTTCAAGTCAAACAAGCAAGCTATTTCTCTGTCAATAAAGAAACCAAGTGCTCTGATACCAACCTGATATGAAAATGGGTTGGATAACTTGTTATTCTTTTCAAGAACCTCCCACTTAGTTAAAAAAATAAAATATCTAGCTTGTACTTGACTTTTGCAGAAATTTTTACTTGAAATAGGTGTATGTTTTTTAACTGTTTTAGTGCCTTAAGTCCATTTATTTTTGCTGAAATCAAACATGTACAACAGCCATATAATTCAGAAAATAAACATCAACACATAACATCAAATTTAATCTATGAGTTCACCCGAATATCATGGGCTACGCCTCCTTGAGCTCTTGTCATCTTGACTAGGACCTTTGGGATTATGGAAAAATTTCTTTTACAAGTTCCACAATTACCTCCAATGGTTACTGAACTGAACCAATGGGCTTATAATACACATCAAACCTCCAAAATGGACTGATCGTTTGCTCAGAATGAACACTACATCCCCAAACTAGGCTTCCCTCCACGGTTGGCACTAGGCTGCCCAAAATTTCCCTGTAGGTTCTTGACATTCAGAATTCTTAAAATGACTCTGAAAATCCTTTCATTGGATTCAAAATGTAAAAAATATTCATAACATACTATATTTTCATTGAAATTGGCCTCCAGCTGCTCTGGTTTTGCCTCCAACACCTTTCATCACCCCCTGGCACTGAGGTTAAAGAAAACTTCTATGTGGCTTCTCGAGCTCTATAAGTCCTCAAACTCTTCTTAAAACTCCTCCAATGGATTCATAAGTATCAAAAAAGTCATAAATGACTATTGGTTCGCTACATAAGGCCTCATGGATTCATAAGTATCAAAAAAGTCATAAATGACTATTGGTTCGCTACATAAGGCCTCTAGTTGTCGTGGCTAGGCCCTAAACTGCTGTTGGCACTTGTTGGCCCTGGTGGCCCCTGGAACTTCACTGAAGAATATAGGCCTTCAAAATTCCTCTAAATGCTCTTAAAACCACACCATTAGTTCTAGAATGTCTGAAATATCCAAAATTGACTATTGGATTTATAAATAAGGCCTCTAGCTCCCCTGACTAGGCCTCAAACTGCTGCTAGCCCATGGTGGCCCTAATAGCCCCTAGAACTTATCTGAAGCAAAAACCTACTCAAAAATTCCTTTTTTTGGCTCTAAAACCCTCACCAATGAGTCTAGAATCTCTGAAATAGTCAAAATTGACTATTGGCATTCCAAAATTGGTCAAATATAGCTCAAGATAGAGCCTGAACTCATTTTGCCCAGTGTCCCCCTAGGAATACTCCACTAAATTTGGGGAACTTGAGTTAACTGAAGTCAAATTTGGCCAACTGGCCTAAATCTGGGTGCTCTCCACATTAACTTCCAATGCTAACTACAATATTAAATTTTGAACCGTTGTGTGGGCACATGCAAACCCAAAAATCCGTTGTTTCATTAAATGTTGGAGCAGAACCCATAGGATTAAACTGCAGTAAGTTAATTTTAAACTAGATTTGGTGTCGAAATTAACGCCTGACCGTGCGGATACCCATTAAAATTTTCCATGTGAAATCAATTGTGAATGGTAGAAATAATGTTGGCAGTTACGCCTTTTAGCCATGGGTCACGGGTTGTGGTCGTGTAGGGAGGGGCTGGCCCCTCCAACCCCCAACTGTATTTTCGTTAAACCTTAAATACGACTTGTCAACTACATAGGTTAAGTCATATGCATATTTTGGCAATAATACGTCGGCCTGGCGTGCATGAGGTCACCAATTCGATCCCGGTGGAGACCAAAACCTATTTTTCTACACAATCCTCGGGACACGTGGTGGCCTCGGGGCTGGCCACGTGTCGCCCATTCATTGGTTGAAAACTAAAATAGTCAACCCACTGTCCAATGGCAGTCCACCACTTGGCATGACATTATTGATCCGAATGGAATATTATCTTTTTAATTTTCCCAAATTCAAGTCAAACTTGGTTAAAGTCCAAAAATTGCAGTTTACTGGGCTTTTCAAACTGCGATAACTTCTTCATATGGTGTCGGTTTTTCGAACCATTCACGGCACTGGAATTAGGAAGATGAGATCTATCCACTCACTCAGGTTCATCACACTTCTGAACACTTTTAAATTTGAGCTATCACTTAGTTCCATGATCCAGTTCTGATCAGCAGTGTTGATTTTGTCCTCCGTCGTTGTGCCACGCACACCGAAGTTGACCAGGTCCTTAATGCCTGCCATAGCGGTGCTTGTGGTGGCCACCTCTTTGGTTTTACCACTACCCAGAAATTCATGCGCGCTGGGTATTTTTTGCCTTCTCTCTTTGGTGATTGCATTGAAGTAGTAAAACATTGTTCCAACAACCAACTTTTCACCCCAAAGGCGCGAACTCCTCCTACTCCTCTCCATCTTGTCATCTCCATTGGTCTGTTCTGCAAGTGTGCCATTAAATTTATAGAGTGTCGACCTCTATCTGTTGTAACCACAAGTATATCATTGTGGTGTTTTACTATTTCACCAAATGGGTCGAGGCCATGCCAACGTTCAATAACACGGTAGCTACCTCGACCCTCTTTTTCTTTAACCATATTATCGCCTTATTCAGGGTTCCAAAAAAATTACTCTCTGACCATGGCTGACATTTCAAAAATGAGATTGGCATGAGCTATCCTCTTTGTTGGGCTTTGAGCACCAATATTCATCATCCTATTACCCTCAAGGTAATGGTCAAGTTGAAGTTGTTGGGGTTCCTATGTTTTGGCAGATTTGGCAATACCAAAAGATAAGGCAACATCAAACCACTTTGGGACCCAAGGATCTAGCCCTCCTGGACCCGAAGAGGGATCTCTCCAATAAAACAAAGAATGGTATGTCTTTGAAGCTCAAATGAGATGTTAGGCTAGTTATGAAGCACGGAGGGGGGTTTAAAATGATTTGGTTGGCTGGTTGCTAGGTTGGTCATGAGATCATAGGCTGAGAAAGTAATGGGAGGAAAGGAACAAAACAGCAGGATGTTTCAACAAAGAGGATAGGTCAAAACCGTGCCATCCATTGGGCTATGGAGTCATGAAAGGAGAATTACTTACAACAACTAGCCAAGGCTTTTAGAGGGCAAGTCATCTATACTAAAGGATCCTTTAGATAGATGGTGGGATGGAACATTAAGGAAATAAAGTGAGAGAAGGAAAGCAACCCAGTTTCTATCTATAGATCAGGCCAGAGGTCATTTAACTCCAGACCTGCTTGGACATAGTCAAAGGTTGCTCTCAAAAGAGGGACAAAGGAGCAGCTTATAGATCGGTCCAGAGGTCATTTAACTCCAGGTCAGCTTTAGCATGCTCCAGGGAAAATAGAGATAAGTTTAACAGAGAGATCTTAGAAAGGCCAGTTGGTCGCACGAGGATCCTAGTGGACAGGGCTAACTCTAATCCCCAGTGTTCCCAAATCTTCCAGCTTAAACCAAACAAGAACATCTAAGAACTAATACATTCAATTCATACATCAGAGAGCAGGCAATAACATCCACTACACTGGTTAAATTGACTGAAATCAACCCTCAGATAACACATTTAGCAGAAAACATTGAGGGCAAGGAGAGCAGAGACATAGGGTACCTAACAAGGGTAAATCCTATGCCATATTTCTGATACAAGCCTAGAAGAAAATGAAACAGCATGGAAATATAATAACAAGAGTAAGAAAAACATCACCAATAGTAATAGACCAGGATCCTGTGAAATGTGCTTTGATTAATTGATGCAAAACCAGTCACATACATTGAGCTCAATGGCTGTTACAATCCAAACTTCTCCTCCCAGCCTACTATATACAACTACTCTGCTACTCTCCCCAAAAATTGTTCTAACAGTCAGAATGGAATCCCTCTAACAGCAACGGCAGCAGCCGAACAACAATCTCTACAATTCGTTCTTGGGAATTCTTATAGGAGAATCAGAATAACAGGGGTAGATATAAATTAAATGTGTTGATTAAGACAGTGTGGTGGAAGAGCCCGAGCCCACTCTGCTTAATAGCACCTGCATCGTTGTAAGTACTCTGTAGACCGGTTTGGAGATCTGTGTCAGGTCAATTTTGACCTCTGGTGCTTTGTGAAGAACCTCTCTAGCTGTTTGGAGCTCTGCGCTAGCCTTATGGAATAAATGACATGGATGGGAAAACTGCAAGACTCTCCATACCTCATAACTGTTTTCGAGATAGTCTTTAAGAAGCTCTATCAATATAACTAACCGTTTCAGGGCTCAAGGAGATATGAGGAGTGTTGTAGGTAAACGTCCTTCCTGGAGAAATGCGTTCTGCTGATATCAAAATGCGGATATGACCCTTTGTGTGCTTAAGTCTTCAAACTGTGCCTTGATTATTTGAATGTGGGGTTAAACATTAATTACATCAATAATAGGAATCAAACCCATTTGAATCTCTTATGCTGATCCGCTAACAAATGCTGAAATGGCGTCTCTGTGCTTATCCGTATAATGAAATAGACCTGTTACAAACCCGGGCAGTGGTGGAGAAATGCTGCGGAGGCGGAGGAATGGTGGCGGAGATTGAACAGCGGGATGATTTATGAACAGCAGGTGGAATAACTATGAAACAAATAACTTTAATGCAAAATGAGAAACTTTAGACTTTGGTGGAAATGCTAAGGAAATGCACGAAATGCAACGGAAATGCGTATGAGGCGGGACCCATATGGAAATCGCAATCGCAAATCAGAGCGGGGCGGAGATACATATATATGAAACAAAATTTCCGATGTGATTGGAAACAACCCTTTGTATTTTGAAATAAAACCAAAATTCAGGTTTAACAAAGAAAAACCCTTTATTATGTGGATGAGAGAAAGAGTTAAGTGGTGGGACCGGGGATCCCAATCGAAGATCGTAATCGGGAGAGGGAGGCGAATTGCAATCGCAATCGGAGGCGGGAGTAGGGCGGAGTGATACATATAAAACATTCTGATGCGATTGGGAATGGTGAAATGGAAAACCTTTGTAAACATGAAAATATAACACATTTTCCATTTACAAAGGGGAAAACCCTTTAATATATGAACCGGCGGAGGTATGGTACGGTGGGCCCGGTGTCAATCGCAATCGGATATCGGGAGCGGGGACTAATCACAATCGCAATAGGGAAATCATGTGATGCGATCAATCGGAGGGGAAAGCGATCGACAGGGAGTGCGATCGGAGCCATCGGAGGGACATGTGATGCGATTGGATCAGAGGTCGGAGCGATCGGAGGGACATGCGATTGGACGGATCGGAGGTCGGACTTGCGATTATGCGATCGAAGCTAAGTCGCGGTCAATCGCATCGCAAATATTTTCGATGACCTATCGGAGGACTTCACACAAACATTGCGATTGCGATCGAACAGATATTGCGATTGCGATTAAAAAGAGGCAGGTTATATATATATAACATAAACTTTGTTACCAAAGTTTACAGGGTATGAAAGGGGAAGTGGTTAATACAGTGGGACCTTTATAATATAACGTTTTATTATAAAGTTCCACGGGTCATGGAGGGGAAGTGGTTTTAATTCGATCGCATATGTATTTAAACGATTTATAATGCGATTATAATCGGAAAAAGGGGAAAAGGGGTTAGGCCTTATTATAAGGTGGGAAAGTGGGTTTTTTCCAATTTAAATGTGATTTAAAGGTTAGGAAGGGGAACGATGGAGGGATAAAGGGTGAATTATCCCAAACAAGGGATATGCGTAGAATTTGAAGGGGATTTTGAGAGGTTTTAGAGGGTAAAAAGGGGAAATAGAAGGGGAGACAAAGGGGGACAAAATAGAAGCTAAGTGGGGGGGAAATAAGAGGGAAAAGGAGGTTTTTGGGAATTTCTTCACAAACAGAGAGGCTTTATAATGGAAATTAGCAGAGGGGATTTTATCAAAAGACAAAAGGCACAAGGAGACTTCAAGGATGATGTGTTTTCAGGGGAAATGCATTCCTTCAAGGCTCAACAACATTTTAGCCCCCTGTTTGCTTGTCAAAAAATTTATGGGGGGCTAACAGAAGCGGTCAATAAAATCCTTAAAGATATGCTTCAACAAATGGTGAACAAGCACAAACCAGTTGGCACCTTATGCTCTTCCCTACTTTGTGGCCCTAGAGAACTTCTTTTAAAACCGCCACTGGGGTTACTCCTTTCCACCTTGTTTTTGGCGAGGATGCATTCTTACCGATTGATTGTAAAATCCCCTCCCTTCACTTAGTCTTTGAACTTCTCCCTAACACTTAACCTTTAGAAAAAATACTTATCATGATTGAGTGTGCGTCCAAAGACCGACATGTTCAATTGCAAACCATTGAAGCGGCAAAGAAGCGCACCAAAGCTCAATATGACCGAAAATTCCACCCTCGTACCTTTCACGAAGGCGACCTTGTTCTAGTGTATGACCAGGCTCATGATGTCCTTGGTCATGGGAAGTTTGACTCATTATGGTTAGGGCCTTACATCATTAGTAAGGATTTAGGCAAAGGGGCATACCTTCTAGATGATTTCAAAGGCCACCACCTTCCTAACCCTTGCAATGCACTCTACCTTAACAATTTTTACCCATAAAATCTCCCATCGAGATGTTTGTTGTATTTCTATCATATATTTAGGTAGATTACATCTTTTATTTTTAGTGATTTGATACTTCATCTTAAAGCCTTTTTTCCATGAATGGTCACTTCGCCGCCTCTCAAAATCAAATTTCTGCACTTGCGCCACTTGTACTTGGGGCACCATTGAGCCTTCATAATTTTTTACGCTCGTGTCGATTTTTCGTTATGAGTAACCATATTTTTTTCATGGTTTTATGGTCCCCACCAGGCCTATTCGGTGTGGCAACGTCATTGAGTCCCCCTTGTTCAGAGCATCCGAGTTTAGTCATCATCACATTCATGGAGTCTGGTCTGGGTCCCTTTTTGCCTCCTACTATAGTATCTCATCCATTTATGCCTTGTCCCTCTCTTGTGTAGCCCATTTTGGCCTCCAGTCCCACTGTCCCCCACCCCCTCAGGGGTCGAGTAAGTCGCTGCCAGGTCATCCATGATTTTTATGCTCTAACAAGGGAATTCGTTCGTTTTCTACTTAGTATCCCCTATTCTGTCATCATCCCTGGTGTCAGTCCATCAGTCACTCTACTATGTTCCCTCGTGCCTTAGTTAAGGACCCTCATTGCCTCACCTATGGTGTACCTCCTTATGTTGACATAATCACATTCATTCTAGAAGACAGGTCTAGAGGGCGGTGTATCTTGGTTCCAGCTTCCATAATTGGTTGGTGCCTCGGATCAAGAAAAGGGACTCCTTATTGCCCTTTGACTTGATTTTTTCTCATCTGCTCCATTTCAACATGATCGAGATTCATATACTCGATAGTTCGGTGATAGATCAGATTGATCCAATGATTCTCGGGTGTGTGTGAGATGTTTCAGACCTCATGAAGGGGTGTCCCTTCAGGTAGCCCCCCACAAACCCGGATGACCTCATTCTCTTCTATAGCCTCAGATGCAGCTCTGCAGATTTGATGGGTTCAGCCCGAGTCACTTACGGTTCCTATAGCATGCATTTATCACTTAGATGATCCATTTATATTTTCAAAGCCCTTTCCTATTTATCAAGGCTTCTATGGTTGTTTTTTTATCTCATGTACTCAAATATTATTGTATTCAGTCTTGGTTGTTGTCCCAGGCACAGTATGTATGTGGGATCTATTATATTTTTGTCTGGCCCATGTTTACGCCATCATAACATGTACTTTATAGCTCAGTCTCATTTTACTGCTCGAACCATTACTCTTTGTACTTTTTCATCTCGGCGGGCATAGGTATGCCTCCCCTGCCTCATTGAGAATGGGTACCCAAACATTAAAGGAGACTTAACTTTTTCACCCTCGCCCCCTTAGGGTTATCGTCCTCTCGCACTTCACTTCACATATGTATCTCTCTCTTTATGACTCCCCTTCACTGTCTAGTGATTGTGTTCTTACAACGTGCTTCAGTCATATGATGAGCTCCTAACGCTCGCACATTGGGGGGTAATCTATTACACCAATTTTTGGTCATCTAACCATTTACAATTAGATGGATCGAAATAAAACATGTAAGACCAATTTTACCATAGTAAAATTGCTTTCACTATAAGTAATAATTTAATAAATTATATTTTACTAAGTTATTTCTGGTCTAAATAGAAAACCCCATGAGGAATAATTAAATAAATCCTTATTTATTTGATTTTCCTCTAGAATAATTAATTAAACCTCTATTTAATAATATTCCTAGTCATATTTAACCCAATTAATGAGAAATAATTATATAAATCATTATTTATCTTATTATTCTCTAGGAATAATTAATTAAATCACTATTTACTTAATATCCCTTGTTAAATTTGACTAAATCATTTAGGAATAATAAAATAAATCATTATTTGTTAAATTATTCCTTGGTCCCATCCTTGAAATAATAAATAAATATTTTATTTGTGTATTGTTTCTAAATAAAGGGATTTAGCTAGTTTAAATTCCTTTTCCCTCCAACAAAATATAATAAAATATTCCAAGTAGTTAGATCTAGATCTTGGTTAATAATATTTATTATGCACCATTATCAAGGATAACTCAATATTTTGTTATAAATAGGAGGGTTTTCCATTAACTTCTTACCTTTGATCCTTTTATCATGGTCGGACTTTGATCCTCTTATCATTGTCTATCTTTGATTATTTTTATTTTATATTTGCTTATTGATCTCCCTTTGAGTTCTACACGTCTTTGGTATTCTACACCATTGAGAGAGAAACTCTGAAGCTAAAGTGTTTAAGGATGGCCAAGAACCCATCCCATTGAGGGTGACTGTATTAGTTCTCTTCCCAGGTGTTACATAATAGAAAAAAATATTTATAATTCTTGTCTTGTCCATTGGATATTTTGGAGAAACTCTTATTTCATTTTGTTGTTTAGATTCTTTATTTTCATAGATCTGGGTTTGTTTTTCATTTGTTTCGATCGTCTATTACAGATCTAAGAAGTTATACAACCATGTTTGTTGTTAGGGTTGTTTATCATGTGCAGCTAAAGTGATCTCTTTTCATACACTTGCATTAAGAATTCATCCTAATTTAGTGCCACATGGATACCAATTGTTGTCATGAACCTTTTTTGGTGCTTCGACTAGTCCGTGGACTTCTTCTTTACCTTCATCATATGGAATACTATCTAGTTTATCTTTACTAAACAACCCACAACTTGTTGCACCCTAAATCCTTTGGATCAATAGTATGGTGTGTTTCTCAGTGGATTAGGACACCCACAACAACCCACTCCAACTTATATTAGGTACCCTCTCTGTGGATGGCAGTGGCCTCCTTTCACTCCTTATCCTCCAACTAGGGGGAAGTTGCCTCCTTTCACTCCTTATCCTGTAGTTGGGGGAAACCTATTGTTGGAATGTTCCCACCCATTGATTAGATGTTACAATTTGGTGTTTCGCCTGTCACCAGTCCTCTTCCTACAGATGCTCCATTTCCTAGAACAATTTCCACTCCTTGTAATGTTACCCTTCCTATGTTTGGTCAACCTAGTCAGGTATTAAATTAAGTGTCAACATTTTTAATTTATGCCTAAATTTCCTACTTGCAAATTATCCAATATATACCTCAACTTCCTATCATTCACCATGTCTAAGTCGCATTTTAAACAACTCAACCTATTCAAGCTATATCCCAAACACAAACTAGTCAAACGATATAGGGATTCCTAAAATACCATCTCCCTAGCATGTCCAAGGTATATTACAAACTCCATCTCACCCTCTTGGTTAGAATATATCCCAGATACAATTAATTCAGCCTTTTCAAGGCATGCCATGGGTACAAACCAGTCAAATTCCATATGGACAACCTTTACAAGGTATACCAAAAATACTTGTTGTCAAAACAACAACCATTTCACAAGTACCTTATCAAGGTCAGTACATCCAAGGTCATCCTTTCCAACCTTATCAAGTTTTTCATGGAACTAGATAACCTGGTATGGCTTATCCTACTTTTGAAACTCCTCCTTACCCTGGTGTAATGCAAGTTCTGGTGCCACAACCCATTCCATATTATCCAATATATCCCCCACTAGAAGTCAACGTTTACCCACAAGGTTACTAGGCCCCACAAATGGACTTCAATAGGTAGTTTCACTTCAGTGCAACACTAAAATTACTAGGTCACTCGGCTGTGCCAATGATCCATCTATCATTCTCCTTAATGGTCGGTTATTCCAGCTAAATTTTCGAGTGACATTCCAGATTTCAATGGGAATCCTAGATAAGACACATCAAACCATATCACGACTTATCATTTATGGTGTTCTTCGAAATCCTTAAAAAATGACTGCATTCGTTTGTATCTTTTCTAATGAACTCTTACTAGTTTGATAGCCAAATGGTATGTCAAATTACCTAGAGCTTCATTTAACAACTTCAATGCATTAGCAACCACGTTTCTAACTAATTTTCAATTACCTATTTTTTATGAAACAAATACCGAGTTTTTGACCTCTCTAAAACAATATGACTCTACTCACATATCTGATCACATTCATGAGTGGAGACGTCTTCGTCAGTTGGTCAAAAAATTAATTCTGGATCGGTTATTGGCATAATGGTTCGTTAAATCCTTGTTTCTTCCCATAACCAAGGATGTTTCCAAGGGTGGAGTTGTTACTGAATATAAATTCATTGCTCATCCTGAATATTTAGATTTAATTTTATACCCAATCCGGCATGCTCTATGACAAGATACCCAATGCTTCATGGCCATCTCATACTATTCCACCTCCTCCCTCTAAGGAATCACATGTTTATGATGGCGTGATTGGTTTCTTCGGTCAATAGTCAGTGAGTAGATCCTCTGGTCATTCCAACCAGAAGCCTCCTCCTCCTACTGTGACTAATCAAAGCCTCTCTCCTACCAAACATGTGACTACTTTTGAGATTAATATTGTTCAATATAATAAAGGAAAATCTCGGCAACCAGGAAGTAAAAAGTGTTGAGAAATCAATGCAAGTAGATTAGGGTTTGATTTCTCCTTTCTTGATAATTACTTGTGAATTATGTTGGCTTATTTTACTTCTTTATTATATTTTATTTCATCGGGAAATTACCAAAGTATGTGTGTATGAAGATCACAAACATAAGAGACACAATATGTAGGCACTCTGCCAGGGGAAAACCCCTATTTAGGGGAAAATCCAGTCAAAAAAATCTACCTTCAATAGTTTTTCCTCGAACTCTTCAACCTAGACACAGACCTCCTCCACATTGATTCATCCCTCTCTTCTAGTAGCTTCGATACATACCTTTGAGATTGTAGCAACACTTTGATATATGCAGCACTTCAATACATGCAGCAGCAGCACTTTGACCCAACAACTTCAAATTGGTAGCAACATGAAGGAACAGGAAGCAACTGGTAGTAGTAGCAACTTCGATTTGACAAAGAGACTTCGATATCCTAAAGTGGCCCGAACAAGAGAGAGATAGATAGCCCAAAACTTCGATTTTTTTCTTCCCTTCCTTCTTTGCCAACTTTCCACTCGTTTTAGCCTCCTTATTCAACATCATACTTTTCCAAGCTCTTTCTAGGATATATAAATTGTAAGAGAGAGTGTGTCTAAATGAATTATAACTGCTTCAATATATAGATTCTGGTGAGATCGAATTTCCTAGTTTGAGGATGACTTGATCTCCTTGAGGCTCACTTGGTCTCGAGGTGACATAACTCATTTTATACTCAAAAATAATTATTTTTACATGATTCAAAAGTGAAAGAAGGGTTTCATAAAATCTAAAATGACTCTAATGACTCAATATTAATCCTAGGAGTCCATAATGGGTACTTTGACTAATAAACATGATGACCCAATCATTAATCCCACGCTTTAATAAGTCATTGTAACAATTATAAAAATTATTTTGACAAGTACATTACATAATGAATCAAATTAATTTATGAAAATCGAACCTAGTTACATTTTTAAACACTCCCTCTTAACTAGGGAGGTATTCATAAAAAATACAATGAAGATCTCAAAATATATGAACTATGAAGAGTTTAGGCACCGCAATTCCTTGGACAAGATTCCTGACCAGGGCAATATATCCTAGTGGGCCTAAGATGGAATAAATCTTTCAGTCTCTCTAGGTACCATCATGGTTACTTGCTAACCATCAACCCAGGGATCCAGATGTGTATCTGAGGTCAGAGCTCCAAGACCAACTCCACCCTCCCTACTTCGGGATCTAGACATCAACACATAGTTTTAGCCTGATGTCCTCCCAAGAAATTTTTCACTCACAAATCCTCAACAAATTACTTCTAAACTTCTATCAACAAGATCAGTAATATCTATTAAAACAAACATGTTTCTAAGATTTTTAATCACTTCCGGTAAATCACATAAGAAGATTTACCGGAAAATTTATGATTAAAAATGTTATGGATCATAGAAGCTTTCACTCTCAATGTTTCTAAGATATTCAAACTTCTTATTAGGAAGAGACTTTGTTAATATATCATCTACCTGATCATCTGTCGAGACATGCTCCATCTTCATGATCCCATCCTGCACCAAGTCTTGATGTATTGGAACTTATTGTTGATATGCTTCATCCTAGCATGAAACACGGAATATCCAGACATCTTAATGTAGTTTTGAGTCACATTTGATCATAGTAGGACCTATAGGTTGTTGAAAAGTGTAACTAGGTTGGTATTCATGTTGACTATGTAATTATGTATTTATGTAAAGAAGAAGACAAAGACAATAAAATATAATTTTGTTGTACTTTATTCATGGGTTTCATGAGCAAGATTTATTATAGGTATCTATACTTCTTCTTGATGTCTAGTAGGGTTTTTCCTTATGTCTATAAATGTAATCAAGAGTCATGTTTATGATGTGTCTAGTTCTAAAATGTGCTCCAAGACCTTGTGGGAAAATAGCTAATAACAGCCCTCATGAAGTCACCCTTAACGCTGAAGTATACAAGTCTTCATTTCGGCTTAAAATCTATGCTAAAGTCAGCCTACATGTCAGTTGCATGGTCAGCCTCATATCAAAGAAGCAGCCTCTATTTATACGCCTGTTTGCAGCTCATTTAAGACAGACATCTTGGAATTTTCCGAAGTCTATACAAGAGAAAAATGTGGAATTTTTCTGAGATATTATGGAGGTAAAATACGAACCTAAGATCAACAAAGAAGTGTGGGTGTAATAAATAAACTTAATGTGGATTCCTCTGAAATAAAATGTGGACAAGCTTGAGATATATATATATGCACCTGCAATAGACACCTACCAGAAAATATTACGGACATATATCAAGATTATAATGTGAACATACAATACGCATAAGTGCAGATACGGAATGAAAGAAGGTGTAGATAAACCCCATGAAGAATTGCGGATCTCAAGAATAAGTGCAGTTATAAAGGGAGTCAATAAGTGTGGTCAAGTGCTATGAACTAGGGAAACATTTGAATGCAGTCAAGTGCAGGCAGGAAGATAAGTGCAGGCAGAACAGTGAATTAGGGCATCATCCAAATATAGTCAAGTGCAGGAGGAAAGGTTGCGGATAGTCAAATACAGTTAGGAAATCATCAAGAATAGTGTGTAGATAGTCAAAGATAATAAGAGCTGTGATAATAACATAGAATCAACAGAGACAGTAATCATGAGGAAGAGAGACAATAATTGTGAGGAAGGTAAATATATGATTTACCTTCCTAATGTTCAAGCAATTCATATACAATCATATGAAAAGTGAAGATCAAGTTCTTGGAAGCACATCTACGTTAAGGATCTAAGTCTAGGTCATGGTACTTGTCATTTGAAGATATATAATAATAATTCTTTGCAGGTTTTCCTCTCCAAGAGGGAGAGGTTTTTCCCTGGCTCTAAGAGCCTAACTTTTGTGTCTTGTGCTTTTGATAATTAACTTGATGAAATATTAACTAAACTAAAAGAAGAGAAGACATAAGCATCACAAGTAAGGTCACAAGTAATTATCAAGAAGAAAAATTGTATTAACCTACATCCCTCCAAATTCTCAACAAGGTTTAAGAGCTAAGGTGCTAGAAAGGGCATAGAGACACTCAAGGATCAGATTTCATGGATGGCATCAAAGAAAGGATTTGATTATAAGAAAGGTCAGTCTTCCACAATGAAAGAAATAATATAGTATTATAAAACCATATTAAATGTACCAGCAGATCATTGCTATCATTGCTATCTCAAAGTATTGCCATCAAAATATTCAAGGCAAGTTACCTATCATCCTTGATCTTTCAAGGAAGCGGCAAAATATCCTCATCAATCACCATTCAAAAGGAATCTTCAACCATCTTCAAAGTAATCAAGCTAAAAGAAGAAGAAAATCATCTAATCAAGTAAGTATATATATGACTTTATATGAATCTATTAAAATGTCTCCTTTGCAAAGAAAGAAACAAATTTTTTGGGGTTTCAAACTTTCCATAAAAGACAAGTACAATGAAGTCATGCCAAATTCATGAAGGGAGATATAAGTGCCCAAAGGATTCTTATAGAATCCATAAAATACTCTATCATCTCCGATGTACAAAATCTAAAATCATCAAAAGGAGTATATAAGAAATTAGTGGAGCAATTCTCTGTGAGTACTACAAGAGAAGCAATCTCTCTGATCAACTGTAGGAACTAGGAGACGACTACAGTGGTACTAAAAGCTCTATGAGAAGAATGGGGAAATCTCACTTCAAAATTATATGGGAAGATATAATTCACACCATTCCATGATTTAGGGTCTCTATGTAAATAGAGGAAACAATATTGAAAGCCAAATCTGTTACAGGATCAAGTGAAGAAATCAAGCCTTTGCAGCCATGTCCAATAAGAAAGGAAGATTCGGTAAGTTTTGGTCCTCAGATTAAAAGAATAAATGTGGACAAAGCACAATGCCTTGGATATGATGAACTTGGGAATTAAAATATAAATTTTCCTTAATCTAAAAAAGGACAAGAGAAATAGGGAAGAAGCCCGTGTCTCTGAAATGAGGAAAGAGCTTGATAAGAAAGAAGAAGCAAAGGATCTCCAATACGATTGAGATCATCTTCTCCTTTAAGTGATTTCTGTTGGTTATATGATAGGAAGCAGTGTAGCATCCTAATGAAAGCATGGTAGGAGATCCATCCTGGTGAATCAGCCCCAGGAAAACCTCTATGATAACATTACTAATGGAAAGCAATCATCAAGAGCAAGGGTCATCATGGAAACATATTTCTGGGATGTGATGACATATTGATGGAGCAGGCGAAGAGAATGAAGCTCTTCATTCTTGAGAAATTTCTACAGGATGAATCAAGGGAAAAAGGGTATGAGGTATGTATATATTTATATGCTAACATTGGATGTTGTGAATTCATGTCATATGGTTGCAGGTAATGAACTTCTATATTTAGAAGTATGATCTATGGAGGAGTATCTCTCAGTGCATGGACATATGAAATCAACATAATATGTCCTCATGGAATATGAGGTTGTTGTATATGAACGAGAAAATAGAAAGGTTGTGAGTTCCTGGGAATGGAGAATGTGAAAAAAGGAAGAGATCATGAAATGCAACCATGTCAAGAGGTAGTTATCATCTGGAAGCCAAGAAGATGTGACTAGGAGATCTCTTGGGAGGATATGTAGACTCTAACAGAAGTCTGGTAAATAAGAAGACCCTTGACAAAACATGTCATTAGGAGATGTGTCAATTTGTATGAAGGATACCAATGCCTAAAGGAAGATGTCATGGTGAAAGATCATCTCTAAGGTAAATTTTGTTCTAAAAATTTCATATGTATATGCTTATTTGGATGAATTTGTGGAGGGATGTTAATCATAAGAAAGGATGTATGATCCTTGGGGATGATTCGAAGGAAAGCAGCATGGCATAACAATGGACCAGATGAGGAAGACTGATAAATCACTTTCTAATAGTGGACATGACTCATGACTGAAAGTGATGGATGATCTGCGCCCTATGAAGCCAAAGTTGAAGATTCCTCAATATCGAAATACATGACATCGAGGGGAGGAACTCTTCATGAGTAGTTGTATTCCTGCTGCAGGACCCTGGTTGATGAGGAACCTGGTGGTAAGTTTCTTGCTTGGAAGAAACTTGAAATATGTCCTTCATGTGTTAAGAGGGAGTGACGTATGTGATTCTCTATTACATGTGTCATGCACTAGACCAGGACTAACAGTCGTACGCCTTAGTGAAGGCCATGTGAAGAGAATGGATAGACACATCATTTTGGTCTTCACCTGGAAGATAGAATGGAGGATTGGGTAATCATCTGGTATTTGATACTCTTTGAGAATGAGATAGGGAATTCAAGATAAGAGTAGTCGTGGACTGATATTATTTGAGAGCTGGCTACCCAAGAGAAGAATAGTCCAAGAAGGCCATACTCTGGAACACCTAGGTGGGGTATGTACCTTGGAGAGACAATGACTATGGTGTCTATTATTCATGTGTCTTGCCAGCATTGTAGCCCATTGTCTCGTTGAGAGATGGGGTTGTTAGTCAAGGCCTTGCACTAGGACAGATATCAAGATTATAATGTGAACATACAGGAAGCATAAGTGTGAATAAGGAATGAAAGAAGGTGCAAATCAACCTCATGAAGAATTGTGGATCTCGGGAATAAGTGCAGTTATAAATGGAGTCAATAAGTGTGGTCAAGTGTTGTGAACTAGGGCAACATTTGAATGCGGTCAAGTGTAGGAAGGAAGATAAGTGCAGGAAGAAAAGTGAATTAGGGCATCATCTGAATACAGTCAAGTGCAGGAGGAAAGGTTGCGGATAGTCAAGGGAAGTCAAGAAATAATCAAGGATAGTGTGCAGATAGTCAAATATAGTAAGGGTTGTGATAATAAGATAGAATCAGCAGAGACAGTAATCATGAGGAAGAGAGACAATAATTCTGAGGAAGGTAAATATATGATTTACCTTCCTAATGTTCAATAAATTAATCTACAAGCATCTCCAAAGTGAATATCAAGGTCTTGGAAGCACATCTAGGTTAAGGTTTTAAGTCTGGGTCATGGTACTTTTCATTTGAATATCTATAAGAAGAATTATTTGCGGGTTTTCCTCTCCAAGAGGGAGAGGTTTTGCCCTGGCTCTAGGAGCCTAACTTTTGTGTCTTGTGCTTTTGATAATTAACTTGATGAAATATTAACTAAACTAAAAGAAGAGAATACATAATCATCTCAAGTAAGGTCACAAGTAATTATCAAGAAGAGAATTTGTATTATCTTACAGCCCTCCAAATTCTCAACAAAGGCTTCTCGCACAAATTTGTTAGAAGCTTACTCAACAATACAACCTCCTTTCCTACTTCACATGCAACCATCCTTCCTGAACACTACTCAAAGAAATAGGATATTACTTTCTAAACATCCATGAGATCATGGTATATCCCGAACTAAAGCATCCACCTATAATGCTTCTTCCCTCAGTCTCACTTCCACCCCAATATGAATCTGTGAAGCCAATCAACTTGAATTCCTTGCTATCATATTTTAGACATGTATAATTCCATGAATATATATCAATATATGCTTGGAAGTTATCCTGTGATCATGATGAGGCTCCAACTGAAACTGACTAAGAATATTCACAACAAAACATATATTTGGCCTAGTATTTACCAGATACATCAGATAACCCACCAACTTATGATAGGAGGTAGGATATACGACACTAGAGTCAGAGATCCTCAACTTCTTGATATTTTTTATCATAGGAGTAGTCATGGGCTTCGAATCCATCATACCAAATTTCTGCAACAACTCGATGATTACTTTCCTTGCCCTGAATATATCTCCCTAGGTTTCTTACATATTTCTAGACCCATGTGATAGTGCATTAGTCCTAGATCCTTCATCTCAAATTGAGTTGCGATTATCTTCTTTCTTTCTCGAATTTTTTTCTCCACACCAGTGATGAATAGATTATCCACATATAGTAGAATAATGACTGGGTCATTATCCTCAAACTTGATGTAGAGATTTGGATCAGTAGTACTATTCATGAACCCAATTCTTACAAGGTATGCATTCATTCTTTCATACCATGCCCTAGGTTCTTACTTCAAATCATATAGGGCCTTCTTGAGTCGATAGACATGATTGTCTCTATTATTTACCTCAAATCCTTCATTTTGTTCAATGTATACTTCCTCATCAATGGTCCCATTCAAAAATGTTGTCTTCACATCCATTTGATGATATTCCATTCCATTGTAGTAGCCAATTAAACCAAGGATATAATATTAGTCTACCTTGTAGTGGGTGCAAAGGTTTCTTCATAATATATGCATTCCTTTTGATAGAAACCCCTTGCAACAAATCTGCACTTGTATTTTTCTATACTTCCATCAACATCATGGTTTTATCTTATAGATCCATTTAGAGGTGACAAATGATTTGTCAGTAGGTCTAGGAACGATTTCCCAAAGCCCATTCTTCATGATGGATTAATATTCTTCCTACATTACCTTCTTCCAAACTTCTTGATGACCAACTTCTTCGAATGTAGATGGTTCAGATTCAATAAAGTTTTTCATATATGCACCATATCTAGAATATATATTCATATTTTTTATTTCTTTAAAGTTTCCTTTCACATCTCCATGTCCTTCGACATATTCAAGAGTAGATTTTAACCAATTTTTCCTTTTCCTGGTGGTCGGTATTATCACAATTTTAATAGCCTCACTTGGTCCTTCTTCTTCTCCTTGAATTGTAGTGGGATTGTCACAGTGTACTTCTTCTTCTTCGAATATAGGTATATCTTAGTCATCATAATCAATAGGGATATCCTTGGATATTTTGTAGGCATGATTTTCATCAAATATAACATCCCTACTTACTTCAGTATGTCTTCCTTCGTTGATGTATACTCTATATGCTTTTGAGGAGAGACTATAACCAACGAATATTCCTTTGATTCTTGTAGAATCTAACTTCTTTCTCTTATCTTTTGGAACATGGATGTAGGTAGGACTCCCAAATATTTGGAGATGATCCGCACTCATATTCTTTCTTTTGAATGCTTTCTTAGGTTTCATGTTCTCAAGAATTATATGAGGACTTCTATTTTGAATGTATATGATTGGCATTACTAATTCTCCCCATGAGAATTTTGGTAAGTCTTGATCAAGGAGCATTATTCAAATACATTCTTCAATTAACTTGTTCTTTCTTTAAGCCACTCAATTTTATTCGATATAGTAAGGAACAATGAGCTCCCTCTTAATTCTTGCTTCTTTTAAATATGCAATAAATTATTTAGTAGTGTATTCCCCACCATTGTTGGATCTTAGGGGCTTTATTGTTCTTTCGATTAGGGTTTCCAATTCATATATAAACTCTTTGAACTTCTCAAATGCTTCATCATTTTTCTTGCGAAGGTAGATAGATGTATTTCTATAATGATCATCTATGAATGTTACATAGTAAAGATGACCTCCAAGTGATTTTTCAAACATGGGTACACACACATCAGAACGAATGAGGTCTAATATTTCTTTAGACCTTGTTTCACTATTTGGAAATGGTTTCATTGTGTGTTTACCCAAAGAGCATCCTTGCACACTCCTTCATGATCTTATTTGATATTGGGGATTCCATGAACCAATTGATTAAGAGTAGGAGTAACCTTGTAATGTAGATGACCATATCTCATATGGCATATCTCAATGTGATTTATTTCCATATGAACCAAAGCTTGAGGAGATGGTGCAATGACTCTATATAATATTCCTTCATGAACTTCAATAACCATAGGTTTATTGATACTTGAATCTTTTCCCCAAATAAAAATTTTCCATCATCAAAAGCAAATCTATCCCCTTTATCTTCTAAGCAAGAAATAGAAAGAAAATTCATTTTCAAACGTGGAACATATAGTATATTGTTGAGATGTAGCTTAGCTCCATTCTCTAGCTTCAAAGATGTTGATCACGGGCCTTTTACAATATAGCTTTTGTTGTCTCCAAATTACACTGCATGAGAATATGGTTCCTTTGATAGAGTGTGAAGTTGTTTACTTTCTCCTGTCATGTGTCTTGATGCACCACTATCAATAATCCATGCATTTTATTCATTAAGAGAACATGTAAGAGCAGTCAAGAATCCTTGACTTTTGACCTTGTTGAATAAGTAGTAGAATATTTTATTGATCCAGCTTCCAGCAGTATTGAATCCCATTCTCATATAACTTATCATAAAGGGAGTGACCATTCCCTTTGAGCCAACAAAGTGATATTAAATCTTCCTTGACCTTAGCTCTGATACCATGTTGAGAAATCAATGCAAGTAGACTAGGGTTTGATTTATTCTTTCTTGATAATTACTTGTGAATTATGTTGGCTTATTTTACTTCTTTATTCTATTTTATTTCATCAAGAAATTAGAAAATTATGTGTGTATGAAGATCACGAAAACACGATACACAATATGTACACACTCTACCAGGGAAAAACCCCTATCTAGAGGAAAACCCAATCAAAAATATCTTCCTTCAATATTTTTTTCCCGGGAATCTTAAACCCAGACACGGACCTCCTCCACACCAAGTCAGCCCTCTCTTCTAGTAGATTCGATCCAGACCTTTGACCTTGTAGCAACACTTCACTCTATGCATCACTTCGATCTATGCAACAGCAACACTTCGACCCAGCAACTTCGACTTGGTAGCAACAGGAAATAGCAGTAGCTTTGATTTGAAAAAGAGACTTCGATCTCCTAAATTATCCCACACGAGAGAGAGACAGATAGCCCAAAACTTTGATTTTATCCTTCCCTTCCTTATTTTCCAACTTTGCACTCCTTTTATCCTCCTTCTCAACTTCACACTTTTTCCTAGCTCTTTCTAGGATATCGAACATGTGAGCGAGAGTGTGTCCAAATGAATTCGAACTGATTCAATATATAAGCTTCTGGTGAGGTTGAATTTCCTAGTTTAAGGAAAACTTGATATCCTTGGGGCTCACTTGGTGTGGAGGTGACATAATTCATGTTTGACTTTAAAAATATATTTTTATATCATTCAAAATCCCAAGGGTTTCATAAAATGTATAATGACTCTGATGAATCAATCTTAATTCTAGGAGTCCACAATGGGGGAATTTGACTAATAAAAATGATGACCCAATCATGAAACCGATGCTTTAATAAGTCATTGTAATAATTATAAAAATTATTTTGACAAGTACATTACATAATGACTCAAATTCATTTATGAAGACGAACCTAGTTACATATCTTAACACTCCCTCTTGACTAGGGAGGTATTCATAACAAGTACAAGAAAGATCTCAAACTATATGAACTATGAATTTTTAGGAACTGCAATGCCATGGACTAGATTCTTCACCAAGGAAATCTATCCGGGTGGGACTAAGATGGACTAAAGCACTCAACCTGTCTAGGTACCATCAGGCTTACTTTCTAACCATCAACCCAGGTATCTAGGTGTGTATCTGATGTCAGAGCTCCAAGACCAACACCACCCTCCCTGCTTCGGGATCTAGACATCAACACATAGTGTTGGATTCATGTCCTCCATACAATTTTTCACTCACAAAGCCTCAACAAATATCTTCCAAACTTTTATCAACAAGATCAACAATATTTATTAAACCAAACATGTTTCTAATATATTCAAACTTATTATTAGGAAGAGATTTTTTTCATATGTCAGCTACATGATTGTCTGTCGGGACATACTCTAGTTTCATGATTCCATCCTGCACCAAGTGCCTGATGTAGTGGAACTTGTTGTTGATATGATTCATCCTAGCATGAAACAAAGGATCTCCAGACATATTAATGCATCTTTGATTGTCAAAGTTCATCACAGTAGCACCTAGAGGCTTCTCGAACAAATCTGTCAAAAGCTTCCTTAATCATACAACCTCCTTTCCTACTTCTCATATAGCCACATATTTTGCCTCGGCACTACTCAAAGCAATGAGATCTTGATTTCTACTCATTGATGAGATCATGGAAGATCCCAAACTAAATCATCCACCTATAGTGCTTCTTCCAATAGTCTCACTGCCAGCCCATTCAAAATTTGTGAAGCCAATCAACTTGACTTCCTTGCGATCATATTTTTGGAAGTGATGTATAGTGCCACGAAGTTATCTCAATATATTCTTGGAAGTTAGCCAATGATCATGATGAGGCTCCAACTAAAACTAACTAAGAATGTTCACAATAAAACATATATCTGGCCTAGAATTTACCAAATACTTCAAAGAAACCACCAACTTACAATAGGAGGTAGGATCTACGAGACTTGAGTAAGAGCTCCTCAACTTCTTGAGATTGTTGATAATAGGAGTAGTCATGTTCTTGGAATCCATCATACCAAATTTTTGCAACAACTCAATGATATACTTTCCTTGCCCCAAATATATCTCCCCAGGTTTATGCCATACTTACAGACCCAGGTAATAGTGCATTATTCATATATCCTTCATCTAAAACTCAGCAGCCAACATCTTCTTGCATTCTCGAATTCTTTGCTCCACACCAATGATGAATAGGTCATCCACATATATTAGAATAATGATTGGCTAATTATCCTCAACCTTAATGTAGATAGTTGGATCAACAATATTCTTCATGAACCCAATTCTTAGATATGCATCTATTCTTGCATATCATGCCCTATGTGTTTACTTCAAACCATATAGGTCCTTATTGAGTCGACAGACATGAGTATATCTATTATTTACCTCAAAGCCTTGGGTTTGTTCATTGTATACTTCCTCGTCAATGGTCCCATTTAGAAATTTTGTCTTCACATCCATTTGATGCCTATTCCATCCCATTGTAGAAGCCAATGAAACCAAGGATCTAATAGTAGAATACCTTGCAGTGGGTGCAAAGGTTTCTTCATAATATATGTCTTCCTTTTGAGAGAAACCCCTTGCAACAAATTTGGCCTTGTATTTATCTATACTTCCATCAATAGCATGCTTGATATTATAGATACATTTAGAGGTGATAAATGACTTGTCACTAGCTCTAGGAACGATTTCCCAAACCCCATTCTTCATGAAGGATTGATATTCTTCCTACATTGCCTTCTTCCAAACATTTGGATGAGAAAATTATTCAAATGTAGATGGTTCAGCTTCAATCAATATTTTCATATATCCATCATATCCATAATATCTCTGCAGTATTTTGATTTCTCTAAATATTCCTTTCGCAACTCTGTGTCCTTCAACATCTTTAAGAGTAGCTTTTAACCAATTTTGCCTTTTCCTAGTGATCAGTATGAGCACAGGTTTAATAGGTTGACTTGGTCCTTCTTCTTCTTCTTCAATTGTAGTGGGATTGTCACGTTGTACTTTGTCTTCTTCGAATATTGGTGTATCTTCATCGTCGAAATCAATAGGGATATCTGTGGATATTTTTTCAGCATTATTTTCATCAAATATAACATCCCTACTTGCTTCAATACGTCTTCCTTCTTTGATGTAGATTCTATATGCTTTTGAGGAGAGACTATAGCCAATGAATATTCCTTTTATGCTTGTAGAATCAAACTTATTTCGCTTGTATTTTGGAACGTGGATGTAGGCAGGACTCCCAAATATTTAGAGGCTATCCACACTCAGCTTCTTTCCTGTGAATGCTTCCTTGAATCCTTAGGTGTCATGTTCTCAAGAATTTTATGAGGACTTCTATTTTGAATGTATATTGTTGTCATTGTTGCTTCTATCAATAAGAATTTTGGTAAGTCTTGATCAAGGATCATTATTCGACTACCTTCTTCAATTGACATGTTCTTTCTTTCAGCCACTCCATTTTGTTTGGGATAGTAAGGAACAATGAGATCCCTCTTAATTCTTGCTTCTTTTCAATATGCAATAAATTCTTTAGAAGTTTATTCCCCACCATTGTCGGATCACAGAGTCTTTATTCTTCTTTCGGTTAGAGTTTCCACTTAAAATATAAACTCTTTGAACTTCTCAAATACTTCATCCTTTTTCTTAAGAAGGTAGAGCCATGTATTTCTATAATGATTATCTATGAATATTACATAGTAAATATGACCTCCAAGTGATTTTCCAGACATGGGTACACACATATCAGAATGAATGAGGTCTAATATTTCTTTATACCTTGTTTCACTATTTCGAAATTGTTTTCTTGTGTGTTTACCCAAAGTGTGTCCCTTTCACAACCCTTCATGATATTCTTTGATGTTGGGGATGCCATGTGTTATCACTCCACCAGATTCCCAAGTCTGAGGAAGGAATCCCAACAGAGGTAACCACAAACAAAGCTTTTGACTTGATAGTTAGCCCTATCAAGTCGGAGAGGGCTCTCTCCAAAAGGGTCACAGCCAGGAGGGATGGAGAAATTAGGGTTTTAGACTATATAATGAGTGCAAGGGGTTTTTTTGTATTTATTTGGTTGGGAAAATCAGTGGATAAAGGAATTAGGTCAAGGAAAGCTAGGTCAGGGCAAATGGAGTTAGGGTTGTAGGGATCAATGGGGCAAGGTATGTATAATGCCAATCACTTAAAAAAAGGTTATGGAATGGTTTTGAAAATTGTAAGAAGGCTGAGAAAAGCATAAGGGATGTATTTCTCTCAGACAGAAGATAATGAAACAAAATATGATCAGTTACCCAAAACAAAGCATGTGCAAGCATGTATTATGAATTTCAAACTTATAAAAGATCAAACCACAGACATGAAAGTGAGATGAACAATACATTCAAACATATGTGATTGAAGAATAAACAATGAAATACATTCAATACCACAGGTATCCCATAAATGTAGTTGCAACTCCTCTTTATTAGCTTGGCCAAAACTTAGTACAAGTTCCCTTGATCAAGTAGAAAAATGAAATTGATTCCAACCTTTGACTCATGTGAAAAACTGAGCTAAATAGACATGAAAACCACCTCCACTCATTCTCAGGGGTCGAATCCATGAGTTGAGGGAGATATTACACAAAAATCTGAACTGATAGCTAGAGTATAGGATGACAAAAGTGACTCATTCCTATTTCAAGTGAACTGATTCATTACACCTCATATGCTTGATTTACCTAATGTATTTACCCTAGTAAATAGTAAAAACATTATAAGTACATTCATATCCATAATTTACATAAGTAAATTCAAGATTTCCCAAGGTAAAAATCAAAATTGGAGTGAAACTCAGAAAATTTCTGAAGACTGCCAAAGCAACATTTCCTTGTTAAACGCGCAGCATCCAAGCAGAAATTATGACCTCTATTAAAGGTTGAATTTGAGTGCCTTCCCTGTATCCAAATCTTCTCCATGATGGCTCGTTGGAAATCCCTTCGAGTCTAATTTCCAGAAATACTTCTAGTTTTTAAAATGATGCCAATTTTCCCTATCAAAAACCACTTCTCCCAAGGCTAGTAAACATGCAATGACTAGGCAGAATTGGAGGCAGAAATATTATTTTTTGATAGTTTTTTGACTTTTTGATGGACCATTTCTCCTCCAAAAACTTTGAAACTTCACAGGGCTGATGTCCTCATCATTAAAAATCTACTGGTGGTGGCCATTTTTCCCTTATATTCCCCAAAAAAGAGTGTAGCGTCCAAGGCACTGCGTGTTTAGCAAATTTTCTATGTGAAAAATATCCTTAAAAACATAGAAATGTACAAAATGCTAAGTTTGCCAAAATTTTGTCAAAATTGTTAGGGTACTTGCTGATCAAGTTTTTTAGGCATGGAGTGACACCTTAGAAAGTATATCTAACTTCTCTTTCTCTTCTTGCTTATTCAAGGCTTCAATTTTTGCATGGGCTCATCTGAGCTTGGCCCTTGCAATTTTGTTCCTCGTGGCATAATGCTTTGCCATTTTTATTTGAATGTCATTGTCCTTTTGAGCCTTGGCCACGAGCTACTCCAAGTGTTGTTTGACTCTATCAAGCCATGATTCTCTGTGCTTATTGATTTCTATGGCAAGATGTTCATTTAGGGTTAGTTGGTCAACTAGCTCAACTTCCTTTTGTCTCTCTAGGGCTAGAGCTCTTTTCAGCCCTCTAGTCCTAGGTCTCTATCTTGGAGGTTGATCCTCGTCATCATTAATTTCACCAAACTTTTCCAATATTTCCTCAAGCAAGGCTTTAGCCTTCTCTGCCTCCTTCTGTACTTTGATGCATTTCACCTCATTGATGGCATGTTTGGTCTTCAGATGTTGATTTTCATGCTCAAGAAAATGAATCACATGTTTAGCCCTCTCTAGTGTTATAGGTCAATTTGGGCACCATTCCCAATGACCTGGTTAACTGGGCATCATCTCCAGGACCGATGATCGAAGGGTCTATCATTCCCTATCATCTTAGTTGCTATATGCTCTAATACAGGAAACATTCATGAATCAAACAAGATTTTCATCAAAGCAAGGCTTTTCCATGGTTTGAATATTATTATTAAACATGTGGGATCTCACCAACGTAGGCTCTAAGGGGCCTAAGTGCATTGCATATGCAGGTAGCTCCATTCTGCGCTGCTCTGCAAAGCACTTCCCAACATTCAAAGGTGTGTTGGTCACATTGGGAGCGAAATTCTCATTGTTCCGAAATCTCCACTTGGCCAGTGTCTTCTAGAAGAGTTCACATGTGTCATGCTTCGGATCCAAGTGTCCATTTGACATCTACATGACTGGAAAATATGTCTTGCCTATTTTTGGAATGAAATTTATTGCAAAAAAACCTACATTTCATCTATAAATTCAAAACAAGGCTAAGTGTTCAAGGAGGAAAAATTTGAGTAGAGAAATGCTGGAGAATTTTCAATAGAGAGTTTGATTTATGGAGCTGCTAGTGGAAAGACTTATGCTATGATGAGACTAAGGAACTCTACTGGAAGGTCACGATGAATCAACCACTAGGTTGTAACCTCTCCTTCTTTCATCAATAAAGAGTACTTCTTATTTTTCCCTATATGCATCCATGTTTACTTTGATTTTCCATGTTGTAAAATATTTGTTGATGAATGTAGTTTATGCTTAACTGATTTGGCTAATTAACTTGAATAGATATATAGATTATTGTATCTTATGTTGTTTCAGTGATCTTTCTTGCAGGAAGCATTCAGCTATTTGAAACCGCTTGAAGTTGAGGTTGTATTGGAAGCGACAGAAAGGAGCCATTTGGAAGCGACTGAAACAAGTAAGCATCCAATCCTCTCTGTATATCTATTCTGAGTTAGGAAAAAGGGTAGTGCAGTCTTTCACATATTGTTCTAGACTAGACACCAGTCTAGGGAAGCGTATTTTATCCGTAGATTACAATTCTGGCCCAAAAAACTGGCTACTCCGCTCGGAAGAATTTATCTTGAATCTTGGTGTTTTAGTCTCTGATCTGCTTTCTAAATCCACCCAGTAGTTATTTCACATAAATATTAGACATTTTCAGAGGTTAATTTTCAAGTTTAGTGAGCCAAAAGGTAGCTTTTTCTTTGTTTACTGCGCTCAACACACCCTTGGTCAGGGCACAGTGCTTTGCAGAGCACTGTCTCCCTTGTCAGCCTGTGTTGCAGAGCACTGTATCCCTTTGGAGACTGTGTTGGCTCCTGAAAGGAACAAATCCCCTTGAATCTGACTTTGTATTTTGCTTTAGTTTTGTTTGCTGACTTGTTCTGAAAAGCTTAATGCTCTATTTGACTAGTAACTCTATATATTTCTTCTCCTTTGACTGAAAATTTGTTCAATGTTGTTTTAAAAAAAAATCATTATCATTGACAAGTTGATTTCAAAGTACTTTTTATGGTCGCATTAAGAATCGTTTGCTTTCGAAATAGGAAATTGTCGTAAAGTCTTCATTTCCTTGATAGGAGAAATTGTTGTTGAAATCTTCGTTTTTCCTTCAAAAGAGAAATTGTTGTTTGTATTCTTCGTTTCTCGAAAGTAAAAAGCACTTCGATTATTGATCTAGTGCACCTAGTTTTCTTTCTGCATTTATAACATTAAGGAAACTGAAAAGAAAAACTTGCATTTGCATGTAGGATTGTGTGTTTTTTACAAAACTTTAGGAAATCTGCATTTAGTTTGAGATTCATTGATTTTGTTTTTTTTCATTGATTTGTTTGCTCTCAAATTACTTGCTCTCTTCCCTTAGTAGCTAGGTCTTTCATTGAAAAATTTGAAAGTGAAAGTTTGTTTATCATTCTTAGCTTGCATTTTAGGAATTTCATCTACATCATCGTGGTGAACCTGAAAGGCAAACTGTTAAGCAAGATCAACATAAAATAAATCTCAATTTACTTAACAACTCTTTGGAACATTAACGATAACATTTAGAGGTCTAGGCTAGAGACGTGTTCCGGCGTCGTAAAACATAGTAGTTGTCGTTAACTTGTCTGCGACACATTCCGAGTGTGATACCTCACTCCACGTACGTAAGTATATCGTAGCTCGTCCACGTACTCTTGGGTATATCGGGCGGTGTTACAGTACGATAAGTATAGAGGGGTGCTCTCACTATGAGGTTTCGCATCAGACGGCACTAATACGGACTTGGGCCTCCACATACCTTCGGGTATATTTGGGAGGAAAAATTTTAGGTGCTATCCATCCATAGTGAACTGAGTCGGCCGCCTTGAAATTTTGATACATCGAACACAGCATTTGGGGAGATTACCTGCCTGTACTTTTTGGTTTGCAAAGAGGTATTCTGCAGTTCATAGTTTCCTGGTAAACCTTTTTTCCTAGCATTACCCTCTTTTTTTATATTTGTTTTTGGATCAAATAAATTAGTAATCGTGGAAGAACATAATCATACCCCCTGTCATTCACGTAGATTAGATTTAAAACCACCTTTACCACTGGAAGTTATTACTGGTAGGCGAATGCGATCACGATCTGCCGAATCAAGTACAATTCGTACCTCTGGAAAAACATCATCTTTTAATCTAGAGTTAGCTCAAATTGTTTCCACACATCCCAGTTCATTTACTGTTGTCGAAACGGAGCCTTCACAGTTGCCCGTGGTCACGATCCATTCAGTCGCTGAGACCATACCTCCCGGACCCGACGTTGTTCAATCACATATTGATCCAGATCCTGTCTCTTCTTTGCCATAATATCTGAATCCTAAATCTGAACAGTCGAAATTTGTTCCTCCCTTGGTCATCCCACAAAGTTCTGTAACCACTGAAACTCCTATTTCACACAGTCAACCGTCTGAAATATATTTTGGGCCTGACGGTGAAGTTCTTCCTCCTGGTTTAATCACAATTGAAGAAATCCCTCAACCTGATACACCTTTAAGTCAAACCCACTTTGGGGGAGACATTTACCTGTACCAGTCATTTCCTCAATCGTTTCCATCTACTTTTGTTGATCCTATTTCCATTCAGTCTCCCGTCGATTTTCGAGGGTATACACTTGGTCAAACAACCATGTCTGAACCAACATCTTCGTTTGGGTCTGTTGTTCCAATTACGTCAGCTCCTACCCTCGCTACTCCGTCGATGTTCACAACATCACTAGAGTCATATTTTCACGGTGGCCCTTCGATCCCAATAGGTTACAAATCAATATCTGGAACTTTCTCTGGTGCACCTTCACGTTCATGGTCTTTGCCAATGTCATCATCTGGTGTTTTAACTGGTATTCCTATAGTTAGTACTGAACGACTTGATTCATTAAATCCATCATCAGGGCAATATTAAGCCGGTCATTATGGGTCAAATCCTTTATCAATTGGACTCCCAGCATTCAGTGAACAATATTTTTCGTCTTATTATCGTCCTTATGCTGGGGGGCAACCTTTGGTTACCCAATATAAAAATACTCAGTCACATTTTGGTCAGACTAATGTTGATTTAAATGTTTGTCAATGGCAGCCCACTCTGCCTATCCAACCACAAACGGTTGTCCAATCGTATCAACCAATTCAACCTGTTACACCGACTTCAATACCACTTGTTAATACATCTATACCCATGTTACAGGATCAAAATCTTGTTCATCAACCTTATCAGGCGAGTTCTTCAACTCAATATCATCAAATTTTGGGTCCACAAACTCAAAATACTTTGGTTAATTTACAACAACCTGTATCAGGGATCATTTATTCACAAGCTGGTCCACCATTTTATGGGGTGTCACAAACACAATCTGGTTATACATATCAACCAAATCCAACTTATACAAATTTGGGTTATAATCTTGGTGGACAGACCCCTTGGCAGCCACAGGCGCAAATTCCACAAACTTCATTTCAACAAGTAACATATCCAAGTTTTGGTCAACAACACTCTCAAACATTTTCCATGCAAAACAACCCCTATCTGGGTTACCAGCAACAAATTCTATATGTCAGTGCTCAAAGACCTGTTTCCCAAGCAATTCCATCTTATCCTGGCTATGCTCAACCTGACCTTAATAGACAATTGCCTTTTGTTGCAACCTTGGAATCACCAGATTTAAACCGGTTAACCAATGACCCTATCAATTATGCTCCTCGGTGGTTGGTGATACCACATAAATTACCCTCCGACATTCCTAAATTCAACGGAAACCCTGGAGAAGACCCATCAACTCATGTTATGACTTATCATTTATGGTTTTCATCAAATTCCCTAAATGATGATTTTGTTTGATTACGTCTTTTCCAGAGAACGCTCACAGGTCTGGTAGCTAAATGGTACATTGAATTACCTAGAGCTTCATTTAACAATTTTACTGCTTTGGCTACTGTATTTTTGACCCATTTCTAGTTACCGATCATATACAAAACTGGAATAGAACTCTTGAATAACTTCAAACAAAGTAATGCTACTCACATTTCAGATCATATTCATGAGTGGCGTCGCCGTCAATGAATGGTTAATACATTTTTTCCTGATCAGCTGCTTGCTGAATGGTTCATAAAATACTTGTTACCATCTATAACAGAGGATGTGGCTAAAGGTGGCATCATCACAGAAGAGCAAGTCATCGCTCATGCCCAGTATTTAGACTTGATTTATACTCAGTCTGGTACACTCTATGAGAAAATACCAAATGCGCCACGATCTAATTTCAATGTTCCTCCTCAAATAAAGGACTCTCACACCAGAGATGGCTTGATAGGCACTGTAAATATGCACAACACTACTACATTTTATCCTGCTCCAACTTCCGAAATAAACTTCGTCTCATTTGACAAAGGCAAAAGTGATAAGCAACCACGAAGTAAGAAAAAGGGGAAATCAAAGAAAAATCAAACTTCTAACCCACGAGAATGATCATCTGATCAACTGTGAGGACCACGGAAACCTCGTTATCCATGCATAATCTATAACAAGGAACACTTTGTTAGGGATTTTCCTCACTGTGCTAAAGTCTCAAAAATCATCAAGACTTCAAAAGCATCAGTTGTGTTGATAGACCCATTTCCAAATCCAGAAGCAAATTTGGTTGCTACGGATCCAGCTCCTAGTTCCCAAGTGTTAATGTTATCAAGTACAAAACCTTCACAAGATATTTTGGTGTCGACGTGGAATAAATACTATGGTAGTCCGACTGATCAACCCACTACCTCGACAACAAATCCATCTACTGAATCAGTATCACCTTCTATTATTCCTGAATTGACAATTAAGCCACCGAAGGGAGTAATTCATAAATCGACATATAATCCTCGAGCAAGAGCTGCACAAAATTATAATATAGTTGAATATTTGGCTCTATCCCCTTCAGATATGTCTGCTCTTGAGGTATTACAAAATTGTCCCTCCCAGAAATAGGCTTTATTGTCGGCCATTGGTGGAATTGATCCGACTGATTCTAATCTTGTCATCTTTAATCATACGGGCTATGTGCCGCAACTACCAGCAGAATTCGCATTCTCCATCCAAGTAAATGTTCTCAATCACCTTGTTCATTGCACTAATATTGATGAGGGAGCATCTACATGCATTATGTCTCTAAAATGTTGGAATTCACTTGGCTCGCCGCGATTATCACAATCATCAACGACGTTGAAGGCTTTTGATGGAAGAACATATAAACCTCATGGTATTATCAATAACCTGCAAGTTGAATTTGGGGAAAAATAGTAAGTATTGATGTCGAGGTTGTTGACGGACCCCTTGACTATAATATTTTACTCAGAAGACCATGGGTATATGCGATGACTGCAATTGTTTCTACATATTTTAGAATGGTTGCCTTTCCTCATAAATGTACTATTACAGTCATTAATCAATTATCCTTTTTTGCCTCCGCTTCGCAGGTAACTGGAAGCATTCTGTATGTTCACTTACCCCAACTAGAAATCCAGAACATTGATGTAGAACTCTTGTTTGGTCTCAATCTAGTCTCCTAAACTGAGCTCATTTAATTGTCAACCAGGATTTGTAAACTGCTGAAGTGAAGTGTACTGTATGTACCTAGGTGCTTGTTTCCTAATGCGTTGTGTGTAGTGTTTTGTGATTTTTTTGGTCTTTTGTGATGATTTATGATGTTTTTGGTCTTTTGGTGGTTTTATGTTCACAAGGAAAATGCCTAGAAAACTAATGGAAAGGAGCTGGTGGTCAAAAACAGAGTTAAGCCTAATTGATGGAATGACAAATGGCAAATGCAATTGGAAACACTGAAGCAGAATCTAAACTATGACTAAATAAAAGCAAAGCTTGATAATGACTTTTAGGCAAATGACACAAACTAAACTTGAGAAATGATCACTAAGTATGCAAATTCTCTACATAGACAGTGAAACAACTAACTTACAATGATGCAATACTCTGTCCTAAGCTCTTCTATTTTATGACTAATTCCTAGTTCTATTCTGCAATTTAATTGAATGTCACAGAACCTATACTCAAAGAGTTATTAGTTTCTTGTTCAAAGTAGTTCTTTTGAGGAAGAGTTCTGTTTATGAAATGATGAGGAAATTACAGAGATACTTCAGACCTTATAGTGATGTTGTCTTCTGTTCATATGGTTATAGATCAATTAGGGATTTTAGAACAAGAAGAGGTTTGTGAATAATGAAGGCTGTCTTGTTAATCCTAACAACTGAAGTAATCTATTGTGCAATGGATGACGATTTGAATATGAAGTGCAAGTGCAATGAGTTAATCTAAGAATGAACCTAAGATGCCACTAATCTAGAACAATGCTGAACTATAAGTCATCATCAAACTTGAAACAAAGTAATTGAATATGAGTTAAATGAAATGAAACTCCGGAGCATTCTAACTATGCTAACATGCATTATTCTATGAAGTTACACAATCTGTTTGTTCATCATTAGTGATATTTTGGAAGAGGTAGAACAATTCTGACTGTGTAATTGAGTGCAATTGTAAGCAAATAGACTGAAAGCAGATGAAAAACTAAGATATCATATCCATACCCTACTCGTCATTATGATGTCTTGGGCAAGTGTTTAAGAGCAAGAACAAAGATGATACTTAGTACAAACACACAACTAAATCATTCATTATCACGGTCATGTCTTGAACTTCTTAAGAATTTCTTGGAAGAGTTTCTTCTTGTGGAAGAGTGATTAGAACAAGTGTAACTGTGATAGTGAATCAGCAAAAACTACAACTAAATCCTACAGTACCATAGCTATTCATGATTCATCATTATAATCTTTTGGAAGAGTGTCTTCTTGTGGAAGAGTTAGAATGAATATAACTACAGTAGCTAGTTAAAACAATTATAAATTCAACTCCTAATCCTACAATACTATAGTCATTCAACATTCATCATTATAGTCTTTTGGAAGAGCATCTTCTTGTGGAAGAGTTAGAATGAGTACGACTATAGTAGCTAATAAAAACAACTATTAATTCAAATGCAAAACGTAAAGGCAACTAGAAAACTTATCTAATTTACGCAAAATAAATCCGTGCAAGAGGCAGGGGCCCTCTACCACTTGACGGAATTCAACTCCAAATTAAATCACGCCTTCAAAACAACACGGTCTGCTCCATTAAAGATGAAATAGTTTGAACATAACACTCTGCGTCTTCAGGAATGTAGCACAGAGTCTAAACAAAATCTAGCATCAAATCTAACATAAAATCTCTAACATAGCTCTCGGTCTCCCAAGCGTTTATAAAGCAAATGCACATAACAATACTTGCAACAATTCAGGAACACTGTCTTTCCTTATCGGAATCACGTTAGGACTCTTTGAAGTGGCTGCGTGAAGAGGAAAAGACATCTGGACTGAGACAGTCCTAATAGAAGTCTTCCTTCCTAAATGTGTTCTCCACGTTCAAAACCATACCCAGAATTCGTTTCTTCCTCCATGATGAGCAACGAACCATGTAGACATGACGTGGATCATGCCCATATGCGGTTTTTCTCAAGAGGCCACCTGGAACATACTCAAACATGAAGGCAGCTGCAGAATCGCCGGTTAGCTATGGAATGTCTACATTCTGCAGCTAGTTCCGGTCAAAATGCTTTACAATGGCAAAAATCACAAAATTTAACAAGTCAGTCATGTAAATCATTCTAGAAGTAATTTTAACTATATTCATTGATCAATTGGGTCTAAGATAGCAATGGAAAAGGGAAAATGAGGTAAAATGAGGTGAAGGAAAGCACAATTTTGAGGCTCAACATACCCCCACTGCTGTCTCTTTGCATGTCCTCATGAAAATTATCCTATGAACTCAGAGGCTTCTGCAAGGACATCTAATCCTCTCCTTCTCCTTTGTCTGGAAGCTAGAGATCTTCTGGGTTTTCTGATAACAAGTTTGAACCTTAGGTTGGTGAGTGCCCTGATTAGCTTTTTGTTCCTTGTCTTCAACTTCTCATTGGTCTTCTCCACTTTGTCTATATGCAGTGATAAGGTTGAGTTCATATCAGTTTTGAGCTTGACTTGATCCTTGAGAATTTCATTCTCATTTTTGATGTGTCTATTCAGTAATTCCAACTCATACCTATCCCTTCTTAATATGTCTATTTCAGACAGTGGAGGACTGGGGGTTCTCTCTCTGCTTTCTGAAGCTCTCCTCTCCAAAGTTTCCACATAGTCATAAATTTCCTGTTGAGCAGGGTCAATTTCAGGGGTTCCTTCATAAAAATCCTCTTCGACATCCTCTTCAATGGATGTTTCTTCATCTTCTATATTGATTACCCATGTTTGTTTGATTAATGTTTTCTTCAGTTTTCCCTTTAATCTGTGGCTCCTCCTAGGCTGAGAGGATCCCTCTCCTTTCTCTGTGGAAGATTCCTTGATTACCTTCTTTTCCTTAAGTTGCCTCTTGATTCGAGTCAACTTCTCTATAATGATTTCCTCACTGCTCTCTTGGATTGTTTTATCAATTTCAACTTTTGAAGCCCTCCATTTCCTACTTCTCTTTGTAGGCTGTGGTTCAGGTGATGGTTCTTTTGCTTCTTCAAAATGATTTCTTATTAAGAAATCATCCCATGTATCATTTGTTTTAGCTAGATGATGTTCAATCAAAATTTTGACCAAACCATGATGATATAGGGTTGTCTCTAAAAATTGAACCCTTCTTTGAACACAGGAAGCCATCTTCTTCAGACTTTGAAGCAAGAAATATGGTAGGTTTAAGTCTTCCCCTAGAAAATGTATTATCAGTCTAATGTGGTAGACACAAAATGTTCCATATCTACCCTCACATGTAATAAATTTTTGCAGAAGAAGTAGTATGTTTCTCCATTTGTTTTTCAATGCAGAACTGGGAATTCCTTTCTTAAATACAGTGACATCCATACCTGGTGATTTTAAAATTTGTTTCCAGGAGTCATTGTGGAATTCTCTATTTTTAAACCATCTCTCTCCAGTTCTGAGCAACCCTGTAGCCTCTGCAATGAAAACTTCAGTGACAGTAAATTTGACATCTCCTACTTCAACTTCGGTTCCTTGAAATGATCTGGCAAATGTTTTAGTGACTTCCTTGTGGAAGCCATTAAATTTCTCCAAAAATTGAAGCCATCCTATTTGTTGTAACATTTCTTTTCATTGTGGGTAGCCTTCTAAATATTTTGAACCCACTGGTTCAATCCTTACAATGAAACCCATGATTGCTTCTTCAATATTCAAATTAACACTCTTCTACCCACAAAAACAATGACTTTCACTTTCGGATTGAAATGGCTTTAAGTTCTAAATGGAAATGGCTTCAACTTTGGAATGACATACCTCTGATTAATAGTGGCAACAGCTTCAAAACTTCGGGCTAATATGCCTCTGTTGACAATTGAACTTTGGACTGATATGTCTCTGTTTGACAGTGACAACTGACTTCAACTTCTTCACTGCAATACCTCTGGCTCTTGGTAGCAAATGGTTTCGAATTCAACACTGCAACACCTCTGTCTCTGGTAGCAAATGGTTTCAATTTCAACACTGCAATACCTCTGTCTCTGGTAGCAAATGGTTTCGATTTCAACACTGCAACACCTCTGTCTCCTAGTGACAAAAGACTTCAAACTCCACACTGCTACACTTCTGTGTTTATAGTAAGAATGCTCAAACTCTGCCCACAGTGATACTTTGTATACCCACGGAATCAAATGGCTTCAAATTCTCACGCTGCTATGCTTCCAAATTTACCCTTTTGCTCTGCTCTGAGTTTACAATGCTCAACGCTATTCAAACTGATATCCTTTGGCTCTGCTCTCGGTAATAATAATATCTCTGTCTTCGGAATGGAATGCCGGCTACAGAATTAAGTTATGGCAGTGGTCACGGAATGAAGTAGTGGAGTGAGGTGGAGGGAATGTATTAATGATTGAAGAGACGGCGGAGATTTTTATGATGGCAGAGGAAATCATCATTGAATGATTTGGTTAAGAGTCGTGGAGAATTCAAATACCTCGGCCATTTTTTTAACCGCTTAAATGATATCCGATATGAAATTTGAAATGGAAGATTTTAATCCAAAGTCCGTGGAGGGTTTATTGGTGTTGATCAATAAAAACAATTAAAACAACCTTTTCGAACAATCCATAACTAAACTATGCTAAACTTTTATGAAATGCCATTATAATTTAAACTTGTTACCTCTGCCCTTTATTTGATTTTTGTAGCCTTTGTCTTCTTGTTCACCTTTGGAGGAGTCTTCATAATTTTCTTGATGCTTTTGATTCATGGATACACTGGGTCACTTTGTTGCAATTTTGATGTCTGCTGGTTGATGCCTTCAGGGTTTGTAGCTGCAGAAAGACTGTCTGGCTGCAGAAAGGTTGATCAGCTGCAGAATGTCCACTGAGCTGCAGAATGTTCCTGTAGAGCATTTTAATCATGAAAATGGAGTGCTTTTGGAACATGGGTGAAATGTTATATGTTATGAATGAAGATGGATGATGGATTATGATATGTATGAGGTGGATGATGAAATGGAATGGATTCAGTTTATGAAATGGAGTGAAAGAACATAAAAACTGTACTGCAATTCATGACATGTTTCATTCACTTACAGCAAGACATCAAATTTTGTATTTTGACATGAAAATGAGATGGATGGAGTATGGAATGAGATGAATGAGGTGTGGAATGGAGTATGACATGAATGAATGAATGAAATGAAGTATGGATGGATAAATGAATGGAGTGAAATGAGATGAGATAAATCATAAGCACTATGGATCTGAACTTATGATTTTGTATCAGCTGCTTATAAAAACAAAAATGGGAAAAGTTAGAGTGTCAGAGGGACTCTGATTTTCACCCTATCTTTTCTGTATAAACATGCCAATCAATGATTGGTTTTCATGTTTATACCTTTATTTTTATTTTTTTATTTTTTTATTTTTTTATTTTTTTTTTCAAAAGAGAAATGCTTCAGAAAATTTAATCAAGTTGATGAAGAAGAGAGACTCTTCTTCATTAACTTCACATCATTGCTTTCTTGGAACTTCTTGACAAACTCTTCTCTTGAGAGTGGCTTGTGGTATAGCTTCAGTCTATGACCATTCACAAGAAAAGTAACCTCTTCTTCATCTATAGTTCTGATTTTTACTACCCCATTATCAAAAATTCGAACAATTTCATATGGCCCAAGCCAATGTGTCTCAAATTTCCCTTGAAAATCCTTGAATTTTGAATCAAACAAGAGAGCCCAGTCACCCTCTTTGAATTTCTTCTCCTTGATGTACTTGTCATGCCATCTAGCCCTTTGCTGTTGGACTAGACTTGCTTTCTGAACTGCATCTTGTCTGATCTCATCCAACTCATTAATTTGCTCCAGTCTATGCTTTTGTGCCTCCGTTAGATCAAGTCCTAGCTGAACTGCCATCTCGAATGTTTGAATTTGGAACTCTATAGGAAACAAAACTTGCTTTCCATAAACAAGCTCATAAGGAGTATGGCCTGTTGTGTTTCTCCATGTAGTTCTATAGGCCCACAAGGCTTCAGAAAGCCTATCTACCCAATCTCTTCTATGTAGATGAACAGTCTTTGTTAGGATTCCTTCAATGACCTTATTAGTGGATTCCACTTGACCATTTGCTTGTGGATGATAAGGAGTAGATGTTCTATGTCTGATTTTGTACTTCTCCATCATTTGCTCCACTAGCCTTGATGTAAATTGAGTTCCTTGATCTGTAACAATTTCCCTTGGGACACCAAAACGAGTGAAAATATCCTCAAAAAGAAAAGTAACTACAGATGATTCATTAGCAACAAGTAATGGTTTAGCTTCTACCCACTTAGTAACATAATCAGTGCAAACTAATATATATTTCTTTTGTCTTTATGGAGGACTAATAGGTCCTACAAAATCCAAAGCCCATTTTTCAAAAGGTTCAATGTGTACCTGAGGTTGTAATGGCATCTCACCTGAAGGAGAAGGTTTCCCTGCCCTTTGGCAACTGTCACACCTTTTTACATACTCCCTTGCATCTTTAAACAAAGATGGCCAATAATATCCTAAATTAAGGATCTTATAGGCTGTCCTCTTATCTGCAAAGTGTCCACCACAAGGTTCATCATGACATGCCTTGAGAATTTCAGGCATCTCATCTTCACGAACACACCTTCTAATAATCAAATCTGGACTTGTCTTGTACAACTCATTAGCGACCCATGAATATCTTGCACTATCATTAATGATTTTTCTTTTATCCCTTGCATTCATAATTGGAGGAAATTTTCCTGAAACTAAATAATTGGCAATATCAGCAAACCATGGAGTTTGAGTAGAGATTGCAAAAATATATTCATCAGGAAATTGATCTTCAACCGGAGTGTCATCTTTGATATTTTGAATTCTAGATAGGAAATCAGCCACAGTGTTTTGTTTTCCAGGCCTATCTAGAATAGTAATGTTGAATTCTTGCAATAGTAACAACCATCTTATAACTCTACCATTAGTGATTGATTTGTTCATTAAGTATCTAATGGCAGAATGATCAGTGTGAACAAAAGTTTCATAGCCTGTTATATAGTGTCTAAACTTGTTTATGGCATGAACAACAGCTAAAAACTCTTTTTCAGTTACAGTATAGTTTAACTTTGCAGGAGTCAAATTTTTACTGATATAATAGATGGCATAGGGAATTAAATCTTTCTGTCCCAATACTGCTCCTAGAGCTGTATCGGAAGCATCTGTCGAGATATGAAAAGGTAACTTCCAGCTAGGTCCCCTTAATATAGGTGCTTCAGAAATTTTGGTTTTCAGGGTTTCAAAAGCTAACTGGCAATCAGAAGTCCACTTAAATTCACAATCTTTGGTGAGTAATTTGAAGAGAGGAGATGCTATTTTGGTGAATTTTTCTATAAATCTCCGATAATACCCTGTAAATCCTAGAAAACTTCTAACATCTCTTTGACAACTTGGAATGGATAAGTTAGAAATAACTTCAACTTTCGCCTCATCAACTCTAATCCCATCCCCTGAAATATGGTGCCCTAAAACAATACCTTCAGTAAACATCATAAAAAAAATTTCATGACTAAGAGAAAGGTTTGCTTCTTGACATCTTTTTATGACTTTTTCCAAGTTTTCTAAAGCCTCTTCAAATGTATCCCCATAAACTGTGAAATCATCCATGTACACCTCTACACAGTCATGTATCAGATCAGAAAAAATTCCTAATACTGCCCTTTGGAATGTTGCAGGTGCATTGCATAACCCAAATGGAAATACTCGGTAGGCATAGGTACCCCAAGGACAAGAAAATGTGGTTTTATCTTGGTCTTCAAGTGCTACTTGGATCTGATTGTAACCACTAAACCCATCTAGGAATGAAAAGTACTTTTTGCCAGCTAATGTATCTAATACTTGATCTATGAAAGGTAAGGGAAAATGGTCTTTAAGAGTAGCTTTATTCAGTTCTCGGTAGTCAACACACACCCTCCATTTTCCATTTTTCTTAGGCACAATCACCAAACGAGAAACCCACTAACTATCTGAAATAGGATAGATGAAATTAACATTTAACAATTTTTGTAATTCTTCTTTGACAATTTCCCTAAGATTTGGATTCATCCGTCTTTGAGGCTGTCTGATTGGTTTGCAATTTGCCTCTATATAGATATGATGAGTACAAGTCTTGGAACTTATCCCTTTCATGTCAGTGTATTCCCATGCATATGCAGAAGAATGTCTCTGTAATACTTTGACTAACTCTTCTTGTTGAGATTTTTCCAAGTTCTTGTTTATGTTTAAGGTTTTGCCTGGAAAAATTTCACTTGTAGAGCTGCCAAATTTGTCCATAGAATGAAGAGACATCTGCCTAGATGACAAAAAATCAATATTGGATCCCTCTTGAAATGATTCATGTTTGTGTTTTGGAGAGGATTCAAAGTTTTCTAGAGTATTCAGAATTTGATTATCTTCACTAATTTCTGAAATTGTGAAGAGTGGTTGTAAATCTTCTTCATCCTCTATCCATTGAGTGTCATCTAGATCTGTAATTGTCCTAGCTGGAGGATATAAAGTGAATCTTTTAGTTGAACTTCCATCAGAAATATACATATCACCGGACCTACAACTAATAAAAGCATCAGCTGTAGCCAACCAAGGTCTTCCTAGTATAACAGGATGGCCTCCTAGATTATTCTTGGGGGTTAGGATCATGAAATCCACAGGGTATTCCCAAGAATCTAGGGACACTGGAATGTCTTCTATTACCCCATCTGGTCTGATCACAAATCTATCTGCTAATTGTAATAGTGTGGGTGTAAAGAGAAGATTAGGAAGTTTCAGTTTGTCCATGATTTGTCTACTCATGATATTTATTGCTGCTCCTAAGTCAATGAGTGTGTTTTTAATTTCAATTCCGTTGATGTGAATTTTGACAACTGGATTTCCTGGGTCAAGGTACTTTGGAATAGTAATCTTACCCATCATAATGTCTACTATTTGTCCTACCAGTTGAATTTTCTTGGTTTCTCTTATTCTTTTCTTTGTTGTCTTCATACTCAACTCCTTTATTGTTTTGGCTAAAATTGGGATTTCTTTGATGGCTTGCAATAATGGAATTTTAATGCAAACATTTCTCAATTCATCCAAGAAATCATAATTAGGCACCATTATTTGTTTTTCTACACCTTTATCAATTTGTAGTCTTTCCTGAAAGGGAGGTATAGAAGTAGATGTGGATGGTTGCTCTAATACTGGAGTTGGATTTATTGGATCTTTTTGTTTTAGTTTTTCAATGTTTTGGTCTTGAAAGGATGTATCTTCCTCAAGACTTTTATTAACCCGTAGGGAGTCTTCCTTAGAATTATCTTGTTCTTGTATGATCACAGAAGGTTTCCTCTTCTCATGTATCCTTCCAGACCTAAGTTGAACATCACTAAGGTCTAGAGGAGTAATTAAATAACTTGGAAATTGTTGACCTTCTATCATGTATGTATTCCGAGGGTTCTTATTATTGGGGTTTGGTATGGGCTGAGCTGGCAATTGATTGGATTTTTGAGGGAATGGTAATGGAAGTGGTTGATTTTGATGTGGTTGGTTCTGATGATGTTGTTGAGGATTTTGTTGAAAATTTTGTTGAAGATTTTGAGGAAAATTTTGTTGATGATTTTGAGGATAAAAATGTGGATATGGTGGATAGGATGGTGGATACTGATAATATGGAGAGTATCTTCCATAGGGACCTTGTGATCCTTGTGCCCAAGTTTGAGATTGATTTTGAAATTGGGGCCAAGGTTGCTGCCAAGAATTCCAAGGTGGAGGTTGATTATACATTTGATCATGGAATCCTTGTGTCTGAGGTCCCTGCCAAGGTCTTCTAGATACAAAGTTAAGAGACTCTGTGGAATCTGTAGGAGTTTCTTCCTGAAAAATAGCCTTGAGACCAGGAAGAGAAGGACAATTCTTGGTCTCATGTTTCTCAGAACAAATAACACAGGTTTCTATAACTTTTACATCTAAAGGACACTCTCTCAAGGCATGTTTCTTCCTACATTTGGGACAAAAGATTGCCAAGGCATCAGATTCAGCCTTTTGCTTGTTTTGTATCTTGAGGGTGTCTATTTGTTCAATAAGACTCCCTAAGATGTCAGATTTAAAATCATCAAGCATGTGTCCTATTTCTGATCTACTTACTGTCCCAGAAGCAGATTTACTTGCCCTTGCAAGAGCGGGATCTCTTGGACCTTTGACAGTTTTAGATTTCCCTCTTGAAAGGTTAATACATAACTCCGATATTTCAGGTAATGTAAGTTGTGATATATCCCCTTTTCCCATCATGTTTAGGATATCCAACCATTCATCCCTAATTGTTTTCAACAAAAGAGCTTTTAAAGTGTCTTGATCTAGATTTTCCATTTTTGCCCTTTTTATGTTGTATTTAAATCTTTCCAACCAATCTTCTAAGTTTTCATCTTCTTTTTGTAACATCTTGAACACTTCTTCCTTATGATTAACCGGCATACAATAATCCAAGTATCTCTCTAGAAATTCTTGTTTCATATCTCCCCATGTTCTAATAGAACTATTGTTTAGACTCATAAACCACTTCAATGCTGCTCCCTTCAAAGTTGAAGGAAATAATTTCAGTTTTTGAGCATCTTGTAAGTAGTCATAAGTTCTACACAGCACTTCAAATTCGAATAAGAAAGTTTCAGGATCTTCAGTTTTAAGCCCATAGAAGTTCGGAAGGACATATGGTGAAATATTTTTCATGGTTGTATTGGTTTCTTCATCGAGTATAGGGAACCCAAAAGAGCTTCCTATTTCTCTTCTATCTCTTCCTCCATCTGCACCTCTACCTCCTTCTCCTCTACCTTCTTCTCCTCTACCTCTACCTCTTCCTCCAAATAGTGTATTTTCTCCATTAAAAACTCCTCCTCCTCCTTCTTCTGCCATGGTTGAATCTCCTGTAGAAATAGAAAGATTTGTATCCCTGCTAAGAGTCTCTAGATTTTCTTCTGTGGTAGGTTCAGTGGACGAAGTGGAAGGTTTCTCTAATGGAATAGGTGACCTTAGATCTTCTAGAAGTCCAGGATCAGGAGAGGATGGAATATGGGTATGAGTTGAAGGTGTACTAGCTATGGATTTAGATGAAACAAGTGGTGTTCTAGAAATCAAACTTCTGCCTCTGCTGCTTATAAATCTTCCCCTTGAATCTCTCTCCCTACGCATAAAATTGTTTTTGGATGCTAAGAAACAAAGGTTACCTAGTTTTCACTTCCCCGGCAATGGTGCCAAAATGTTGGGTCTCAATCTAGTCTCCTAAACTGAGCTTCATTTAATTGTCAACCAGGATTTGTAAACTGCTGAAGTGAAGTGTACCATATGTACCTAGGTGCTTGTTTCCTAATGCGTTGTGTGTAGTGTTTTGTGATGTTTTTGGTCTTTTATGATGATTTATGATGTTTTTGGTCTTTTGGTGATTTTATGTTTGCAGGAAAAATTCCTAGCAAGCTAATGGAAAGAAGATGGTGATCAAAACAGAGTTAAGCCTAATTGATGGAATGACAAGTGGCAAATGCAATTGGAAACACTGAAGTAGAATCAAATCTAAACTAAGACTGAGTAAAAGCAAAGCTTGATAATGACTTTCAAACAAATGATTCAAAACACAAACTAAACTTGAGAAATGATCACTAAGTATGCAAATCCTTTAGATGAACAGTGAAATAACTAACTTACAATGATGCAATACTTTTGTCCTTGATTAGAGATTTGAAACATAATTAGAGGAAAAAACATTGTTATCATCATAAGATCTCCTATTCTAGAACTAACTCCTATCTCTATTCTGCAATTTAATTGAATGTCACAAAACCTTTACTCAAGAGTTTATTGATTTCTTTCCAAAGTAGTCTTTTGAGGAAGAGCTTTGTTTATAAAATGATGAGGAAATTGCAGAGGTACTTCAGGCCTTAAAATGGTGTTGTCTTCTGTTCATATGGTTATAGATCAATTATGGATTTTAGAACAAGAAGAGGTTTGTGAATAATGAAGGCTGTCTTGTTAATCCTAACAACTGAAGTAATCTATTGTGCAATGGATGACAATCTGAATGTGAAGTGCAATGCAAAGGGTTAATCTAATAATGAACTTAAAATGCCACTAATATAAAACAATGCTGAACTATAAGTCATCATCAAACTCGAAACAAAGTAATTGAATATGAGTTAAATGCAATGAAACTCCGGAGCATTCTAACTATGCTAACATGCATTATTCTATGAAGTTACACAATCTGTTTGTTCATCATTATTGATATTTTGGAAGAGTTCCTTATTTTGGAAGAGTTAGAACAATTCTGACTGTGTAATTAGATGCAAATGCAAATATAAAGGACTGAAAGCAAATGAAAAACTAAGATATCATATCCATACCCTACTCGTCATTATGATGTCTTGGGCAAGCGTTTAAGAGCAAGAACAGAGATGATACTTAGTACAAACACACAACTAAAACATTCATTATCACGGTCATGTCTTGAACTTCTTAAGAATTTCTTGGAAGAGTTTCTTCTTGTGGAAGAGTGATTAGAACAAGTGTAACTGTGATAGTGAACAGCAAAAACTACAACTAAATCCTACATTACTATAGCTATTCATCATTCATCATTATAATCTTTTGGAAGAGTGTCTTCTTGTGGAAGAGTTAGAATGAATATAACTACAGTAGCTAGTTAAAACAACTATAAATTCAACTCCTAATCCTACAATACTATAGTCATTCAACATTCATCATTATAGTCTTTTGGAAGAGCATCTTCTTGTGGAAGAGTTATAATGAGTACGACTACAGTAGCTAATTAAAACAACTATTAATTCAAATGCAAAAACGTAAAGGCAGCTAGGAAACTTATCTAATTTACGCAAAATAAATCCGTGCAAGAGGCAGGGGCCCTCTACCACTTGACGGAATTCAACTCCAAATTAAATCACGCCTTCAAAACAACACGGTCTGCTCCATTAAAGATGAAATAGTTTGAACATAACACTATGCGTCTTCAGGAATGTAGCACAGAGTCTAAACAAAATCTAGCAGCAAATCTAACATAAAATCTCTAACATAGCTCTCTGTCTCCCAAGCGTTTATAAAGCAAATGCACATAACAATAATTGCAACAATTTAGGAACACTGTATTTCCTTATCAGAATCACGTTAGGACTCTTTGAAGTGGCTGCGTGAAGAGGAAAAGACATCTGGACTGAGACAGTCCTAATAGAAGTCTTCCTTCCTAAATGTGTTCCCCACGTTCAAAACCATACCCAGAATTCGTTTCTTCCTCCATGATGAACAACGAACCATGTAGACATGACGTGGATCATGCCCATATGCGGTTTTTCTCAAGAGGCCACCTGGAACATACTCAAACATGAAGGCAGCTGCAGAATCGCCGGTTAGCTACGGAATGTCTACATTTTGCAGCTAGTTCCGGTCAAAATGCTTTATAATGGCAAAAATCACAAAATTTAACAAGTCAGTCATGTAAATCATTCTAGAAGTAATTTTAACTATATTCATTGATCAATTGGGTCTAAGATAGCAATGGACAAGGGAAAATGAGATAAAATGAAGTGAAGGAAAGCACAATTTTGAGGCTCAACAACTCTTAAAGGATTCCACTCTTATGGGAACCTTTTCATTACCTTCGCCCGCGACGTTGGTAGAAATTGCAAGCATAGAGACCTGCTACATGATCTCTTCCACTCCATCTGGCTTAAGGAAGAGTACGGGTGATTCTGATATTTCTATGTTGGATGATGTTTTACCGCTCAGCCCTATTGAGCTACAATAGCAATCAATCTATTTGGATTGGGCGGCAAATCTGAAATCTGCGTCGTTGAGTGTTTGGGTTGATCGTTCATTAGATTTTAGTACTCCATCTGATCTGTTTTCCTCAAAAAATTTAACAGATTAAAATATTTTGGAAGCTATGATGGCAGAAGGAGAAACATGGGACGATTATCATCATCATTCCCATCTTCCAGATTATGAAGAAAATAATCTTAGTGAACTATATCACCCATCCATTCAAAATTTCTTTTCGAATTATTTTCCGATTAATGCAATTGAATCTGAACGAAATTTATCAAATATTGAAGAAATTATTTCTATCGATATTTCAACTAAACCTCGCGTTGTAGAAAATATTCATGTCAGTGTATCTTGTTCTCCATTAGAACTTGATTCATATCGCTCTCTTTTTCGTGAATTTCGTGACGTATTCACTTGGTCTTACGAGGAAATGCCAGGCATAGATACTAGTATAGTTTAACACACTATTAATATGTATCCTTATGTAAAACTGGTGCCTCAACAACTTCGTCCTATTCATCCAAATAAAGTCGCTGCCATCAAAACAGAAGTTGAAAAAATTTTGCGTGCTGGTTTCATTTACCCTGTTCCGCTAACTGAGTGGGTTTCTAATATCATTCATGTTATGAAAAAACAAGGAACCATTAGAGTGTGCGTTGATTATCGGGATGTTAATCAGGCTTGTCCAAAAGACAACTATCCTACACCCTTTATTGACCATATTATTGACGATTGCACTAGATGCGAGATATTTTCTTTCATGGATGAATTTTACGGCTACAATCAAATCACTATTCGCCCAGATGACCAACATAAGATAGCATTCATCTGTCCCTGGGGCACATTCGCATATCAGAAACTTTCGTTTGGTTTAAATAACGTTGGGGAAACTTTTCAGAGAGCAATGGATTCTACTTTCAATGACATCAAGCACATTGTTCAACCATATCTAGATGATTTACCAGCGCATTCACGAAAACAGACTGATCACCTGATGCATTTGAGAGCCATTTTCTTACGCTGCCGACACTACAAGATATGCCTCAATCCGCACAAATGTGTGTTTTTTGTTTGTTCTGATCAAGTGCTCGGATTCGTAGTCTCAAAAGAAGGAATTCGAATAGACCCACTAAAGGTATAGGCCATTCTTGATTTTCCTGCACCCTCAAACTTAATTCAGATACAGAAACTTCAAGGAAGGGCTAACTTCTTGAGAAGGTTCATTCCAAACTACGCCGAAATGTCTAAAGGATTTACTCGATTATTGAAAAAGGGGATTCTCTTCCATTAGGACCAAGTTGCGCAAGCTTATTTTAATGTTTTCAAGGAACATCTTGTCCGAGCGTCATTAATGTATCCTCCAAATTATAAAAATGATTATTTCCTATATATCGCCGCAGTTGAAACGACCATCTCTATGATTTTGGTCCAAGTAGAAGATGGAATTGAACATCCGATCTATTATTTGAGTCATAATCTCAATGATACGGAGTTAAGTACTCGTACGTAGAAAATATTTCCTTGGCAGCTCTTCAAGTTGTCCAAATATTTCGCCATTATATCCTGCTCCGAAAAACAACAATAGTTTCGGATTGCAACCCCATGACTTACATATTATCATGTCAATTACTGGGGGGGGAATATTCAAAATGGATCGTCATTTTGCAGTAATTTGATTTGGAATTTATCAAACCCAAGTCAAAAAATTCTTTAGTTTTGGCTGAGATTCTCTGTGACCTTCCCTGTAATAGTACTGCAACTATGTCGGAACCATCTATTCCAGACGAGTCTATGTTTCTGATCGGATCATCTGATACTTGGCATGGGGATTTCATCATTTATCTCCAAACCCAAAATTTTCGACCTAATACCTCTCGCTTTGATCAGCGACGTATTCGATACCAAGCAAAATATTATCTGATCATCGGTGATACACTTTATCGTCATGGTGTCGATACCATTTTAAGCAGGTGCCTCACTCATGAGGAGGCCTAAGAAGTGTTAAATGATTATCATGCTGGGGCTTGTGGTGGACATTTATCTGGTTATGCTACCGCGCAGAAGATACTCCACGTCGGTTACTTTTGGCCTACTATTTTTCGAGATTGTATCCTCGCAGTCAGAAGTTGTCATGCATGTTAGATTTATGACCATAAAATCTGCAAACCGCCAGTGCTAATGCATCTTGTTGTCTCTGTTGGACCATTTACGAAATGGGGTATCGATTTCATGACCTGTAACCCTCCTTCTTTTGGGGGGCATGGTTATATTATTGTCGCAGTTGATTGTTTTACCAAATGGGCCAAAGCGATGCCAACATTCAACAACACAGGACAAACAGCTGCATTGTTTTTCTTCAACCATGTTATTGCATAGTTTGGGGTCCCACAGGCTATAGTTACGGATCATGGGAAGCATTTTCGCAACCATATGATGTCTGAATTTACAGCCAAGTTAGGATTGTCGCATGATAATTCTACTCCTTATTATCCACAATCGAATGGACAAGTTGAGGCTATTAACAACATTCTTAAACGAATGCTTTAGCGAATAATAGGAGTTCGTAAAAGGAACTGGCACTTGATCCTGTACTCCGCCTTGTGGGCGTATTGAACCTCGGTGACAAACACTACCGGATTTACTCCTTTTCAATTGGTGTATGGTCTGGAAGCTATCTTACCAATCCAATGCGAAATATCATCGTTAAAACTCGCAATAGACTTGTTACCTGATACCTCTGAAGAAGAAGCGCATCTCCTTAACCTCATCCATATAGATGAAACGCGTCATGAATCCCAATTGGCCAATGAAGCCCATAAGAGATGTATAAAGGCGCAATACGACAAAAATGTCCAGCCTCGCATCTATTCAGAGGGCGACTTGGTCCTTCTTTATGACCAGGAAGCTGATAAATTAGGTACAGGGAAATTGGAGCCGTTACGGCATGGCCCCCACATTTTCAAAAGAGTTCTTGCTAAAGGTGCCTACGAGTTAGTTGATTACGATGGGATTCCATTGGCGCAGCCTAGAAATGCGTTGTATCTTAAACATTACTATGCTTAATCATGAGTGAAAAAATATTTTGTATTATATTGTTTATATGCTATTGATTTGCATTCACTATCTTAATTTGTTTTTTAGAGTTTTCTTGACCTTAGTAATCCGCTTTACATTTTATGGCATATGTCTGAATCTTCAAAACCATTTGTTGGATATGCTGATGGTGCTAGTCGTAGTACGCAGAATCCATCCTCTGCAGCGTGGGCCATTTTCGCTCCGAAAGGCGAGTTAGTGAGTTTTCAAGGGATTTGTATTGGTAGATCGACGAAAAATATCGTTGAGTATAGTGCGTTGATCGAACTTCTCTCTGATGCCATTTCATTTGGTATTAACCGAATAATCATCAGGTTAGACTCACAACTTGTGGTACTAAAACTTATTAGTGTTTATACTGTTATAAATCCAACACTTCTTAGATTGTTGCTAAGAGTTCAAATTTTGGAGAGACATTTTGATTTCATTCAATATCAACACATTTCCAGAGATTTGAACACTTTAACTGATTCATTAGCTAATCAAGTTTTAGATAGACATTTGCGACATAGGTAAAGAAAAAATTCACATCATTGAATAGGATTGCGTATTAAACATAGGAAAAACTCTAAAAACATATAGATAGATAGTTATAGGTTTTTACAAAATTTGTGCCCAAGATACGTTGGTCATCTGACCTCAAAATGTATGCAAAAATTCATAAGTAAACTAGTGGTGCTGATGATAGCACGCTATAGATCTAGCAATCCTATGGAGCAACCGCATCCAACGGTTAGGAACCCCAATTATGTGTCGCTGCAGTCGCATGGGAAGACCTTCAATCCGGCAATCTGGAATTACGAAGGTCAACCCCTCTATGTGTTGTCAAAGCTCAGCAAGAGTCTCAACCATATCAAGGTCCTTAAGGACTTCTCTCCCAATAGCCCTGTCTGCTGGTGAATCCGCTTCGCGCTCTGGTTCCTCTATTGGTTGAACGCGACCAATATCTGCATTACATTAAAACCTTTTGTTTAGTCTTGGAAAGAAATCAAAACAAAAAACATTTGTATAAACATTTTAAAAATCAAATAGCATGGTCAAATAAATCTTACCTATTGCACCCCACTGAGCACCTTCTGGTAAAACTAGATCTGGATCTCCTCGAAAGTCGACACCTACATATGCATACTCATTGATGGCGACGATCTGTTGCCTGAACCAGGCGAAGAATGCAGTCGAGAACACAACAGTCGATTGGCCTGAATGCCAACCCATGAGTTCTACCCATCTCTGCATTCGAGGATCTCTAGGACTAGATATATCCAATGTTATATGTTGTGGCTGCATCAGTGGAATCTGTTCCAAAGCGAAGGAGATAAGGATAGAACCATAACTGAAATTTTTCTTCCTTCCTCCCTTTGCTTTATTCATTTGTTCCTTTATCTGAGATAGAACAGCTTCAAACCAGTGGAAAACTATTCGCTCTAAGCATTCCAACGCATACTGCATATATGATCTGTTTGCCACATGGAGTGTAACGGTGCCAGCTAGTTTTAGCGATCATGAATAGGATGGTTCTCAGAGGAAAATCCCTGACATCACGGATGTTTATTTTTTCATTTTTGCTAGGTTCTAACCCCGGATAGCGATACTACATAACATAATCCCTCACTGTTTCTCCTCCAATAGTAGATCCTGTGAGTGCAATGGGCAAACCTCTCCACGACAAACCTGTGAGAAAATACACATCCTCAACTTTTATGGATAGCACTTGATTTTTTATGTGAAATTCCTCTATCGCTAGATCCCATGCTCGAACAAGGAACTCCAAGAGTTCTATATGTTGCCTCATTCCTGACAATTTAAAGTACTTAAGCAACCCGAAATCTCTTAAAGCTCTTACAATACATGGATCATTCAAGGCAATCATATATTCTTCTTCATGTTCTTTTTCTCTCCATGTAATCATCATTATTATCAAATAGAAACCTGAAAATCAACCACAAGATCCATTAGATTCCATTCATTACAGAAAACTAGGCAAATTTTGAGCACATCTTGAAAATCAAAAACATGAACTGCGCCCAACGCACTCCCTAGGTGAAGAAAATGCGTTGCATATGCAGGTACCCTTCACTGTACCTACTATGCAACGCAGGTTTCGATGTACAAGGGTGCGTTGCCCTCATTTTGGGAAAAATTTTCCCTAGGGGCCTCAAAACCCTAAAAATTTGTAAAGAATGGAAATGAAATGACTACTAAAAGAAAGAGGAGGTTTTTACTACTGACCTGGATCAGATGGCAATGAAATCTGTCCACAGAAACGACCGTAATCAATGATTGAAGTTCGGGGGAAAAATCAGGTTCAAAGCTCCAAAATGCAAATGGTAACTATGGAATGGTAAAATGAATAGTGAAACTGCTTTATATAGTCATTTAATTGCTTGCAAGTTAAATTTATTGCTATGACTATGGTTTTGTTACGTTTTTATCATAAAACAAGTATTTTTAATCCATTTGTTGTTTTTCTGAACAGGAATTACAACTGACGAACAGATTAGTCGTGCAGATTTATTTCAAAGAAGGACTTGACCACAAAGCATACTTTTTCTCCTTATTTTTAGAGCTTTGATAAAAATGAAAAAGGATTTGAAGTGCACTTTTATCTCTTTTTCGAGCTTTGATAACAGCGAAAAAGGAACCCCTAGAGTCTTCTTTCAGATCTTTTTAGACTCCGATAATGTGAAAATATTGCCGAGCACTTGTCATTTCGAGCTCGTTAAAGTAAATGAATTGATATCTACTCAGTATAAGTTTAACCCTTTTCCGGACTGAGATGGATTATTTACGAAAAATAAATACCTTAGTTAAACATGACCAAAGAGGTTCTTTCAGATATCATTTTACACTTTTTCGGATCTGAGAGACAAATTTACGAAAAAGTACCTTTGGAGTCCTCTTTCATCCTCTTTTTCAGACTCTCTAAACATGAAAAAGGACCGGGCTGTCACTACCGTTAAGCTCGTTAAAACATAAAATAGCAACGGGCTTGTCAATTATGGCAAGAATCGAGTTTGATTCATCGATAGGCTCATTAAATTATTAAATAGCGATACTTCATTCTTTATTCGCCTGAAGGGTTGAATTATAGATCAAGCAAATTTTATCATCCTCAAGCTTGTTAAAAAATAAAGAGGTACTGGTCGACAAATGATCGGGGAAAATTTGGGAAAAGCAAGAAAATTTTCTTTTTGGTAGCAAGTCGCTCTTGAACATGACACTTCTTTCACTCCATGTTCGTGACTATTTGGGTTGGGTAATCATCTTGACGGTTCATTCACACCTATGGTTCATCATACCTTCACTTCAGTTTTGGGTCAATGCTGCCAACTCATCACAGTGTTGTCGATATGTTCAAGAGAATTCATCCAGTGATTTAGAACTCATCCATCTACAAGACTCATAAACCTTCATTTTCATGACCGTCATCGCTGACAATTGCTATATCAAGTCATACCCTTATCTCTGAAATCAGTAACTCCAGTTTTGAAATAAGGTGACTTCCTATCGACCACAAATCAATATGCAGGAAGTTCACTTAGAAACATCATATTCCAGTACCATGAGGCTTGTTACAGCATCGACAAGATCCTCGCTTCCGAACTTTTGACCAAAATATTTTGTTTGGCGTTCGATATCAAATCATCTATTCACGCCTTACGAAATGTACTGCAGTACCTTGAGGGTCATTTTCATTAATCGTGGTTCTCTCGCGTTTGTTAACAGCTTTCATTATTGGCTAGTAATCAAACGATGTCTTTCCATGTTCGACGACAAATCATATATTCACATGGCTAGACTTGTACCCAAATGATCGAGTGAATGAGATAAGAAGACCCCTGATCTAGTTTCAGCCATCCAGGCTGCGATTTTAGGATTGTTGTACACATCATCTGTATGGTGACCTTACATATAGATTTTCATCCAAACATGGGCCTATATCTGTAGGCGATGTCTGCATCTAGGAAACATTCCAATGTAGACGACTTTCTGAATTATGTACATGTTATTAGATTGTTGTATGTGCTGACTATGGGAATGCCTACCCTTAGCAATTATGATCAATAGAGGATTTATCATGATGTAATGTATTGTAAGATTGATGTAGGTGACCGTTCCACTTTGTTTCCAGTCTCATCACAGTGTAAAGCATCTCAATCAAATGTTCTTATTATTTGGATCTCATGCTTTAGGGGGAAATTGTTATAGGTCAATTTGGGCACCATTCCCAATGACCTGGTTAACTGGGCATCATCTCCAGGACTAATGATCGAAGGGTCTATCATTCCCTATCATCTCAGTTTATATATGCTCTAAGACAAGAAACATTCATTAATCAAACAATATTTTCATCAAAGAAAGGCTTTTCCATGGTTTGAAGCTTATTATTAAGCTCACCAACGCAGGCTCTAAGGGGCCTAAGTGCATTGCATATGCAGGTAGCTCCATTCTGGGCTAATTTTCAAAGCACTTCCCGACATTCAAAGGTGCGTTGGTCACATTGGGAGCGAAATTATCATTGTTCCGAAATCTCCACTTAGCCAGTGTCTTCTAGAAGGGTTCACATGTGTCATGCTTCAGATCCAAGTGTCCATTTGACATCTACATGACTGGAAAACATGTCTTGCCTATTTTTGGAATGCAATTTATTGCAAAACAACCTACAATTCATCTATAAATTGAACACAAAGCTAACTGTTCAAGGAGGAAGAATTTGAGTAGAGAAATGCTGGAGAATTTTCAATAGAGAGTTTGATTTGTGGAGCTACTGGTGGAGAGACTTATGTTGTGATGAGACTAAATAAATCTGCTGGAAGGTCACGATGAATCAGTCACTAGGTTGTAACCTCTCCTTCTATCATCAATAAATATTACTTCTTGTTTGTTGAGATTCAACAAGATGATGAGCGTAGTGAAAAGAGTCGGCTTCACTAAGTGGGCTCGCAGGCTATTTTTGCGCAAAGTCTATTTTTAGACTATGTCTATTTTTAGACATGTCGATCATATTCTATGAGTTGCAGGATGTTATTTGTGGAAGGTTGGTCAAGTTGGAAAAATATATCGACTTCTATTTTTAGACATATTGGGTGGAATCTATTTTTAGATTGCCATTCTAAAAATAGATATGTCGAATATTATTAGCTCTTAATAATATTTGGACTCTAAACATTATCTTATTCTCTTGGAGCACTTCAGTTAAGTGCACAGATGTGGCACAGGAGCTAACAGAAGGAATTACGCTATTCCCGAGGGTTAAGTGGAGCTATTGCATGGATACTTCAGTTAGAACTCATGTGACAGAGTTTGGTGGAGTTATTGAGGTAGTTGATGGAGTTGTGTTCAGTTTAACTGAGTTAAACATAATTGAGCTAGTTGTATCTAGTCTAACTGATTGATACACTAGTGAGAGTGGTGTGAATTAATTATTAATTAATTCACTAATTATTAACTCATTAATCAACTAAAGAATACATCAGTTAAATACAGTGCATTGATAGTTTCAGTGGAGACCAGTGGAGAGGTAGGTGAAAGAGCAAGTGTGAATATCAAGCCAGGTACTTGCACTCCAGCACTGATTGCATCCAACACTGCAGCAGATGCTGCAATGAGGATTGTGCGTGTTGAAATCCGTGGATTCAAGTTCATTCTGCTTTATTCATCATCATGGATTTTTCAAGAGGAGTACAAATATACAAAGAAGCAGGTGACAGAGATCGATGCATGGATTTGCTAGATCGGACCTGATTAGTGTGTAGCGATTGTATTATACTGAGAGCTTGACATGTTCAGCTTTGTATAAGGATTGTTACATGATATCTATGACATATATTATATACAGATAGTTGGGGTTTTCAACTTTAGGCTTTCCCGTAAAATCACTGTGTTAATGTGTGTGAATTTTTATGGTTTCATGTGTGCTTTGCAATTGATTTAATTTCTGCATGTCATGATCAATAGTGGAATAGATTCTGTATTGTGCATGAAGTTAAAATAGTGTGTGATCAGGAGAATCTTGGATATATAACACATAATTTATATAATTTCTACATGGTATCGGAGCGATATTGATCATAGAAATTGCAATTATTGAAGCGGTTGAGTTTTGTGCTAGTGGAATTCGAATTTGCTGCAGTGTTTTCTTGGTGTCGAAGTTGAGCATTCATTGAAATGTATTTCAAAAAATTGTGATTGGAGTATGCCCTTGAGGGCAGCTCAAATTATATTGCATGGAAGGATAGGATGGAGGCGATGCTGGATGATAATGGGTTAAAGGAGTTCATAGATGCAGAAATTCCAAAACCTGCTTCTAGCGATGCTACCGCACTTGATGCATGGCAAAAGAAGACAGCAAAATGTCGAAGGATTCTACAGGAAGGTGTGAAGGATAACATAGTTTCCATCCTTCATGGTAAATCTAGTCCATTCTTGATGTGGAAAGCTTTGATAGACTTGTTCCAAAGTAGAAGCGACCAGAGGAAGTTGGCACTTAAAGACAAATTCAGGAAAATAAAAATGGAGAAAGGCGACAGTATACCCAAGTACCTCACGAAGTTTGTACAGTGCAGGGATGAGCTAGGAAGTGTGGGGGTTTCTATAGATGAAGAGGACTTGGTGAGCTTGGCTCTCCTTGGGCTTCTGAAGAGTTGGCATAGCTACGAGGACTCTGTCAATGGTCGGGAGAAACTGCCAGGATGGGAGCGACTTTGGTCGGATCTTGTGCAGGAGGAGATCAGGAGGGGTACCAGGGATGGATCTTCATCGAAGAATGAAGATGAAGAAAATTGCGCTTTTGCTGCCAAAGCAAGGAAAGGGAAGGGAAAGAAAACTCGTTCTCAATCTGGTGTGAAAGGCAAGAAGCAGGACTTGTCCAAGGTGAAGTGCTTTCACTGTCACCAACATGGACATTACGCCACTAATTGTCCATGGAAGAAGAAAAATAAGTAGGCTGCTAGATCTGCAGCTGGAGAGGCCTTAGCCTCGCAGTTTGAGCTGGATTTTTCACTAATCGCATGCTTGGTTTCAAGTGTGATGGGATCAGTGTGGTTTCATGACAGTGGTGCTTCTTTCCATATGACCGGAGACAAATATTTGTTCAGTGATCTAGATGAGAAGGATCTTGGAGTGCACATCGAGATGGGTGATGATGGTAGATACAGTGCGACTGGTATCAGGACCATTTCCTTTGAGAGGGAGTCTGGTAAACCTTTCATATTTAAGGATGTCATGCATGTTCCAGGATTGAATAAGAATCTAATCTCTGTGGCGATGTTGGAAGACAAGGGATATGATGTTGTCTTTAGCGAGGGAAAGGATTTCTTGCGCAGTAAGGCAACTGGTGAAACCCGAAGGATAGGGGCTCAAGTTAAGAACCTTTATCAATTGCAGGTAGATGGCTACGTAGAAATGGCAGGCAAAGCAGAAGGAGTGGTGAGACAGGATGGTGAGTCGGGATGAGGGCAAATTGTGGCACAGGATATTGGGCCATCTTCACCATGGCACTTTGAAAATTTTGCAGCAGATTTCTACCGGGCTTCCCAAGGGTACACTTGCGCAATCAGATAAGTGCAAGGGATGTATTTTGGGAAAATTTGTGAAATCCACCTTTCATGAGAAGGATAGTCACGCCACGACGATCCTTGAGAGAATTCACATAGACGTGTGTGGACCTTTCTCAGTAGCGTCGACAGCAAAGCACAGGTATTATGTGATATTTTTTGATGACTTTTCTTGTAAGTGCTGGATCTTCTTCATGAAAAATAAGAGTGAGACATTCTCAAAGTTCTATGAGTTCAAGGCACTAGTTGAGAAAGATCCAGGGAAGCAGGTGAAAGCTCTTAAGAGCGATAATGGTGGTGAATTCATCTCTGGTGAATTCAAATATTTTTGTAGCACAGAAGGAATTCGAAGAGAGCTCATAGCGCCCCATAACCCACAGCAGAATGGGGTCGCGGAGCGAAAGAACAAAACGATTGTGGGTGTTTCACGGGCGATGTTGCATGATCAAGGCCTTCACATACACTTGTGGGCTGAGGCATGTAACACTGTGGTTTATGTGCAAAATCGTTGTCCTCATAGAGTACTTGGCATGAGTACACCCAAAGAGGCGTTTTCTTGTAAGAAGCCTGATATTTCTCATTTGAAGATTTTTGGCTCACCTGTTTACATTCATGTGACGAAGGATGCCAGGAAGAAGCTGGAGCCGACCACAGAGGTTGGGATATTTTTGGGGTACACAGAAACACCCCACAACTATCGTGTGTATTTTCCAGACATTCGGAATACTATTGTGCGACAGGATATGAAATTTCATGAGGAGAAAGCCATGAAGTTGTCGCTTGAAAGGGAGCTACACTTGCATGCAGATGAGGAGCTACTAGTTCCTAAAGATGAGCCTCAGGATGTGGATCAACCACAAGAGGAGGTTCATGGAGTGGAATAAACCACTCATGCAGCGCCAAACATCAGAGGACGGAAGCGCACTACAGAAGCTGAGCAACTGAATCTTGATGTAGCGTATAATGTAGGAGCACCTACATCACAGGACAGACAGAGATAGTCACCTAACCGATTTACTGGATACATGGCTCTGATGAGAAAGTGTATCGTGACAGAACCATTTTCTTTTGAGGAAGCTGTGGAGGACCCTGCATGGGTAGATGCCATTGGGGAAGAGTATGATTTGATTGTCAGAAACGGTGCATGGGATATTGTCCTAAGGTCGGAAGGGAAATCAATGGTAGGTTCGAGATGGATATACAAAGTGAAGCAAGTTGTTGACGGGAGCGTCGAGAAGTAAAAGGCAAGATTTGTTTCCCGGGGCTTCTCAAAAATCGAGGGGATCGACTATCAAGAAACCTTTGCACCTGTCACAAGGTATTATTCCATACGGACCATCCTTGCTCTCTCAGTGCAGATGGGTTGGCACATTCCTCAGATGGATGTGAAGACTGTGTTCCTCAACGGAGTCATTGAGGAGGAGTTGTACATAGAGCAGCCTAAAGGATTCGAAATCTTCAGCAGCGAGTCGCATGTTTGCAGGCTCAAAAGAGCATTGTATGGGTTGAAACAAGCACCTCGTGCTTGGTACACACTGATAGATAGTTATTTCACCAGACTTGGTTTTACCAAGAGTGAGGCGGATCCTAACCTGTACCAGATTGTGGTTGAGGGTAAGTCGCTGATCATTGTACTTTATGTAGATGATTTGATACTAACAGGTGATGAACTGTTGATACACTCATGCAAGGCTGATCTTGCAAAGGAGTTTGAGATGAAGGACTTGGGCCTCCTTCATTATTTCCTAGGATTGGAAATTTGGCAGCAGAAGGGTGGACTATTTGTGTCTCAAGGAAAGTATGCTCAGCAGATACTGGATAAGTTCAACATGCAATGCTACAAGCCTATCGACACTCCTCTTCCTGGTGGTTGGAGGATAGAGGATGCTACATCGGCAGAGGTAGTGGATGCCACTGTTTATCGATAGTTGGTTGGTTCAGTCATGTATCTAGTCAATACACGACCAGACATATGCTATTCTTTTAACCAGCTTTCACAAGCTATGATTAAGCCTACCAAGCTCTTTTGGAAGGTAGGAAAGCATGTCCTGAGGTATCTCAGGGGCACATCAGGATATGGACTGTGGTACAGACAATCGGATGAGTTGAAGCTGCATGGCTTCACGGATGCAGATTGGGCAGGGAGCCCAACGAACAGAAAGAGCACATCTCGAGGGATATTCATTATCGGGTCTACAGCAGTTTCTTAGTACAGTAGGAAACAGAGATCAGTGGCATTCAGTTCAGCGGAGGCCGAGTACATGGTAGCAAGTTTGGCTGCATGCAAGGCTATATGGATGAGGAAGATCCTGGTCGGGTTTTTTGGTTCACACTTAGATCCTACTATGATATATTGTGATAGTTAGAGTTGCATTAAACTCTCGGTTAATCCAGTATTTCATGATAGATCTAAATATATTGACATCTGGTACCATCATATCAGAGATTGTGTGCAGCGGAAGATCATGTTGCTATCTTACATTCCTATGGAGGATCAGGATGCAGATATTCTGACAAGGTGCTCACCAGGAGAAAATTCGAATACTATAGAGACAGGATCGGGGTGGAAGATAATCCCTATCTTGTTAAGAGGGAGTGTTGAGATTCAACAAGATGATGAGCTTAGTGAAAAGAGTCGCCTTCACTAAGTGGGCCCAAGCAGCTATTTTGGCGCAAAGTCTATTTTTAGACATGTCGATCATATTCTATGAGTTGCAGGATGCTATTTTTGGATGGTTGGTCAAGTTGGAAAAATAGATGGACTTCTATTTTTAGACATATCATGAATCTATTTTTAGATTGCCGGCCTAAAAATCCTAAGAATAGATATGTCGAATATTATTAGCTCTTAATAATATTTGGACTCTAAACATTATCTTATTCTCTTGGAGCACTTCAGTTAAGTGCACAGATGTGGCACAGCAGCTGACAGAAGGAATTATGCTATTCCTAAGGGTTTACTAGAGCTAATGCATGAGCACTTCAGTTATAACTCATGTGACAGAGTTTGGTGGAGTTATAGAAGTAGTTGGTGGAGTTATGTTCAGTTTAACTCAGTTAGACACAGTTGAGCTAGTTGTATCTAGTCTAATTGATTGATACACTAGTGACAGTGGTGTGAATTAATTATTAATTAATTCACTAAATATTAACTCATTAATCAACTGAAGAATACATCAGTTAACTACAGTGCATGGACAGTTTCAGTGGAGACCAGTGGAGAGATAGGTAAAAGAGCAAGTGTGACTATCAGTTGTGACTATAGTGATGCATTGATTGCATCCAACACTCAGTAGAGATGCCAATGAGGATTGCGTAGTGCAATCCAAGTGGATTCGAGTTCATTCAGAGCCATTCTTCAACAGGGATTGCGCAGTAGAGGCAGGCTAGCAGGTTGTAGAGATCGATGCATGGGTTTTCTATATCGAACCTGATTAGTGTGTAGCTATTGTATTGTACTGAGAGCTTGACATGTTCAGATTTGTATGAGGATTGTTACATGATCTCTATGACATATATTATATATAGATAGTTGGGGTTTTCAGCTTCAGGATTTCCCATAAAATCATTGTGTTAATGTGTGTGAATTTTTATGGTTTCATGTGTGCTTTGTAATTGATTTAATTTCCACACGTGATGATCGATAGTGGAATAGATTATGTATTATGCATGAAGTTAAAATAGTGTGTGATCAAGAGAATCTTGGATATATAACACATAAGTTATATAATTTCTACATTGTTTTTCTCTACATGCATCCATGTTTACTTTGATTTTCCACGTTGTAAAATCTTTGTTGATGAATGTAGTTTATTCTTAACTGATTTGGCTAATTAACTTGGATATATATATATATATATATATATATATATATTATTGTATCTTCTGTTGTTTCAATGCTCTTTCTTGCAGGAAGCATTCAACTATTTTAAACCGCTTGAATTTGAGGTTGTAGTGGAAGCGAGAGAAAGGAGCCATTTGGAAGCGAATGAAACAAGTAAGCATCCAATCCTCTCTGTATATCTGTTTTGAGTTAGGAAAAAGGGTAGTGCAGTCTTTCACCTATTGTTCTAGACTAGAAACCAGTCTAGGGAAGCGTAGTTTATCCATAGATTACAATTCTAGCCCAACATCTAGATTAGTTTGGAGCTCATTAATCTCAGCCTCTTTACCTTTAATTATTGCATTGGTGATTTTGTCTTCATCTTCCTCACCTAGGTCAATCAACTGAAATTCTTGCTTTGTTTCATGATTGTCCTTCTCATCATGAATTTCTGACTCTATCACCTTTTTCTCGCCTTTATCTACCTATTGTGTTGATGAAGAAGGCATGGCCCCTTTCACTCCAAGTGAAGCAAACACATGCCTATAGCCTCTCTGGTAAGTTTTGGGAAATGGCTCAACCTCGGCCAAACCAGCCCATTTTGCCTCAATGTCCTCATCACTACTTGATGACTCAGAATCATGATGTGATGATGATGAAGGGTTATAAAAAGGTGAAGAAGAAGGCTTAATGTGAGATGGAGGTGAATGAGGTAAAGGGAGCTGATATGGTGATGATGTATGAACAATAGGCTGAGATGGAGGAATAGATGAGGGAGGATGAGATGATGAAGGTGCATTCTGGCCATGCTGAATAGGTGGAGCAATGAAAATCTCATTGGATATGAAGGTGTACCATGGAATGTTTAACTGATTAAGTTGATGCATGACTATCATTTTGATAAGGGAGTGGTGAAAGAGACTTTGCATTTGATGATCATAATCTCTCTTTTGGGCAATAAATTCCATCTTATCAATGCTCCGGTAGATATAATAGGGTATATGAAGCATTCTGACCCTAGTGAAGTGCATGAGGAGCCAGATATGATAGGAATAGAGTCTAGAAAACCTTCCCTCATAGGTGAAGTAGTTCATGGTGATTTTCATCATGGGGACATATCTGTCAAGGAGGTTGGAGAAAGTAAAAATCATCTTTTTTTCATTCTTGTACCTTGGTTTAACATATGGCTCATAAAATAATGATTCAGATTTCCTTGTTTAAACCATATTTCCCCAACATTTTGGATTCCATTAGCAACTGCTATAATGACATTGGACATAGTGAAATTGAACCCAGCAAGGGTGACATGTTTGTCATGAAGGTTAGAAATGAAGAATCTTGTCAACATAGGATGGTACTGGATTATTTGCACTTTTTCACAAAACTCGAAATAGCCTACATTCTTAAAGCATGACATAGTGAGGGGAGATACCATAAGCTCTCTGTGTTTGCTAGTTAATGTCTGATGACTTTCCCTCCCTTCTTATATGTCTTTCTCTTATGTATATCTTCCTCATTAAAACTTTTGTTCTCCTCTTCAGCCATGATTGGTGTCAAAAACCCCAGAGATGATGGAATGAAATGAAGGAATATGAAGTGAAGGGAAGTGTCTAGAAATGAAGGAAATGGGAATATGAAGGGAGCCTAGGTAAGTCAAAAACTTGGACTTAGGGCTATTAGGGATGAGATTGTTTATGGAATAGGGATAGGGAAAAGGGAGAATGATTTTAGGCATGCGAATTTTATTTTAATAAGTAATAGGGTTTCTTGCTTTAGAAACAGGTTTGAATTGACTTCAAGCACAACAATACATCAAAGAGATGATGGTTTGGTCACTTACTATTAAATGAAGCTTGAAGAACCCTTGTGCAAATATTTAGCATCAATTGGTGGAGTGGCATGCTAGTATAGGCTTTCTGGCATTTCCTGGGTGAATGCGCAGCGACCTGCTGAACGCGTAGCAACCCTGATAAATGCGTAGCGACCTCTCTGAACGAGCAGCACCGTTGAAATTTTCACTGAGAACTTCGACCAAATGTGCAGCGTCTCTGCTGAAAGCGTAGCGACCGAGAGAACACGCAGTGACCAGCTCTTTTTTGCCCAGTTACACTCTAAAATTCGAAATTTTTCCCTTGTTGAAGTTTGCTTGAGGCTTCATGACACAAATGGGCTTTGTCTTGAAGTTTTGAGGGCTTTTATACTCTAGTGGATTTGATTTATGAATTTGAAAACCCACTTTCCTTATGTTTCACTTTTCATCTTTCAAACTTTCACACTGATACTCTTTGACTTCCGACTTTTTGTTTTGTAGGTTGATCAGTTAATGGAGTTTGGATTTTCTTTCCTTCAGTTTGGCATGAATTCTTGAGTTGGCAGCTAGACAATGAATTATTACATATAAAAAAACATAAAATTACATTTTAAAATAGAAAATAAATTACATTTTTTATTTCATATCAAAATGACATTTTGATATGAAAATCATATGAAATCAAAATTACAACTTAGAAAATATGATATTTACATAGTGATGATATTCTGTAGATGAAAATAGAAGGTCATTTGAGTCACTCTCTTATGTTTTTTTACTTTATTAAGATGGAATAATGCATTTTTGGACCTTGAAAGACAAAACCCTAATAACCTAATGAGGATTTGAAACCTGATTTCCATGGTTGAATTTTAACTGAGACAAGACATGGTGAAATGAGCTTTTCATAGGTGTTATTATGCTCAGGAAGACATGGAAGTGAGTCAGAAAATGTGGTTCTTTGAGGGAGAGTGAAGTTTTATTGAGGAGGCTACCATCAGTGAAACAATTTTTAGCATAACCTAATGGAATGATATAAAAATTTCGGAATGAGACACCTAAAATGAAAAATGAAGGAATGATATTGATCACTGATGGCAGAATGTATATACTGACACTAATAACATGAACCAATTGATTAAGAGCAGGAATGGCCTTGTAATGTAGATGACCATATATCCTATGCCATAGCTCAATGGGATTGATTTCCATATGAACCAAAGCTCGAGGAGATGGTGTAATGACTCTATATAAGCTTCCTTCATGAACTCCAATAACCCTATCTTTATTGATACTTGAATATTTTCCCCGAAACAAAAAAATTCAATCAACAAAATCAACTTTATACCCTTTATATTCAAAGCAAGAAATTGAAATCAAATTCTTTTTCAAACCTAGAACATATAGTATATTGTTGAGATGTAGCTTAGCTCCATTCTCGAGCTTCAAAGTGCCTCTAATAGCCTAGATTTTTTTTCTCCCAATTCCCCTACATGAGAAGATGGTTCCTTTGATAGAGTGTGAAGTTTTTTACTTTCTCCTACCATTTGTCTTGATGATCCACTATCAATAATCTATGCATTGGCATCATTAAGAAAACCTGTAAGAGTATTCAAGAACCCTTGAATTTTGACCTTGTTAAATAAGTAGTAGAAGATTCTCTTGATCCAGCATTCAGCAGTATTGAATCCCATTCTCATATAACTTATCATAGAGGGAGTAACCATTCCTTTCGAGCCAACAGAGTGATATTCAATATATCTTGACCTTAGCTCTGATACCATGTTAAGAAATCAGTGCAAGTAGATTAGGGTTGATTTCTTCTTTCTTGATAATTACTTGTGAATCATGTTGGATTTTTTTACTACTTTATTATATTTTCTTTCATCAAGAAATTACCAAATTATGTGTGTATGAAGATCATGAAAAAATGAGACACAAGATGTAGGCACTTTGTCAGGGAAAAACCCCTATATAAGCGAAAACCCAATCAAAAATATCTTCCTTCAACAGTTTTTCCAGATACTCTTCAACCTAGAATCAGACCTCCTCCACACCAAGTCAACCCTCTCTTATAGTAGCTTTGATTTAGAACTTCAACCTTGTAGCAATACTTAGATCTATATAGAACTTCAATCCAGCAACTTTGACTTGGTAGCAATAGGCAACAACAGGAAGCAACAGCTGCTTCGAGTTGAAAAAGAGACTTCGATCTCCTAAAGTAACCCACACGAGAGAGAGATGGAGAGAGACCAAAACTTCGATTTTTTCCTTCCCTTCCTTATTTTCCAACTCCACACTCCTTTTCGCTTCCTTCTTCAAATTCACACTTTTTCCCATCTATTTCTAGGATATCGAACTTGTGATAGAGTGTGTGTCCAAATGAATTCGAACTGCTTCAATATATAGGCTTCTGGTGAGGTCGAATTTCCCAATTTGAGGCCGACTTGATCTCCCTGAGGTCGACTTGGTGTGGAGGTGACATAATTCATTTTTTACTCAAAAATAATTCTTTTTATATGATTCAAAAGCCTAAGAAGGGTTTCATAAAATTTACAATGACTCTAATGACTCAATATTAATCCTAGGAGTCCACAATGGGGAATTTGACTAATAAACATGATGACCCAAGCATGAAACCCATGCTTTAATTCATTGTAATAATTATAAAATTTATTTTGACAAGTACATTACATAATGACTCAAATTCATTTATGAAGACTAAACATAGTTACATTTTTCAACAAAAAGAAGGGTACGGGAAATAATAAACAAGAAAACCCTTCACAGAAAAATAGAAAAATCAGTCTCCTTGTCTCATCTGTAATGAAGAGAATTTTTCCAAGGATTGTCCACATCAAGTAGAAATTAATTGATTCTTGAAAGCTTCATCTATTTCACCTGGCGTGTTGACAAACCCTTTCCCAAACCAGGAGACAAATATGGTTGCGAAAAACCTATCCTCCTCTTCCCAAGTATTGGTGCTAGCGAATACTCGAAATAAGGAAGATGTCTTGGTGGAAACATGAAATAAATACTATGGTAACTTGAATCCTTCGAATGGAAAGGATATTGATCAACCTTCTAGTTTGACTCCACCTAACTCTAATCCTCTGTAAGTTGAGAAACCAACTATTGAATTGAAGATTAAACCCCCCCCCAAGGGATTTATTCATAAATAATATTTTAACCCTCATGTGAGAGTTGCACAGAATTATAACATAGTTGGCGATATCACTTAAGATCCTTCGGCTATGTCGGCTCTCTAAGTTTTGCATAATTGTCCTACTCAAAGGAAGTCATTGTTAGCGGCAATTGGAGTCGATCCTTCACATTTAGGTCTTGATCAAAGGCTCGGTATTAAGCTCAAAAATTAAAGTGCTCATAATTGATTAGAAACCAGCATGTCGCCATGAATCCAACGCAACTCGTTTCATCGAAAACCAACTACGGATGAAGAAGTTATAGCATGTTGATCGCCATTCAGAACAGGCAAATTTATAATAATAATAATAATAAAATAAAATAAAAAATAAAAATAAAGATGTAGAACAGTGATAGGTTGATGACATGGCAGCCCAGTTAGCATGCAGGGAATATTATTCATTTTTTTACCAGTGACACTGTGACAAGTGTCACAACCGGATTCGCCAGTGAAATTTGAAGGTGAAATTATTTTAGGATTTGTCTCCTAAGGTTGAATTCGATTTTTTTTTATATGGATGGGTAGCCAACCATAGGCTAACACATGGTGCAGCCAAGGGACGCCATGTGCCTCCTCTAGTGGACCCTCTCCAACTCCTAAGTTCAAATTTCAATTTTATATGGTGGCATTATTCACATATTACAAAGGTCTCTTCCAAATCAAATTTCCATAGTTCGTTGGCATGATTTATATTAAATTAAGTTCAACCATAGTTTCAGACCTTAGGATATAAATGATCACATTTTATTTAAACCATAGTCTGAATACGGGTTAATTTTCATGGTGAAAAATGTATACAACGATGGGTAGAGGTTGAGGCTCAACCCCGCAACCTCCCCCACTCCACTCTCTGCCCATACCAATGGGCCATTACAATGGTTCTTAATAACATATGCTTTCGTTGTATATTTATTGTTAATTGAATACTCTGATGGGGGTTTGGAGGGGGCCAGCCCCCTCCCCATATGACTATGCCGCAAGGACCAGGGGCAGAGTAGAACACAAAGAGCGGATTTTAACTCCTAAACATGCGATTATCACACTAATCCGATATTTATGATTGATTAAACAGTGGTTTATGAAACGTGTTTAAGGCGCAGTTAAGATGCGCTTATCCATAGTTAAGTGTAGTCTTAACTTATAATTAATCAAGTTCTTAATGGTGGTAGAGTTAGCGGAAACACTATTTTCGGCGTAATCACCAATTTGTCGGACTTATCTAGAGTCTTCTCCAGATTTGGAGGAGGATTCTAGGGAAAAATTGAATGAGCCATATCTTAAGCAATTTTCGACCAATTTTGGCTCAGGAATAGTCATTCCTAATAGATTGGCATGCTCTGAACACATTGGAATAGGTTTCAGAGGTAGTGGAGAAATTATACAGGTGTTTTTGTCACTTTTAATAAAATTGAAGCCTAGGGCCACCATGAAGGAAGGTCATGCCTAGATCAGTTGAAGGCCAAATGGAGTGAATGAATCGTCATTTCTGATAGATTTCAACATTTTGAACTCATTGGAGTATGTTTCAGAAGCTTTTGATGCATGTAAACAACAATTTTTTCACTATTTATCTAATATAGAGGCCCAAGCCATGGAAGCTAGACCAAGGAGATGTAGCCCAGGAGGGGTGAACTCCTTCATCAAAAGTCTGTGTTGATGGATCAATTATGATGGTTTATTGTGTATATTGTTGTTGTTGTTCAGCATTTTATTTTCATACTTTATGCTCTTGAATTCACTTTAAAAAATCAGTTAATTTACCTTTTTGACACACATAAGCAACAAGGAAACATGTGTACAACAAGCATAAGATCATAAAATAAATTTTAAATCTGAAAATGAAATTACATAGAAAAACTAACATTCATACTCATATCAGGTCTTGTTGTGTTTAATCATGAAAACCATACCCCTAAACTTCCAACTCAACTTGTATTCATGATACAAATTGTGGTTATAAATAAAAATGTCTTCTACATGATAGTGGACAAGGTGGCTATGCTTGCATTATGTCGCTATCATGTTCGAAAGCTTTAGGTTCTCTATCACTTACCCAATCATCAATAACCCTTAAAGCCTTTAACGAAACAGGGTTCAAACCTTATGGGATATTAAACTCATTGCAAGTGGAATTAGTAGGTAAGACAATCTTAGTAGAGTTCAAATTCATTAATGGATCATTAGATTATAACCTCTTACTGGGTGCTACTTGGGTTTATGTTATGGAAGTTGTAGTCTCGTCTTATTTTTGGATGATTTATTTCCCTCATCAAGGGGGAATTATGGCTATTGATAAGCTTTCCTTTTTCACGGTTTATTCCCATACTAATGGTAACATACTGCTCATGGGTAAAACCCCACTTCCTTATGATAACGTTGGAGTAGGATTATTAAAATATTCATCCTTAATGGGAACTTTCGTGCTCCCTCCTCCCAAAATTTCCACTGTGGTTTCTCCAATTAATATGGTTTATTCTATTAATATTCCCTATGATCACTAGATAGTACATGATAGTTCCAACATCGACTCTATTGGAGATTGTATGCCACTTAATCCTATTGAGTTAGATAATGAGGCTATTCACCTAGTTTGCCCAACAATTTCTGAAAACAGTGACTTAGTAAACTTGGTTGATTATCCATCTAAATATTTAGATTTAGTTTCCCATTATGACCCTTTCAAATACATCTTTCCCACCAAGGAAAGCACCATGGGTATCATGATGTCAAATGAGAAACCCTAGGATGATAGTCATCATCATTCCTTGCCTCAACCAAAAATTCTTGTGAAAAATTTTCAAGGATTTTTATCACCCAAGATTACTGAGGAACCTCAAAATATTATCTCCATTCATGAGGTTGTTTCTGAGAAGAATCTATTGAATATAGAGCAAACCATTCCCCTCAATATCTCGGTCAAACCCAATATTGTTGAAAATGTTTATATAGGTGCCTCTTGTTCTCCAGTTGAGATTAAAATTTATAAGTCCTTGTTTCAAGAATTTCGTGATGTGTTTTATTGGACCTATGAAGAGATGTCAGGCATTGATACAAATATCATTGTGCATGAAATTAAAACATATTTGGATGCCAAACTTGTTACACAACGTTTATGTTCGGTCAACCCTAATAAAGTTGTTACGATTAAAGTAAAAGTTGAGAAAAATCTTCTTGTTGGTTTCATTTATCGTGTTCCTTTAACCGATTGGGTCTCAAATATAATTCCTGTAATGAAAACAGGGTATGATCCAAGTATGTGTCAATTACTGGGATATTAACCGAGTTTGTCCTAAAGATAATTACCCAACCCCTTTTATCGACAAAATTGTTTATGATTGTTCCAAAAGTGAGAATTTATCGTTTATGGACAGTTTATCTGGCTACAATCAAATAAGCATAATCCATTCATACTATCATAAGATTCCATTCATTTTTCCATGGGGTACATTTTCTAATCTCTAACATCCTTCCAGTCTTAAGAATGTAGGAGAAACTTTCCAATGGGTAATGAACTATGCTTTTCATGACATTAAGCATGTCATGTAACCATACTTCGATGATTTTCCCACCCATTCTCAACATTTTCAAGACCATCTGATGCACCTTAGAGAAATATTCTTACATAGTTGACATTATAACATACCATTAAACCCGCACAAATGTGTATTTTTTGTTCAATTCGATTGACTTCTAGGATTAGTTGTGTCCAATAAGGGGATTTGTATTGATCCGTTGAAATTGCAGACAATTCTTGATTTTCCTACTCCTTCCACTCTCATTCAATTACAATGTCTGCAAGGGAAGGCTAAATTTCTACGAATTTTTGTTCATAATTACGCAGAACTTACAAAAGGATTTACTCGTTTATTGAAAAAATGGGTTCCCTTTCATTGGGATGATACCGCTCAAAACGCCTTTTATGCCTTGAAATATGTATTAGCCTGAGCATCATTACTATATCCCCCTAATTATCATCAAGCCTATTTCATGTATCTTGTTGCAATTGTTACCACTATCTCTATGGTATTGGTACAAGAAGATGACTTAGGTGACAAACACCCTATCTACTACTTGCACCATAAATTGACTGATATTGAAGCCAAGTACTCTCATGTTGAAAAGTTAGCTTTGGCAGTTGTGCAAGTTGTTCAAATATTTTTCCACTACATTTTTCTTTGCACAATTATTGTATTTTATGATTGAAACTGTAGAAATTATATAACATATGCATGTATAAATCCAAATTCTCCCGATCTAAAAATATTTATCTTATTTCTAAATACAGAATCCTTCCACTGTTAATCTTTTGTGGAAATTTAAACTCAATTGCAAACACATGAAGCAATAAAAACAATCACACATAACACAGTTGTTTAACGAGAAATCCTGAAGCTAAAAACCCCAACTATCATATATTATGTATCATGGAGATCATGTAACAATCTCATACAAACCTTAGTACATCAAGCTCTCAGTACAATCAATCGTCACACACTAACATGAAAAAATATGCAAATCCATGCACTGATTTCTTGCCACATGATAGCCTCCCTCCACTGCGCAATCCCTGCTAAAGAAGACCCCTGAATGAATTCGAATCTACCTTGCCTTGACTACGCAATCCTCACTGGAAACTCCAATGTGTGTGTGATGCAATCAATGCATCACTATAGTCACAACAGATAGTCCATCTCACCCTTTCACCTATCTCTCCACTGGGTCTCCACTGGAACTGACATGCACTATAGTTAACTGTTGTATTTGTTCAGTTAATTAATGAGTTATTATTTGTGAATTAAATCACTCCACTCTTACTAGTGTATCATTCAGTTAGACTAGATACAACTAGCTCAACTGAGTTTAACTGAATAACAACTCCATGAACTACTCTTCCAACTTTGTCATAAATTTTCCACTTCAGTTCTAACTGAGTCCTCCATGCATGAACCACCAGTAAACCCTAGGAATTGCGTAATTCCTTCAGCCCACTGATTTTCCAAATCTGTACACTGAAATTAAGTGCTCCAAGAGAATAAGTTGATATTTAGATTCTGATTATTATTAAGGGTTAATAATAATCGACACTTCTATTTGTAGATCGACGATCTATAAATAGACTTCGCCCAATATTCTAAAAATAGAATTTCATCTATTTTTCCAACTTGACCAACCATCCACAAATAGCATCCTGCAACTTCTAAAATATGATCACCGTGTCTAAAAATAGACATAGTCTAAAAATATACTTACACCTAAAAATAGCCTGCGGGCCCACTTAGTGAAGGTGAATGATTTTCACTAAGCTCATCATCTTGTTGAATCTCAACACTCCCTCTCAACAAGATAGGGATTATCCTTCACCCTGATTCTGCTTCTATGGTATTCGAATTTTCTCCTGGTGAGCGCCTTCGTTAGAATGTCTGCATCCTGATCTTCCGTAGGAATGTACGGAAGCAACATGATCTTCCGCTGCACACAATATCTGATATGATGATACCAGATATCAATATGTTTAGATCTATCATGAAACACTAGATTAATCAAGAGTTTAATGCAACTCTGATTATCATAATGTATCACTGTAGGATCTAAATGTGAATCGAAAAAACCAACCAAGATCTTCCTCATCAGATAGCCTCACATGCAGCTTGACTTGCTGCCATGTATTATGCTTCCACTGAACTGAGTGCCATGGATCTTCATTTCCAGTTGTACCAAGAAAATTCTGTAGATCCGATACTGAAAACCCCTCCTAATGTGCTCTTTTTTTCTGTTGGGCTGCCTGCCCAATCTGCATCCGTGAAGCCATGAAACTTCACCTCATCTGTCTTTTTGTACCATAAGCTATACTTAGATATGCCCCTAGGATACCTCAGGACATGATTTCCTGCCTTCCAAAAGAGCTTGGTAGGCTTAACCATCGCTTGTGAAAGCTGGTTCACTGCATAGCATATGTCTAGTCTTGTATTAACTAAATACATGAGCGAACCCACCAATTGTCGATAGACAGTGGCATCCATTACCTCTGCCGATGTAGCATCCTCTTTCCTCCAATTTCCTGGAAGAGGAGTGTCGATAGGCTTGCAACCTTGCATGTGAAACTTCTCTAGTATCTCTCGGGCATACTTGCCTTGAGACACAAACAGTTCACCTTCCCGCTGTCATATTTCCAATCCAAGGAAATAATGAAGGAGGCCCAAATCCTTCATCTCAAACTCCTTTGCAAGATCTACCTTGCATGAGTGTATCAACTGATCATCACTCGTTAGTATTAAATCATCAACATAAATAACAATGATTAAAAGCTTACCCTACACCACAATTTGGTATAGGTTTGCATCCACCTCACTCTTGGTGAAGCCAAGTCCAGTGAAATAGTTGTCGATCCATGTGTACCAAGTATGAGGTGCTTGCTTCAGCCCATACAGCGCACTTTTGAGCTTGCCCACAAGTGACTCACTGCTGAAGATCTCAAATCCTTCAGCCTGCTCAATGTACACCACTTCCTCAATGATCCGATTAAGGAACGCAGTCTTCATGTCCATCTAATGAATGTGCCAACCCATCTGCACTGAGAGAGAAAGGATGGTCCTTATGGAAGAATACTGTGCGACAGGTGCAAAGGTTTCTTCATAATCAATCCCCTCAATCTGTGATAAGCCTCAGGCAAAAAATATTGCCTTATACTTCTCGACGCTCCCATCAGCAGCTTTCTTTACCTTGTAGATCCATCTTGATCCTACAACTTATTTACCCACCGGCCTTGGAACAATCTCCCAAGCACTGTTTCTGACAATGGAGTCATACTCCTCCACCATGGCATCTACCCATGTGGGCTCCTGCACTGCTTCTTCAAAAGAAGATGGCTCTTTCATGATACACTTTCTCATGAGAGCCATGTATCTAGTAAATCGGTCAGGTGACTGCCTCTATCTACGTTGTGATGTAGGGACTCCTACATTCTGTGCCGCATCAAGCTTTTGTGGTACGCTTTTTTCCTTTTCTGATGTTTGGTTCTGCATGAGTGGACTCCTCCACTCCATGAATCTCCTCATGTGGTCGATCCACATCTAGAGGCTCATCTTTGGGAACAAAAAGTTCCTCCTCTTCATGCAAGTGTAGCTCCCTCTCAAGCGACAACTTCATGGCTTTCACCTCATTGAATTTTATATCCCGTTGCACCACAGTCACCCGACTGTCTGGAAAATACACACGATAATTATGGGGTGTTTCTGTGTACCCCACAAATATCCCAACTTCTGCAGTCGGCTCTAGCTTGTTCGTGGCGTACTTTGTCACATGAATGTAAACAGACGAGATAAAAATATTCAAATGAGAAATATTAGGCCTCTTACAAGTAAAATATTCTTCAGGTGTACTCATGCCAAGTACTCTATGAGGACAATGGTTTTGCACATAAACCGCAATGTTGTATGCTTCTGCCCACAAGTGCATTGGTAGGTCCTAGTCATGCAGCATAGCTCGTGCAGCACCCATGATCGTTATGTTCTTCCTCTCCGCGACCCCATTCTGATGTGGGTTATGAGGCGCTATTAGTTCTCTTCGAATTCCTTCTTTTCTACAGAAGTCTTTGAATTCGCCCGAGATATATTCACCACCATTATCGCTCCGTAGAGCCTTCACTTGCTTCCCCGACTCCTTCTCCACCAATGCTTTAAACTCACAGAACTTTGAGAATGTTTCACTCTTCTTCTGCATGAAGAAGATCCAGCATCTACGAGAATATTTATCAACAAAAATAACATAATACATGTGTTTTTTTGTTGAAGCAACTGAGAAAGTTCCACACAAGTCTGTCTGAATTCTCTCCAGGATCATCGAAGCACGGTTCTCCTTCTCATGAAAGGTGGTCTTCACAAACTTACCCATAGTACATCCCTTGCAGTGATCTGACTGCGCAAGAGTGCCCTTGGGAAGTCCAGTAGAAATCTGCTGCAAAATATTCAAAGCACCATGGTGAAGATGGCCCAAACTCCTGTGCCATAATTTTCCCTCATCCTGTCTCACCACTTCTTCTGCTTTTCCCATCATTCCAGCGCAGCCATCTACCTCCAGCTTGTAGATATTCTTAACTTGAATCCCTATCCTCTTGGTTTTACCCGTTGTTTTATGTCGCAGGAAATCTTTTCCCTCACTGAAAACAACGTCATAACCTCTGTCTTCCAACATTGCGACCGAGACCAAGTTCTTCTTCAGACCTGGAACATGCATAACATCTTTCAACAGAAATGGATTTCCTGACTCACTCTCAAAGGTAACGGTCCCAATGTCGATCGCACTGTATCGACCATCGTCGCCCATATCTATATGCATTTGGAGATCCTTCTCCTCCAAGTCACTAAACAACTCCTTGTCTCTCGTCATATGGAAAGGCACACCACTATCAAGATACCACACCGATCCCATTGAGGTTGAAACCAAGAATGCGATCAAAGAGAAATCAAGTTAAAATTGTGAGGCTAAGGCCTCACCCGCTGTGGCTCCAGCAACCTTCTTGTTCTTGTTCTTCTGTGGGCAGTTAGTGGCGAAATGCCCATGTTCGTGACAGTGAAAACACTTCACCTTGGACAAATCCTGCTTCTTGCCTTTAGCTTCAGATTTTGGATGGGATTTATTCCCCTTCCCCTTACTTTCTTTGGCAGCCAAAGCTCAATTCTCTTCATCATCATTCTTCGATGAAGATCCATCCCTGGTACTTCGCCTTATCTCCTCCTGCACAAGATCTTACCAAAGTCACTCCCAACCCGGAAGTTTCTCTCGTCCATTGACAGAGTCTTCGTAGCTATGCCAACTCTTCGGAAGCCCAAGGAGAGCCGAGCTCACTAAGTCATCATCATCAATAGTAATCCCCACACTTCCCAGTTCATCCCTACAGTGGACAAACTTTGTGAGATATTTTGGAATACTGTCGCCCTTCTCCATTTTTATTTTTCTGAGCTTATCTTTTAGCGCCAACTTCCTCTGGTCACTGCTACTTTGGAAAAAACATGTCAAAGCCTTCCAAATTTAAAATGGAGTGGCTTTCCCATAAAGGTTTGACACAATATGGTCCTTCACACCTTCCAACAGAATTCTTCTTGTCTTTTCTACCTTCTTTTGCCATGCATCAAGTAATGCAGCATCGCTAGAACCAGGCTTAGGAACATCGCTATCGACGAACTCCTTCAGTCCATTATCTTCCAGCACTACCTCCATCCTATCCTTCCAGGCTATGTAATTCAATTTTCCCTCAAGGGCATACTCCAATAGCAACCCATTGAAAGACATTTCAATGTATACTCAACTGTCGCACCAAGAAATTTCTGCAGCAAATTCAAATTGTCCACCGGCGCAAACTCAACAATTCTTCTCAATTGCAATCTTCAAGAATTAACACTGCTCCAATACCATGTAGAAATTATATAACATATTCATGTATATATCCAGATTCTCCTGATCTATCAATATTTATCTTCTTGCTAACTACAGAATCCTTCCACTGTTAAACTTTTGCGGAAATTTAAACTCAATTGCAAACACATGAAGTAATAAAAACAATCGCACATAACACAGTTGTTTAACGGAAAATCTTGAAGCTAAAAACCTCAACTATCATATATTATGTATCATGGATATCATGTAACAATCTCATACAAAGCTTATTACATCAATCTCTCAGTACAATCAATCGTCACACACTAACATGAAGAAATCTGCAAATCCATGCACCGATTTCTTGCCACCTTATAGCCTGCCTCCACTACTCAATCCCTGTTGAAGAAGACCCCTGAATGAATTTGAATCTACCTTGTCTTGATTGCGCAATCCTCATTGGAAATTCCAATGTGTGTGTGATGCAATCAATGCATCACTATAGTCACAACAGATAGTCCATCTCACCCTTTCACCTATCTCTCCACTGGGTCTCCACTGGAACTGACATGCACTGTAGTTAACTGTTGTATTTGTTCAGTTGATTAATGAGGTATAATTTGTGAATTAATTAACAAATTAATTCACTCCACTCTCACTAGTGTATCATTCATTTAGACTAGATACAACTAGCTCAAATGAGTTTAACTCCATTAACTGAGTTAAATTGAATAACAACTCCATGAACTACTCTTCCAACACTGTCATAACTTTGCCACTTCAGTTCTAACTGATTCCTCCATGCATGAACCACCAGTTAACCCTAGGAATTGTGTAATTCCTTCAGCCCACTGATTTTCCAAATCTGTACACTAAAACTAAGTGTTCCGAGAGAATAAGTTGATATTTAGAGTCTGATTATTATTAAGGGCTAATAATAATCGACACTTCTATTTTTAGATCGACGATCTATAAATAGACTTCGCAAAATATTCTAAAAATAGAATATCATCTATTTTTCCATCTTGACCAACCATCCACAAATAGCATCCTGCAAATTCTGAAATATGATCACCATGTCTAAAAATAGACTTACACCTAAAAATAGCCTGCGAGCCCACTTAGTGAAGGTGACTGATTTTCACTAAGCTCATCATCTTGTTGAATCTCAACATAAACCCTATGACTTGCATCCTATCACGTCAATTTATAGGGATGAAACACTCGTAGTGGATCGGTATCCTCCAAGAGTTTGATTTGTAGCTCATTAAATCCAAGTCTAAAAAATCTTTAGTCTTTGTTGAACTGATATGCGACCTTCGCTCTCTTGAGTCAGAATCAAGAACTAATGACTTTCTCCTTGATGGAACATTGTTTCTTATCAACTCCTCTGGTCCATGGTATGAAGATAGCATCGTTTATCTCCAAACCCAAAATTTCCAGCCTAAAACCACTCATTCCGGTCAGTGTTGAATTTGATACCAGGCTCGCCATTACATCATAATCAGCGACACCCTTTATCACCGTGTTGTCGATATGATTTTCTAATAGTGCCTCATTGATGAGGAGGTCGAGAAATATTTGAATGATTTTTTTGCGTGTGGAGAACATATGTATGTATATGCTACCACCCAAAAAATATTACATGTCGGTTACTTTTGGTCGACTATGTTCAAAGGTTGTATCCTAGCAATCCAAAAGTGTCATGCATGTCAGATCCATAACCATAAATCCCGTGACATCTTGTCATTTTTGGACCATTTTCCAAAAGGGGTATCGACTTCATCGCATGTAACCTCGCTCGGTCGGGGGGGAATGGTTACACAATCATTGCAATAGGTTATTTTAATAAATGGGTCGAAGCAATGCCTACATATGAAAAAAAATGGCAAAATCATTGCTTTATTCCTCCTTAACCACATTATTGTGAGATTGGTGTGCCACAAGCTATAATCATGGACCATGGAAAACATTTTTACAATTACATGATGTCTGAACTAACTTCCAAGTTGGGATTACAACATGATAGTTCAACTCCCTACTACCCATAATCTAGTGGGTAGGTAGAAGCCATTAATAAGGTCTTGAAAACAATAATTCAATGTATGGTAGGGATTCTATAAAACGAAATGGCATACTATCATTTTTTCAGCTTTTTGGGCATATCGTACATCTGTCTAAACCGCAATTGGATTTACACCTTTTCGGATGATGTATAGTATGGAATTGGTTCTTCCAATTGAATGTGAAATTATGTCATTGAAATTTGTCATGGAACTTCTCCCTACTACCTCCGTCGAAAAAGAACACTTTTTTCACTTAACTCATCTAGATGAGACTTGACGTTATGTCGTGATGGCTAATGAAGCTCACAAAAAACAAATCAAACCACAATTTGAAAAAAAAAAAAAAAAACCTTGTGCCTTTTTGGAATGTGATTTGGTCCTCTTGTATGACCAAGAATTCGATAAATTAGAAGCCAGGAAACTCAAACCAATGTGGTTAAGTCCATATATAGTTAAATGCGTACTTGCAAAAGGGGCCTACGAGCTTGTAGACTTTAACAAAATTCCTTTTGCATAACCCTGAAATGGGTTGTACCTCAAAAATTAATATGCTTAGATTTTTTATACATAGTCACTGCGTACATACTATATAGGTTTGTTGGTGTGTTTGTAATCTGTTTTCTTGATATTTTTCTACTGCCTTTACTTATCTTGGATTACATTTGATTTGCAGGTGTTGGTGTTACCTCAACCATATGTTGGTTATGATCATGGTGTTAGGCATAGTACCCAGAACCTTTCCTCTACAATATTGTTAAATATATGCTCCTAATGATAAGTTAGTGAGTTTGCAAGGGATTTGCATCAGTCTGTTATGCAACCAGCTCACAAAACAGAAGAAAAGATAGATCAACGACTTGAAAAATATCCTCTTCGGGGGGGAAATCTCCTTTACATCACATAAATGAAAAATGTTTGGATGATTCAAATGAAAAAACCTCCTTTCTATATATAGGAGTCTAATGGGTCACAATATAATCAGAGCCTACATAACAATAATAATGTAAGGGCACAACAATAACAATAGTGGGATTCTATGGGGCACAATAATAACAATATGGGGACTACATGGGCACAACAATAAAAATAAGGGGGCTATAGTAACAATAACAATAAGGGGCTACACTAGTATTATAGGGGCTTAACATTCCCCTCTCCTTCAAAAAAGTTGTCCTTAACGCTTGAGTAGTTTTGGATGCTTCTGTATAAAATTCTCATTCTCACATGTGAAATCTTCAGTGGGTAATTTCTTCCACTTTATGAGATACTTTTAAATTGATCGATTTCGTAGTTGTCAAGTTCTTTTTTCCATGATTGCTTCAGGTTCAAATATGTTTTTTCCTTTCTCGCCAATTTCTGGCAATATTGTTTGAACTAGGAGCTTGTCACTTATCACCGTATTTAAGCATAAAACATGGAAAATTGGGTGCTCTCAGGAAGATGCAGGGAGCTCCAATTTGTGTTCCATATTACCAATATTTTGCAAAACCTTGTAAGGACCATAGTACTTTGGTGATAATTTATTATATTTCTAAGATTACTAAAGGTATATTTGTTTGTATGGTTGTAGCCGTAAAAATACCCACTCGCCTACATCAAAAATTATTTCGTTGTGATGTTGATCTGCATATTGTTTCACTCCATTTTGCGCAAAAGTGATTTTATCCTTTAAGAGCTGGATAACTTGTTTTTGATGCTCGATGTGATCTTGCACTGCTTAAACGTTAGAATTTTCTCTAAAAATGATGTGATGGATGGCAGATGATATCCATAAAGTGTCATAAATGGGGTCATTTTTTCTACAGTACGAAAGGAAGTGTTATACCACCATTCAGACAAAGAAATTCACTTGACCGATTGTGTTTGTTTATCAAATACAAAGAAACGAAGATATACTTCCAAACATTTGTTCACTATCTCGGTTTTCCCACAAGATTAAGGATGATAAGATGAGATATGACCTAGTTGAGTAACTAGACAAGAAAATAATTGCGTCCAAAAATTTCCAGTGAAAATGGGATTTCTGTCGTTTACAATAATCTTTGGGTTTCCATGTAGCTATTGATTTTTTTCCATAAATGCAGTAGCAACTATACTAGCTTTAAATTGATGAGATAATGCACAAAAGTGTGCATACTTGGTAATTCTATCAACTACGACCATGATGACACTCTTTCCTTCGGACTTGGGTAAACCTGTGATAAAACCCATTGAAACCTCCTCCTACTGTTGAATTGGAATGGATAAAGGTTGTAACATACCGAGGGTCTTAATTGTCTCAACTTTATTTTTTTTGCAAACCAAACATTCCGCCACAAAATTTTGAATATCAAATTTGAGGTCATTCCAAAAAAATTCCTTCTTGACCCTGTGGTAAGTTTTTAAAAATCCTGAGTGCCCTCCTAAGGGAGAGGTGTGCAATTCCAAAACGAATTTTTTGTTTCAGTTGGGAATTATTACAAAGATATAAGTGATATTCGTACCATAATGAATCATTTTTATAGCTAAATGTATCAAATGTACTAGGATCTTGCTACAAATTTTGAATGAGTGTCCACACTTATTCGTCATTCTTCCATTCATCCCTTGCTTCGGTTATCCAATATGGTTGGATAATAGAAATGGAACAAAGTAATGCTTCCACGTCCTCATCCTTTCTTGGGAGTGCATCTGCAAACATTTTTCTTCCCTTTTTTGTATATGATTTCAAATTCATAACCCAAAATATTTGTGACCCATTTCTTCTATTCTTTTGAAAACAAGCTTTGTTCCAAAAAGTATTTAAGACTATCATGATATGTTTTTACCTTGAAGTGTCTTCCTATTAGGTAAGGTCGCCATTACTTTAGTGTATGTAGTATTTCCAATGTTTCCTTCTCATAAATAGGTTTGTGTAAATACTTTCCTTTGATTGGATGACTTTCCAAAGCAATGGAGCTTCCTTCCTTCATTAAAACAACACCAATTCCATTTCCCTAGGCAACACATTCCACAAAAAAAGTTTTTGTGAAGTCTGGCGTAGCTAATACCGATGCTTAGCATATTGCCTCTTTAAGATTTTCAAAGGCCTTAGTTGCTTATGGAGTCCAATAAAATTCATCTTTATTCAGTAATGTTGTTAGAGGTGTTGCTATTCTCCCATAATTCTTAACAAAATTGTGATAATACCCTGTCAATCCGAGAAATCCTCACAAATGCTTTATGGTTGTGGGGGTTTTCCATTCCTTAATGGATTTAATTTTGTTAGTGTCTACCTTAACACCATCATTAGATACAATATGACCCATATATTCCACCTCCTGTACTCCAAAGAAACATTTGGAGATTTTTTCATACAATTGTTTCTCCTCCAATAGTTTGAGCACCTTGTCAACATGTTGAACATGATCCTTCCAAGACTCGTTGTAGATTAGTATATCATTAAAAAATACTAACACAATTTTTCTAAGGGTTTTAAAATGGAATTCATCAAACATTAAAATGTAGAAGGTGCATTGGTAAGGCCAAAATGCATGACCAAAAATTCAGAATGACCCTCATGAGTTCTAAATGTTGTTTTTGGAATGTCTTCGGTCTTCATTCTAATTTGATGATATCCTGAATGAATATCCAACTTTGTGATATAAATTTCTCCATGTAATTCATCCAATAATTCATCAATGACAAGAATGGGAAATTTATCTTTAATAGTGAGCTTGTTGAGCTCCCTATAATCTGGACACATGTGCCACAATCCATCCTTCTTGTGCACCAATACTACTGGAGCAGAGAAACAACTTTGACTAGTTTGAATTATATTGTCCTCTAACATTTCTACAACCATACATTCAATTTCACTTTTTTGGGAATAGGGATATTTGTAAGGCATGATGTTTGGAAGAACACTTCTTGCAATCAAATGAATAGCATGATCATGATCACAAATAGGTGGGAGGCCTTTGGGAGAAATAGATGATTTCGATGTTTGAACCTCTAGTGAGAATAATTGTGCAATTATGCCTTGTTGTTATTTCTTTAGAAGCTTTATCATGCCATTAGAGATTGTTATCTTTCCTGGTTTACTTGTGATACCCCTTATTTCAACTTCCTTTCCTTCCCAAAAAAATTCAAGAAACTTTCTTGAAAATGAAAAGCTATAGTACCCAAAGATTGTAACCATTGGACTCCTAGTACAACATCAACACCACCAATTGGAATGGAAAGCACTGGAAAATTCAATACATATTTCCCCATGGTTAGCTTGATATTATGGCACTTTCCAGAGAAATTTTATAGTTCCTCCATTTGCAACCATCACTTGACACTATGGTGCTGGATATAGGAAGAAATTCAATTCCTTGGCTATCTTACAATGAATAAAATTATGGGTACTACCTGAATCAATCATCACTATTACATTTTTACTTCTTGATATGTCCTTCTATCTTGAGAGTTTGAGGAGTGGTAATTCCTGCCAATGAATTACAATATATGGTCAGGTTCATTTCTTATTTATATAGGGTTGGTTCCTGGTGTATATCCTCGTCTTTTGAAGTTTCTTGTTTCTTTTCTTCCTCCTCTTCACAATTTCTGTAAAATAATTTATTCTCAGCACACTTATGACCTTTAGTGTATTTTCTATCACAATCGTAACAAATCCCTTTTTCTCTTTTTTATTCCAATTGTTTTGGTGTAAACCTTGTAGGTTGTGTAAGGCTAGGAGCAACAACACTTCTATCTTTATAGTTGTAAGCGGTAGGCTTCCTTGTTGCTATAATTTTTCTTCCAATTTTTCTTGCCAACCTGAATGCTTTCTCCAATGAATCAGGTTCCCAAACATGAAACTCATGTTGTATGTTATCATTTAAAGTCCCTATGAAGACATCAATCCTATGCTCCTATGGAATATCATTTACCCTTATATTCAATTTTTGGAAGTCCTCAATGTGCTCCGCCATTGAACCCTTTTGTTTGAGATTTATAAATTGGCTAAAGAAGGTGATATTATTTGTATCCTCATATTGTGCTATCATTTCCTCCGTAAAAATTTTCCAAGTGACAAGTGGTTTACTAGAACAAAGCCATTGATACCATACAAACTAATTGGTTCTAAATATAAAGTTGCAATGCAATAAATATAAAGGTATGTTATCAGTTTGTGTGTGTTGCACATTATGGAGATCAAAATATTGTTCCATTTGTATTATCCATGTTACCGGATCCTTGCCATCAAATTTCCTCATATCAATCTTTGGAATATGGTGGGTCTTAAATCCAATGTTAGAGTCTATGAAATCATGATTAACATTTCTTTTGTTGTCTTCATGAGTTTTATATAAACATTTTAGCCATTAGGAAGCATTTATTTTAGCAACTTTGTCAAGCCTTCCTTCAAACCTCCCATGTCTCCCTTTAAACCATTCTTCAAATCTACCATGTTGCCTTTCATTTTTTCTTTTATGCCATCCTTCAAACCTTCCATGTCTGCTTTTAAGCCATTATTTAAACCATCCATATTAGCTTCCATTTCAGTTTTGGTTACTCTTTGCGAGAGAAAAATTTCTTGCACTTGGTCTCATAATTTTTATATATCATGTTGCATTTCTTCCTCTTCTTCATGTGTCACAGTAAAAATTTCTGGTTTCTTAATAGGTGTTTCCATTTTCTTGATTCGAGTCATTTTGGAATCAAACTATGATATTTATGCTTCGTTAAGGCCCTTGAATCACTTCAAATTGATTTTTCAAACAAAACTTATGCAAATTTTAAAAAAATACACATTTTTTTCTTTCTTTGTAGAAGCTTGATATTGAATGTGTTGTATTTTTGTAATATCAGATCTCCAAGGTCTAAAATTTTATCCTATGGTAGCCCTCTGAGTCTTCTTTCGAATCCCATAAGTCAGACCGAGATTGTATTCCTCAAGAAAGAGTTATACAAAATCTCCCATGATGTCTTGATTATATACTTGTTCAATAGAACGAACTTGTACGGCATGACACATGTCACAGTTTTTGAACTTCGGCCCTGAAACTGCTACACAAAAAACTACATTCTGTGAGCTTTCAGACAATTTTTACATGATTCAAACTTGATGCCTGAAATGGAGGTTATGAATGTTTTACCTAGGTCACTTGTTTGAGACTAAATTTTGGAGCATGCTAAAACCCTAACTTTCCCAAATCATATCTCAGTAATTATAGCAAACCAAGATCTGAAATTTTTACAAGAAGTGCACCAATATTTCGTCTATACATGAATTTCAGCTTTTGAAGCCTCGTAGAAAAAAGTTATAGTGAAAATTCCAAGATGAGTTGTTTGAAGAAGTGGAACCCTAGAATTCAAAGCTATGATACCAAATGTTATGTAACCAAATCACAAAACAAAAGAAAATGTAGATCAACGACTTGAAAAATAAGCTCTTCGAGGGGGAAACTTCCTTTATATCACATAAATGAAAAAATATTGGATGATACAAATTTCAAAAACTCCTTTCTATATATAAGAGTCTAAGGGGTCACAATATAATTAGAGCCTACATAACAATAAGAATGTCAGGGCACAACAATAACAATAGTGGGCTTCTATGGGGCACAATAATAACAATATGGGGGCTACATGGGCACAAAAATAATAATAAGGGGACTACACTAACAATAACAATAAGGGGATACATTAGTATTATAGGGGCCTAACCTGGTCACTCAACTAATAATATCATTAAGTATAATGCGATGATCTAACTATTGTCTGATGCCATTTCACGTGGTATTCGTCATTTGGTTGTCGGACTTGATTCACAACTCGTGGTGCTACACTTGAATATCGTTTATTTAGTAAGAATTCCATATGTTGCATATGGTTTTGATAGTTCGCCTCTTAGAGAGACATTTTGACTACATTGAATATCAACATGTGCCCATAAGTATAAATACATTAACAAATTCATTGTCTAATTATATTTTAGACAAATATTTGCAACATTTGTAAATACAATCAGCATCACATATTGTACAAGATAGCAGAACAAAGTAGAAAACATCCATAGATTATAAATTTTAATTATTGTTTGAGCTTTAAGAAAATTGTGTCTGAAACACATATGGTTCATGGCCTACAATATCTGAATACATGCAAAAGATAAAATGTAGCTCTAAATCCCTAGGTGACTAATCACGGTGGTGATCACGATAACAAACGACCACATGAGCAACCTTGCGCAGCAATCATATGATACGAGCTGGCACCCATATAGTGTATCTTTGTAAATAGATTGGGATATCATCAACCACATTGTCTGAAATAGTGCGGGTCAAGCCCTCTACGTGGTGGTCAAACTTGGCTAATGTATCTGCCAAGTTTGGATCTCCTAGCTCATCCATCTCTACCCCACCGACTCTGGCCTGTCCCAACTGTGGTTGCGCTCGTTGATGGAGCAGAGACATGCCCATTGGTCTCACGGGTCTGATATCTACATGTAAAACTGATAATTAGTCTCTGATACATTAAAAAACAAACAAACAAGAAAATTGTAAAACTTAAAAACCAAAATGGCAATGCTTTTTACCTATGCCACCCCATTTCTTACCCTCAGGTAAAATAAGCTTTGGATCTCCATGGAAATATGCTCTGGCATAAGGTTATTCCTCTATCATGATCAGCTTATCTCGCAACCATCTGAAGAGAGTAGGAGTAAACCTCATCATAGGTCCTCCTTTGTGTCGAGTCATCAAGTCTACCCATTGCATCATGTGAGGCTATCTAGGTCCAGGTAGCTCATGAGATATCCGTTGAGGTTGTAATAATGGTACCCTCTAGAAAGAAAATGACACTATGATAGACTCATACCCAAAGTTGTTTAACCGTTCGGTATATTCCCTATTGAGTTTTTCCCTCACATTGACCAAAATCCCTTCGCACCAGTTGAAGATTGTAGGTGCTAGGCACTCCAAAGCATATTTCACTTGAGTCTTTGTATCCATGTGAGGAGCAGCGCTACTGGATAATCGTGTAAGGGTGAATAGTATTTTCTTGAGGGGAAGTTAATCAACATCTTTAATCTCGATTTTCCCATCCTTGATAGGCTAAGCGTGAGGTTGAAAATGGATAGCTATGTAATCCCTCATTGTCGCTCTGCCTCTCCTATATCCAAATAAAGAAATGGGATCCCCTCTATGTGAAAGCCCTGTCAGGAAATATATTTCCTCAAAATATATTATGAAAATATGCTCACCAATCCTGAAATACAAAATACTGCAAATACTCTAACTCGGAAATCATACCCAAAATCTCAAAGAACTTCAGTAGCCCACAATTTCTCAATGCATGGACTGTGGCTAGATCATTTTTTGTCATCATGTCTTACATCTCATGTTCCATTTATCTCCATGATAACACCATTTTCACTCTAGAAAATACCTACAAATAACAAGGAGAACACCCATTAGATCACAAGTGTGGAACATTTTGGGGAAAATTAGCTCAAAACTCAAATTTTCAAACCTTCTTTGCGCCCATCGCACTAATCATTCATGGACAGTGTGTCCCATCGCACTTACCGTCCTTGGTAAGTGTGTTGGGTCACAATTTTTAGTGTGGATTAAACGGACCCATCATACCTCCCGATATAGGAAGAGTGTGGCTGAGGACAATTTCTAGTTCCTAAAAACTCTAAAAATTTCCCAAAAAACACATAAAATTGAAAATGAAATGACGAGAAATGATAGATCTCTTACTTGGAACTGACGACAATAAAAATAGTCCATCATATTGGTCACAATCCTCTGCTGAAGAATCAAGGTAAAAACCACTGAGAGCCCTCTCAAGATGGTAAAATGGTAAATGGTAAAAATAATTTTCTTTTACCTATTTTATAGTCAAAATAAATCATTATTTTAATATTCTTCACCTAATTTTTCCATATATAATGTAATTTTAATGTCTTTATGGTGTTTTGAGCAGGTTAAATGACAATTGGGGAACGTGATGCAGGTTATATATATATTGAAATTGTAAATGCAGGTCATTTTATGAATGAGTACACTTTTGTCGCTTTTTCAGGCTCGTAGAACTTACGAAAAAGGAACCCCCTTGAGTCCTCTTTAAGCCCTTTTAAGTCTGCTAAAACATCAAAACATTATCGAGCACTTTTCTTTTAGAACTCATTAAAGTAAATGAAAATACGTCTACCCAGTATAAGTTTAACCCATTTTCGAACTGGATGGACTATTTACGAAAAATGAACAATTTATTCGAACATGGCTAAAAGGTTCTCATGGGTATTATTTTATGCCTTTTAGGGCCCAAGAGACAAATTTACGGAAAGGAACATCTTGGAATTATTTTTTCACCTCTTTTTCAAACTCTCTAAACATGAAAAATAATTTGAATTGTACCTTCATTGGACTCATAAAACAATTAATCTGCGTAGGACTCGTCAAACATGACGATACCGAACCACTCCTTCTAAAGATTCGTTAAAAATACTTAGAAGGATTCATCTGAAGGATGAACTTATAAATCAATCATATGTTATCCTCATCAAGCATGTCAAAAATAAAGAGTTATTAGCAAAAAATGATTGGGAAATTGGGAAAACATGGCATAAAACCTATTTATGGCAGCGAGTCGCTCTTGAACATGACACTCCCTCACCTCTGTGACTGTTTTGGGTTAGGGAATCCGCTTGCCTCTATGTTGATCACACCTCAATGAAAGCATTCATGTTGTTTCTTTGAGTCAATGCTACCAACTCCATAAAGTGTCATCGATATATTCAAGATAAAATCCACCCTCAATTGACATCTGCTACAACACCTTAAGTCTTATTTCATGTTTGTTGTCCCTGAAACGGCTATTAATCATCAAAATTCTGTCTCAAGTCTTAATGCTTGTTTTGTGTCATTGATGGGGGATACATAAAGGCCCTCCTATGACAGGTCACTTCCTATCGACATCAAAACATTATCCAGGAAGTTGACTTAGAAACTCTCTTCAGTGCCTTAGAGCTTGCATACCTCAATGGAAAGTTTCCTCACTTTCAACAACAAGTTTTCATCATTGGAATTTGACTGGAATATTTGCGTGGTGTTCGACTTCAGGTCATTCATTCACACCTCATAGATTGTGCTTAGTACCTTGAGGTCCATTATCATTATCGGTGGTTCCTCTCACATCTGTTAACCACTTTCATCATTGGCCAGTAATCAAATGGTGTCTAGCATGTTCAACTCCACCACATCTATTCACATGGTTAGATTAGTACTATAGAGTGATGAGGTAGAATACCCCGAATACAATTTCATTCATATGGGCTTTGATTTTAGGATTCATACAATATCTACAAAGTATGATGGTTATGGTCATAAAAGTCATCCAAGCATGGGTCTACCATATGTCATCAGTGGACCTGAATTTTATTATCATACATGTAAAATGGCATATACGCTAAGTATGGGTAGGCCTAACTCAACAATGATATCATGAGGATAATGTATTGTAACAATCAATTGATGATCTCAAATAGTGTATTCTTCATCTGGACTTTTCACATGGTAAAGCACTTCAGTCCTCAGCCATTGCTTCAGATTTTGTAATTTAGGGGGGGAATTGTTACAAGCTGTTAGCCAGCTATAAAATTTGTTATACCAAATGATGGCTCAAAAAATTTTGAGCCTTCAAGGAACAAATTTCATTGCTAAAAATTGTTGGCTCTTGAAGACTCTTGAATGCCTCATGCCTATCCTCTGTCCAAACTTCACTGCTCTTCCCGTTTTACACTTAGAAATCCTGCTGATTCCCAAGCCAGAATACTGCTACAAGCACCATTTCCACCTTCCCCTTCTCCCAAAACTAACTTTCATTTTCTCCCCTTTTCTCCATAAAAATACTCTATTTTCATGATTCCTTTTCTCCCTTTCATGAAAAACCCCTTGACAAGGTTAAAAACTCCTTTTTGCCTTATCAGAACCCCTCTAACCCTTTGAAAATCATCGAAAGACTATAAAGACCCACATTTTGGGCTTATATGGGTCTTAGTCCTTTTTCCCATTTACCCTCGTTCACATCATTTCCCATACGCCCACGGCCCCGCAATCGGGTGCCTATCCGCTTGAAAGTCAAATAATTCCCGGCCAAAGTTAAAACATTGCTTATATATTAAAATCATCGATTTTTATTATTTTATAAAAAAATTCGCTGGTTAAAATATCAGTCAATCTCCACCGTCGATCTAATATACAGATCAACAGTGCGGAGTCTGTCTCCCTGTGGTCCCCGCCATCCATAAGCCGATTGCGAAAACCGTGCGGTATTCATCGCACCGCCTTTGGGGCAAAGGTGGTTTTCTCCCGATCGCTAGCGATTCCATACGCTGGCCGACACGCGTCCTGGGCACTGTTCAGAAAATCGCCATCCATCACACATTATCGTTCGGACGAGGATGCCGCGCGATATCGTCGTACACCGTCCGATCTGAGGCCGCCCATCCGACGGTTATCGCTCACCGAAGTTGCCCGACAGTTAACCGGGCTACGGCGCGTCATTCAATCAATCTCTGTCTTCGATCTGATCTGTAGATCGACGGTCCATATTTCATCCCCCTTTTTCGATCTCCAGTCAACGTTTTCTATTTTGACTTTCCATTTCCCGCTCCCGACCGTCGATCTCTGCGCGATCGACAGCTCAGATTTAAACGTTTCTTTCGCCTTCCTTTTGATTCCTCCGATCAATCCCGACCGTTGGATGATGCCATCCAACGACCATGCTTCCTCCACGTGTCCTCTGCAGCAGTAAACCTATATATGCAGTATTTTATAATATTTTTTTGTATTTTGCAGGGTTTAAATGGTTTTCTCGCCATTTTTGAAGAAAATTCGAGGGCAGAGGATGACGATCTTCCTGCCTTCGATTCACCATAGAAAATCATCACAGGGGTTAAATCCACATTTTCATCAACCATTCATGAATAATTGATGCCACATAACCCTGCGCAGCCCTACATACCAGCAAAAAACCATGAATCGGGCACGGTCAGAGAGTATCAGTGACGAAGAACAAAATTTATCGGAACAGAGGATTAAGGACAAATTTTGCAGGGATCATGGCTAAGAACGTTTATCAAAAGCCTAATCCCTAATTTAAAACACAGTTTAAAGAAAATCTAAAGTGTTTTATCGACAGGAAACCCTCCACCGCCACAAATTGAGGCAAATTGATCCCTATAGCTACCACGACGCCACCTGTGCCTCAAAGTATTCAATCAGAGGCCGAACTTATTGATCAGGATCAGATATTTGTCTCAGCGCAGCCAGAAATTTACTTCTGCAAGGAAACTTAATGCAAAGAACATCTGCAGAGTTACTTCAACGCCACACAGAGCCTCAAAAGTCAACAAAAGCTCCCACCGAGCTTAATCTTTATGTAAATCATTTAATGCAGAGGATATGTATGTAAGTTTCTTCATTGAGCCCCTTAAAGGCCAAGAAGCCATTAAGTTTGTATTAATTGTAATTGAGATCTTTTATCAGATCTCACCTCCTCATCCTTCTATATATACTTCTGCAGAAGATGAGTGAGGGGTTGGTTGTAGAACTTTGAAATATATTTGAGCAAAAACTTATGATTGTAAATAGTGTTCACTGGCCCTTGGAGCTCTGCTTGTGATAGATTAATTAGGCTGAATAGTGAAGATGATTGCTGAACTGAAACATTGGACTTGAAGACTGTAACTGGTTTGACATCAATAAACAAGTTGTTTCTTGGGATCCTGGTCTATATCACTGGTGAAGTGCCTCTTCCTTTGTTATTTGTTTTCCTTCTATGTATGTCATATTGTTCACATTTCTCTGATAAAGAACAACATTTATAGAGTTAGGACCTACTGTATATCAGTAACCTTCTCTAACTGAAAAGCTTTATCTCAATGTTTTCTTCCAATTTGTTTGTTTAAGAATGATTTAATACAGTCTAAACAGTTAGGAATGTTGGAGTTCCCTCGTCCTACTGTTTGCTTTAAACATTGTTCCTGAAAGTTATTTTCCTTATTTTTATTATTAAAAGATGACTATGGAAGATATGGTGTGCCCTGGTCCTAGTTTTTCTCCAAAAGCAGATTCTAAAAGTTTCCCTTGGTGTTGACTGAAAGCATAATAGGTTTAAAAGTACTTTATCTGATCTTAAGTTTATACTTTGTTTCTCTTACATGTTTTCATACTTTCTGAAGGTAATTATGTGGATTACTGGATTGTTTGTCAATTAAGCTGCTTTAATATAAACTTTCCCAATAGGTCAATGGTTAGCCCTGCACTTGGTTGGTTTTAAACAGTTACTTAAGAGGCTTTTCTTGTTTGGACTGACTATAAATTCTTTGTGAAATTATTATCAGTTTCCACCATCTCCAACACTTTATTGTTTCCATTCCATCATTATAATCTCAATAATCGTGTGATGTAGATGACTTTCCCCTTGGATCACTCTTGATGTTGTTGTTCAATTAAAGACCTGTTATGACTCCATAGCCCAATGGACTAAAAACCAGCGTTATATCTATCTTTTTAGCCTTATTGTTCCATTCACTTGCAACTTCTCACCTTTGAAACTGTTTTGCATTTAGGACTTTCCCCTCAAGTAATATTCATGCTCAACCATCCAAAAAACAAACAAAACCCTTGGCCTTCATAACTAGCCTAATATCATAACCCCAAACTTTAAAGACAAATCCATCTTTGCACTTATTGGAGAGATCCCTCTCCGGATTCAGGAGGGCTAGATCCTAGAATCCCAAAGTTGGTTGAAACGATGTTGTTTCTGTGATCGGACTTTGCCAATATTGTTGATTACAGATTCCTAACACAAGCCATTTTGTCACCGTTTCAACCAAATGACCTTGAACCCAAATCAATCATCATCCATTCACAGCTTGCAAGCATCCCCTACAAAGAAAAAAGCATCCCCTTTCCAAAAGTATCAACAATTCTACAATAAATTGGTTAAAACCCTAATTTAGGTCCCCATCCCACTTTCCTAGTTCATACTGTGCAATGACGCAAGTTGCATCAAAGAGAAAGTGATGGTTAGTGCCACACGCTTTCACTACAAGTGCAATGACCCTTGAAACGAGGAAAAAATAAAAAATAAAAATAAAAAAATCGAAGCTTCTACTTCTAGAGGCTTTATCGTGGAAGTTTCCATTTTCCGTTAAGGATGTCCTGGAATTCCTATAGATGAGGTCTTATCTCTTACCCTATGGAGCTTATCCCCTTCTAAAGTGGATCTTACCGTAATTTAATGGATCTACAACCTCCTCATTTATCCTATAAATGCATTTCCTACTATTAGGACTACGTTGGCTTTTGGAGACTTTTAATTATACCCCCATGCTACTCATTTAGGTCTAGAGGTCCATAATCCATCCATGTGTCTGAGGAATGATTGAAGGCTTGATTTTGTGGAAAAGGAAGGACAAGATAGATGGGAGAGATCTACAAGGTCAAGGTTTTCAAAGGGTTGTAATCTTCTCCTACTTTAATTAATACAAAAATGCCTTGTTTTTATATACATCATGTCTCATTTATGCATATGTAGAATAATGACTCCTTGGCTTATTTTTTAGAGATATTTGTATATGATATTTGTATGTTTTGGTTCTCTTGCTTGTTTTAGACATTTTGCAAGTTCCACTTATAATATTTGGAGTTAGGGCTAAAGCTTGCAAGAACGGAGAAGAATAAAATATACGTTGGTTTCGAAGTAATTCTTTCTTCCTAATCTGTAAACTTTGGTGGATATTCCAATGGATAGTTCATCACAATAGATCTGATAATTATATATTAAACTACTGAAATTTTGCACTATTACAATTTTATTAAAACTCTAGATTTGTATATTTAATCATAATTAGTGCATTGATGTGCATGGAAATTATGTAAAAAAATATAGAACTAAAAAATAAGCACACACACACACAAGACATAAGATATTCTCTCTGGGAAACCCTTCCGAGAGAAAACCCAACTGGAAGGTGAGGTCGCTTCACTCTCTTTCTCTGTCTGGAAATATGGTTGCAGGTATAAAGAAGTAATGTTTGTGGCTCATGGGCTACTACACTGCACATATCATCTCTATGTGCTCTACCTCCTATCTCTCATGGCTATCTTTTCTCATCTATGGAAAAAAAATCTCTCGAAAGAATGGCATGCCTCTTCCTCTTAGTGGCCTGGTTATTACACAACCCAATAACCTACTAGTGGTTAATTTTGACTACATAAACTCTTAACTAGAGTTACAATATAGACTCTTCTAGATTCTTTTACATCATCAACATGTGGATATCCCTTTTTCCATAAATAATGGGGGTTGACGCGGCATCCTCCTGAACATGTGGATATCCCTTTTTCCATAAATAATGGGGGTTGACGCGGCATCCTTATGAGTGGCATAACTTTTTCATATGGACTTTGATTGACGTGCTCCTTGCACTGTTGGAAATATATTTATGTGTAGAATAACATGAAAAGGTGTCACGCTATAGTGACAAAGTTTTACACCCAAAAAATGTCATTTTATTCCTCAAAATGGTCTTAGAAGGTTTCAAACCTCGTTTCGCCAAACTGGATCCCACCGATAAAAAATTGTCTCGTGAGCTGATTCCTCCACTTTTCCACTCCAAAAGCATAGATATGGATGAAAAATGATATAATTATCCAATTTTGATCACACCTCCCCATTTTTTGAGGCTTTTGGTCCTCAAAATATTTTACTGAAAGAGGTGAGGAAATGTTTCCTCCACGTTCTCCATAGTGCACCATTTAGATTTTTCTAGAAGTTGTCCCTTCAACCCAATCTGCCAAAGGTCATATTTCCCTTGTCTTGTAGTTTTGTACCTCTTCTACAAAATTGTATCTTCTGCCAAATTTTCTTGAGCATCTGGTGCCAAATCCTCCACATAAGGTAGGACCTATTCCACTTCCTGATCTAGCATGGAAGGCTCATAGAGTTTCAAATTATCTACATTCACAACTGAGTAAATCCACATATATGGTGGTAATCTGAGTTGATAGGCATTATCATCCACCTTTTTTAGTATCTCAAAGGGACCATACCTTAGAGCCTTGATTTTCTTACCAGGCCCCTACAACCTCTCCTTGTTCAATTGTAGCCATACTTTGTCTCCCACCTTGAATGATTTCTCTGTTCTATGTTGATTATGCATGGCCTTATACTTCTCCTGTGAATTCTACAGTATTTCCTGTACCTATAGATGGATCTGCCTAATTTTCTCTGTAAATATTTCAGCCCTTAAAGCATCTCCTGTAATATCTTCCCTCACTCCTCCTTGTTGCCTATATGCAATTTCCAAAGCTGAAGGTGGAAAATATCCAAAACAAGCTTCTAATGGGGGCTTTCCTGTAGAATTGTGGACTACTCTGTTATAAGAATGTTGTATATATACCAGATTTTCATCCCATATCTTCATATGCTTCTGGTTGTGTCCCCTCATAAGTTGCACCAAAGTCTTGTTGACTACTTATGTCTGCCCATCTGTTTGTGGATGGAATGATGTAGATCTCTTCAAATTTGTATCCATCTTCTCCCACAATGTAGTCTAGAATGCACTGAGAAATCTTGTATCCTTGTCTGCAATTATGCTCCTTGGTATCCCAAAGTGCACCCAGACCTATCCAAAGAACAAGTTTTTTGCTTCTTGTATGATGATGGACTTTTTACAGGGTATCAAAATACACATCTTGTTGAACTTGTCAACTACCACGGACAGGTATTCATGTCCCTTCTGGGTTGTCAGTAAACCTCCCACAAATTCCATGGAAATGCTTCCCAAGGATGAATAGGTATAGGTAAGGGATGATATATACTCGATTTCTTGTTTCTAGACTTGTTGCTACAAAAAAGCATGCATCCTCTTGTGAACCTAGCTACCTGCTCTTGCATCTTGGGCCAATAAACATACCTCTACAAGTTAGCCACAATATTCCCTACACCAAAGTGCCTTGCAACCTTAGAGGTGTGAACCTCTATAATCAGCTGCAAACACTCACCTTTAAGAACACATGGCTTATCCATCCTTTAGAGTAACCCGTCCTGGAGATGGTAGTCAACGGTATTATCGCCATTGTGCACTTGACTCTGACTCTGCAACTGTTGATACAACTCCTTGAAGCCATCATATTTTGAATAGCTTATTTGTATGCATCGTGGTTGAATGGCTCCATGTGCATAAGATTCCCCAAAATTGTGATTTTTTATGTGGGTGGCCTTGAAAGCATGTCGGCCAACTTGTTTGTGTTTCCCTTATTATACTCGATCACCAAATGAAATTGTTGTAAAAACCTGATCCACTTGTAATGTTTGGTTTTCTATATTTTACTCTGGGGCTGCAAGTACTGTAATGGTTGGAGACCTGTGTGGATTATTGTCTCCTTTCCCATCAGATAGTGCTTCCACTTCTTCACAACTTGCACCATGGCATAGAGTTCCTTATCATAGGTAGGTTAGTTATGAATTACCCCTTGAAATACTTCATAATGGTAGCAAAGGGCCTTCCTCCTTGCATCAAGATCTCTCCCATAGCATACCCACTCGCATTTGTCTCCACTTCGAAAGGCCGCCACAATTGTGGTAATGCCAGAACTAGTGCTTGACTGATCTTCTTCTTTAGCTCCTCGAAAGCCTTTTGTTGACCTTTTCGCCGCTGAAAACTCTTGTCACTTTCTGTTATGGCGTGGAGAGGTGCTTCTACCGTTAAAAATGAGGTTGTGAATTTCTTTAGGTATTTTGTTTCCCCAATGAAACTCTTGACCTCCTAAACATTAGTAGGCATTGGCCATTTAATGATGGCCTCCGTCTTGGAAGGATCTATATTCAACTCTCCTCCACTGATCAGATACCCTAGATACACCAAATACTATTGCACAAACTCACACTTCTTGATATTTGCTAGCGGTTGGTGCTTCTTAAATGTTTCCAGCACTTGCGTCAAATGTGAGATATCCTCCTCCCAGGTAGAATTATGTACCAGTATATCATCCAAATATACAATAACAAATGAATCTATAAAAGTGAGCAGCACATCATTCATTAATCTCATAAATGTAGTTGGTGCATTACATAGGCAAAATGGCATAACTAACCACTCATACAAACCTTGCCTGGTTTTGAATGTGGTCTTCCATGTATCTTCCTATTTGACTTGAACCTTGTGATATCCAGAATTCAAGTCCAACTTGGTGAAGTAATTTTCTTGCTGCAACTGATCTAGCGGATCATCTATCTTGGGCAGGGGGTATCTATTCTTGAACAAGATTTTATTCAATTCCCTGTAATCTATACACATATGCCAAGTAAAATCTTTCTTTGGCACAATCATGATGGGTGACCCACATGGTGATGTACTCGGTCAAATGACACCATGTTCCAGCAGCTACTACAATTGTCTCTTCACATCACTTTCTTCTATAACAGATTGTTTATACAACCCAATATTTGAAAATTGGGAGTATGGAAATAGTTGGATCTCATACTCCACTTATCTCTTAGATGGTAACCCTTTAGGCACTTGGAACACATCCTTGTATGCTTGTAACAAATCCCACAATTTTTGTTTATGTCTCTTAGTACACCCCTCCAGGGATTCCTTGCCTCTTATTGACTCCTCTTCAGACTGACTTTCTCTTAAAAACAATAACACATGCTTCCTGTTGGAACTGATCAATTTCTTGGCTGGGTTGACACTTACTAGTGAAATTTTCGACTTTCCTTTGTGTGCATTGATCATGAATGATTTTCCATCCTTGATGAGCTTGTAGTAGTTATCTCTCCTCATTAATATTTCATCATGCATGTACATGTATGGACTCCCAAACACGACTCCATATACATCACGGGGAACCACATCCATATCTACTTCACCAATAAAATCAACACCGATAGCAAATTTAATCTTGCACTGTTTTGTTACCTTCAACCCTACATCCTTATTTACCCATCCCAGTGGATATAGGTTTGGATGATCATCAAAGTCCAGCCTTAACTTCTTGATTAACTCTATTTCAATGAGATTTTCCTATGATCCTGAGTCAAATAGGGCATCAATATTTTTCTTCTTGACCTATGTCTTTATATAGAATAGCTTGGTCATTTATTTCTCTTCTTGTTGCTGAAGGCTACTCAGATTCAGCCCTTTTGCACCGATGTACAGATGATCTTCTCATCCACATTCGAGTTGCTTTCAAATTGGTTGCTCAAAATCAGTGGCCATGATATTCTTCTTCTTATTATCTTTCTTCTTGTTATTCGGGTTTAGCTCTGGATGCAACTTCCAACACTTCTCCTTTGTATGGCCATCAATGTTGCAATGGTTGCAGTGGTTTCTAGGATATTTACATTGGTGCGATGTGGTTGTCGTATTTTTATCTTTTCCCCCTTTTTGCATCTTCCTCCCCTCCTTAATGTTAGCCACCTATAAATTCTGATATACCTGCTGGTGGCTAAATTTGTTTTCAAAGCCTTCAAGAGATGTATTCCCTGTGAAAATCCATAATTCTTGAAGCCTTCATGTGTCCTCTATCCTTTGAAAAAATCTTCACTGTTGTTTCAATTAAAGAAGCCTTGTTGTTTGTGAAAGAAACTACTCTCAAAGAGGCCCCCATTTTCTCCATTTCACTCCCACAAAATCCCCCATGTTACATCCTCATCCCCTGCATAAAATCCCTCAAAATGCCTTCTTTTGGCTTTCTAACGCTCTCAAAACCCTTTTTAAACCTTATTTCCTCCTCTCATTTGGTCTAAAATTCCCTTCTTTAATTTACCGAAACCCTCAAACTGGCTTAAAAATCATTATTTTGGGCCTAAAAACAGTTTGTTTGCATTACAAAGGCATTAAGCCCCTGAGGGCTTATTACCTTAAGCCCTAACCTTCATACGACCTTAATCCCCCGCAACCGGGCGCTAAAAGGCCTAAAATCCTCTTCCTGACCCTTTTTTTTCCTTCTATTTTGTTTTCCCGACATATAAATTTTTAAATGGATTTGGACCGTTGATCCCTGCAAATAAACGGCCATCGGGTTTCCTTATCTCCGTCCATCCGTCTTACCTTTTCCTCCCTTTCAAAACTCTGCTTCATCTTTCGATCTGGACCATCCATCCAAAGGATCTGACGGTCGGGATCTAACCTGATTTTCCCCATCCACCTTTCAAACAACCTGCTACACGACAAAATTAATGTCGGGCCCGCCACCCCTCTCATCCATGCAACTTTCCCATCACAATATTTCAGCACTTGACGTTCCATTTCGCAAAACTTGTGCGCCTACAGTTTAACACCAAAAAATTTTGCGAAAAGGGCGGTTTTAGAAGGGACAGGTGTCAATTAATGTATGGAATCACTTTTTTTTTTTGCGAATACCACTTACCCTAATTTTATTTTGCGAAAACCGCTGTCGGTTTTCCACCTTACCGCCTATCCCCCCGTAATGTAATTTCTTGTTTGATCCTGGCCGTCGATCTCTGAGATCGAACGGCCCGCATTTACCTCACGACCTCTCTCATTTGCTTTCCATCTAACCTCCCAATGACTCCATCAGGTGATCTCTGTCGTCGATGTTTCTAATCTAACGGCCCACATTATATCGCATTTTCACTCATCTACCATTCATCCATCCTCCAAACGACCTTATTGACGAATCTCCACCATGGATCACCGTCAATTATTCTAATCGAACGGCCCATGTTCACCCTCACACCGAAACTCCCATCAGATCTGCTTCCGCCTTCCAACATGGTTTTTCAGCCATTTTTCCGCTGTGTACACCATTTTCCCTCGCTACTCCTCCATCTCCACGAGCCTCCGAAGCAGCCACCCTCACTCCCTCAAGATTTATTAACTTGTCTATCGTGTTTTTGCAGGGTTTAAAGGGTCGTGAATTCACTCTGTCTCACAGTTGCAGTCGTGGTGACATAGAGCAGAGAATGCCAGTTCCAAAGCCACAGGTAGCAGAGGAAAACACCTGAGAAGGTTAATAGCATGTTTTTCATTAAAGATCGGGTTATTAACCCTGTTTCAAACCCTCCAGTGCCTCCATAACCTGTATATCCACAAACACAGTTAAAAGCAATAGCAAAGAGAATCAGAAGAAGAATTAAAGAAGATTAGTGCATAATATTGAAGACTAAGAAGTTTAATCCACATTCAGCAAGGATTAGAACCATGAAGATGATTAAAAGGATTAATGAAGCCTAAATCACATAAACAATTCATACCAGTGTTTCAAAGAAGTTATATCAAGGATTTAGTACCAACAGAAGCAGATCGATCAATCAACAAGGATAAAGCAAAAACAAGGTTGAAGCAGGTTAAAAGACAAAGAAACAGAGCAGTTATTAGTGCTAAATGTTGACTGACACAGTCATAACCCCTCTCCATGCACACAAGCCTGCCAAGCAGTTATTACATCAGAGAAACTGCTACAAACTGTCAGAAGCAGTTATTTTGAAGTATGGGAGTCCTCATGGCCCATTCTCTCACTTAAGTCACACCAAGAATATAACAGTACCCCTGCAGATAGTTTTTCTTCCCAAAGGACACTCTGTGGGATGTTTTATGTCATATCAAAATGGTCTCAACAAGCTACAAAGTTATTGATCCTGTCTAGAACTTAATGTAATGTTTATAACATAGGATGGGGCATTCGAATGCCTTCTTATATCTTAGATGATCATTAAAACCTGATTTCACCTAATTTTCCTAATTTCTCCTATAAAGACTCTTTGAAGTCTCATTTTAAAAGGGTGGCATTTGGTGATTTCTAAAGTAATACATATTGCTGCTTTGAAGAAGCATTGGTGTTCTGAAAGAGTGTGAAGATCTTTGTTTTTTGTTGATGAAGGAGGCTGGACCATTGGATTCCTGAGCCTGGTTTTGGTGAAGTACTTCTTATTGTTAATGTTATTTCTTGTTTTCCACTTTGTTCATCATGCTTTGCTTACAGTAGGATAAAAAGTTTAGGCAGGGAAATGTATCTTAGAAGCACCTCTGACCTGTTTATCCTTCACTGTTTATATGTTTTCTGCTACTGAATATGACTGGGTAGTCTAATAGCTCTCTCAAATAATCAGTTTATTTTATTTCAAAAATGGTTAATTCAGTTGTGCTAAAGATTTTTTAGGCGTTCCCTCTATCTTTACCACTGAATATTGCATCTGAAATCTCCCTTTGATTATTAATGCTTGCAGTTTGTCATAGGAACTTGTTTCAATCATACCCTCTTATCATTATTGTAATTATTGTGTTAAAGGTCCCTATAATTGCAAACTTAGATGTCTAAGGTGTTCCCTCTTCTTTGAATGCAATTGTATGTCTTTGTTGATTAAAACTCTCAAAGGTGAACTTATAGGAGGAAATAGGGCGTTCCCTAAATCCTATAGTCCATTAAGAAGGTTTTGGTCTGCATTTCTCTTTGTCTTTGAGTGATATATTGATTAAGTCCAAGCAGTGAGCTTATTGGAGGAAATAGGGCATTCCCCGAATCCTTTAAGTCATTGTGTAAGGTTTTGGTTTGTTTTTCACTCTTAGTCCTTAATGTTCATCCCTTTTCACCTACATTATTCAACAGATCCTTGACCAAGTTAGATTTTCCATTTGGTTTCCCTTCCTTCTCAATCAGAACTATTTGGATCTTCACATGACTCCATTGCCCAATGGCTTGTACATTCCCATGCTCTATCTATACCACATTAAACATATTTGTCCAACCAAACAAAACAAACAACCTTACACTTCCTAACTAGCCTAAAATCAACTTCTGAAATATCCAAGACATATCTTTATAAACATATTGAGAGATCCCTCCCTGAGACTAGGAGGGCTAGATCCTAGAGCTCTAAAGATTGGTTCTGATGTTGCCTTGTCTTTTTATTAGCCAATCCATCAAAACACAAGGTCTCAACATAATGGTGATCACGGTGGGACCTATTGAGTCTATGATAGCCTAGAAAACTATTATAAACTTTGTATTCCTACAAATCTCTAAGAAAATCAGTTAGTAAGCCATAGAGTAGACTTTGTTTGTTTAAGCACCTTAGCTAAGTGTTAAAGATCAGACATAAAACACTCTCATAACCATAAAAATGTACAAAATCCAAAAATATCTCAAATTGGCTTCATAATAAGCATGGTGGTGGAACCATAAAACATTTTACCTTCACTAAAAGCTAAAAACCTTCCACCGGGCAACTCCATTAGCCTAGTAGGCCTATTACCCATCTAGGTCTCCAGATATCTTTAGGACTGTGTTAACCAGCCTTAAAGAAATTGAGAAGCCTAGTCCCATATTAGATAAGACATTCTAAGAGGAAAAACTTTCAAATAGTTCCTAAAAATTTCAGCCTCTCTCATTTTTTAAAAACAGTCTGGCTTCACATAGGATCAGCACTAGATCCCATCCAGACCCTAATCCTCCCACAATAGTTGACAATCCAGAGAAAATTATGTGGCAGACTTCTAGAGTTGGAAAATTAGCTACTGATAACAACATCACAAGAACAAAATCTCTCCCTGAAAACCTTGCTATCTTGGAGGATTTAGACTTTGAGTTACATCATACTAAGAACATATTTAGAACCAAATATCAAAGTGATTTAAACCAAACTGATCTTGAAATTGCAAATTTGCAACAGAGCTTAAGTAGAGAAGCTTCACCTTCTACTCCTCCCGATTCACGGCTTCTTCACCACTTTAGCCTTTTTCATAACCAATCTGCTCAAAACCAGTTTACTGGCCCTAGAGTTTCTTCCACTCCAATCCATACCACCACTGTCCAAAACACTCCATTTCAACCCATTTTCCATCCTATAAATCCACCCACTATAAATCCACCTCACTTTCCAGCCATGGCAGCATGGTATGCCCCATTAGTGTTACCACAGCCTCTGGTTCCCTTACCAAATGACTATCAGTCCAAAATTCCCCATTTCACTGGAAAAGAATCTACCACAGCTCAACAACATGTAGACATAATGGAAGATGCATTTGATTACATGGAGATAGATGATGAGACCATTAAAATGATGATCTTTGCTCAAAGTTTAGGAGGAGAAGTAAAGAAGTGGTTTAAAATCTTAACTCCCAATAGTATCCATGACCTTCCCTCATTACATAAAGCCTTCATAAACAAATGGGAAGTCAAAAGAAACCCTCTCCAAATATTAGCAGAATATCAGAGCCTTAAAATAAATCAAGGAGAAAGTGTTCATGATTACTCCACCAGGTTTAACAATGTCTACAATACCCTTCCACCTCACACGAAACCTCCCCAAGGAATGGCCTTAGTGAAATATCCTGAAGGTTTTGATGCTGATATGGCTTATCAGCTAAGGGAGAGAGATTATTTAACTCTAGAAGACATGCAGAAAGGAATTGTGAGTGTAGAAGCAAACTTAATTGAAAAAAGAGCTAGGCTAAGATCAGAGAAGAGGTAACCTATAAAGATGATTTTGCACCCTCAACCTCATCATATGACACCAAAATTGACAACCTAGTGAAGGTAATGGAGAGAACGCTTGAAAAGATAGACTTGAATGATAGAGTGCCACCAAGAGAAAATCAAAACAACCTCCAAAATAGAAATAGAAATCAAAATTTTAGAAGAGAAACCAATCAAGAAAGGAAAAGAGATAATGACAAACAAATTAGACCTCCCTTCCAACAAAACTACATAGATCAAGAGGAAGAAGGAGAGATTGAAGGGTTGGGAGAAAACCATGTAAACTTGATTGGATCAAACTGTGAGGGTGATGTTTTTCTCACTACAGAAGAACAAGGTTTCTTCTCCTCAGATCCAAAGGAAGATACATATGAGAAGTTTGATGATTATAGATTGGGGTTTTAGAATGAAATCATGGAGGTACATAAACACTATGATTTAAGAAGCAAAGGGAACATAGATAGTCCAAATGACAAAAACACTAACTCTGCTGTTAGGAAAATTACAGAAAATCAGCCTAAGAAAACAGCAGAGAAAACCAACATCTTGGCTAAGAAAAAATATTTGAACAAAGACAAGGGCAGCCAGCCAAATGTTGAACAAAGTTGCCCTAGTACCTCTGCTAGTGGCCCTATTAAAACAGCTCAAATTGACAGTCCTAATAAAACTCAACAAGTCAAAATTGTTGAAAGAAACATAAATAAGAAAACAGATGTAAATACAACAAAATCAATAGTTCCTTTCAGCCTTGAGGGAGATATTGCAAAGATTAAAATTAACATACCTCTGGCTGAACTAGTGACCCAAGAAGTGTACAGAAATCAGGTCCTAAAAGCTTTGAATATACATGTTGATACTGCCACTTTGAACTTGACAGATGACAAGCCAGAGCTGTTGTTTGGCCCTACGATTGAAGGAAAACACCAACAAGGGGTTGTGCCCCCTTTCTATGTTAGTTTAAACATACATGACAAAATATTACACAATGCCATGCTAGATTCAGGAGCATCACACAACCTTATGCCCAAGGTGGTAATGGAAAGCCTAGGCTTAGAGATTAATAGACCATATAAAGACTTGTATTCCTTTGATTCCAGAAGGGTCAAATGCTTGGGGTTAATTAAATATTTGTGTGTTAACTTGTCTCAAATTCTTGCCAAGAATCTTGTAATGGATGTGGTAGTAGCTGATATTCCCCAGAAATATGGCATGCTCTTATCTAGATCATGGGCAGCTAAGATCCAGGGCACCCTTCAAATGGATATGTCTTATGCCACCATACCAGTGTTTGGTCAAACCAGGAGATTATATAGGGAAACCCTCATGAAATACATGGTGAGCAGAAAAGACAAACCTCAAAACACTCTTGTTTATTCCACCCATTCAGATCTAGATTCCTTTATTTTATACAATGAATAAGAAGTCACCCAAACAATGAAGGAAAACGAGCATGGAATTATTGCACCAGAGCATTCAAAATTGTCCTCCTCCCAACCTCTAGATACCTCAACTCCCAGTAGCTCTAAGCAACACAAAACATATGATAATGAAACGGAAACACTTTGGAGAATGAACTTTGATGGCTCTTGCAGCAAAAATAGTGCAGGGGTTGGTGTATGGATACACAACACAAACAAAGGACATGCCTACAAATTAGATTTTTCATGCACTAACAACATTGTAGAATATGAAGCCCTTCTCCTTGGCCTGCACATTCTGAAAGATTTAAAGGCCAAAAAGATATCAGTGCATGGAGATTCTGAGTTAATTATTAAGCAAATCAAAGGGGAATATGCAACAAAAAACCCCAGACTCAGAGAATATAGAAACACTGTGTTAGATCTCCTGAAAACCTTCAAAAAATATGAACTCATGTTCATACCTAGAGCCCAAAATCACCTGGCAAACAAGCTTGCTTTTGCTGCTAATAATTTCCAGATACCACAAATTGATTAACATCTCATTATAAAAGTAAAAAATAGACCAGCAGTAACTGATAACAAAGATCATTGGCAGGTGTTTAATAATGATAAACATATAGATAATTTTTTGCAGTCAAAAGATGAGTTTTCCACAGCATCACCGAGTTTTAGCCATGAAAGGGAATGTTTAGATGAGGAACTAATTCCTGAAGCTGAGTTTTCCTCTTCTACTGATACAAATCAGTTTGATCATCTTTTCAAAGAAAATTTATCTGATGATCCAGACCAAAAGGACCTTGAAGTTCTAGAGTGTAAAGGTGATGCCATACCCAAAGGCCTAGCCCCTTTAGAGAAACTCTTTGATTTCAATGATGTGGCTAAGGAACCAAAAGCAGAACCCATGGAAACTAATGTGGAAGAGAACAACATACGCAGCCCAACTGAGCCTAAAATTATTAAGTTATCTAGCACCCTTCCTACCCACATTAAACAGCAGTACATAGCACTCTTCAAAGATTTTATAGATGTTTTTGCATGGGACTATAAATATTTGAAATCATATGAAACTAGTATCATTCAGCACAAAATTCCTCTTAAGGAAAATCAGAAACCTTTTAGACAGAAATTAAGGAGGATAAACCCTGTTTTACTACCTGCAGTAGAGAAAGAAATTAGGAAGATGTATGAGGCAGGGATCTCTGTTCCTCTTAGATACTCATACTAGGTTTCCAATCTAGTATCTGTCAGGAAGAAGACAGGGGAGATTAGGCTATGTATTGACTTCAGGAACCTAAATATAGCCTCTCTGAAAGATAACTACCGCTTGCCAAAAATGGACCACATTCTCCAAAGGGTAGTTGGGTCAAAAATAATATCATTGTTGGATGGGTTCTCAGGTTATAATCAAGTGTTAGTCCTTCCGAGTGATCAACATAAGATAGCCTTTACTACACCTTAGGGGACATTCATGTATGTCAAAATGCCATTTGGCTTGATGAATGCAGGAGCCACCTTCCAGAGGGCCATGGACATAGCCTTCTCAGAGGACATAGGCTATTTTATAATCATTTACCTTGATGATATTATTGTTTTCTCCAAAACTGATGAAGAACATTTGGAACATTTAAGGAAATTTTTTGAGAAATGTAGAAGTTTTGGTTTGTCTCTAAATCCCAAAAAAACACTCTTTGGCCTCCAAGAAGGAAAGCTTCTTGGTCATATAATCTCTGAAGAAGGAATCAAGATAGATCCTAAAAGAATTGATGGCATACTAAATATCAGCCACCCTAGGAACCTCAAAGAATTACAATCTTTCATTGGAAAGATTAATTTTTTGAGGAGGTTCATTCCCAACCTTGCTGAGCTATTAAGAAACATCACTAACATGCTCAGGGAAGAAGTAGGTCTTAAATGGACAATGCAAGCTAAACAATCATTTGAACTGGTAAAGCAAGCCCTTACCCAAGCACCAGTCCTTATTAGTCCTAATTTCACCAAAGATTTCTATATTTTTTCCTTTGCATCTGAACATACAATAGTTACAGTATTGTTGCAAAAGAATAACTTGGGGCAAGAACAACCTATATCCTTCTTCAGTAAAGCTTTAAGAGATGCCCCACTCAAATCCAATATCATGGAGAAGCAAGCCTTAGCACTGGTGAAAGCATTAAAAGACTTCAGGGTGTACATTTTACATTCACATATCATTGCATTTGTGCCACACACCGTAGTCAAACACATTCTAAGTCAGGACCCCGATGGTAAAAGGGGAAAGTGGATTGCCACTATCCTTGAATATGACTTGGAAATTAGGCCTACTAAACTCATCAAGGGACAAGGATTAGCAAAACTCATGGCTGAAACTAACTTCAAAGCTCTAGATATGAATATGGTTGATGCCTTAGAAGAGATAGAAGAATTCCCAACACCATTTACCAAAGAAACATTCATGAATTCTCAATGGTATGCTGACATCATTCATGTGTTGCTTTATTTAAATTCTCCTCCTTCTTTGTCAAAAACAAAAGCCATATTTTTCAAACAGAAGGCCTTAAATTATTGCATGATAGATGGAGTTTTATATTGGAAAAATGTTGTTGGGATATTATTAAAATGTTTACTTGAGGTTGATGCAGGAAAAATAATGCATGAAATGCATGAAGGAGAATGTGGAGGGCACTTAAATTGGAAGACCACAACAAACAATATCCTCAGATCTAGTTACTATTGGCCCACTCTTTTCCTAGACACCCACAAACTAGTAATGTCTTGCCACAAGTGCCAAATATTTGATGGTAGAAGAACGCTCTTTCCCTTGCCTTTGAAACCTATTAGTGTTGAAACACCGTTTCAACAATGGGGTTTGGACTTCATAGGGGAAATCCATCCATCCATTTCAGCTCAGCACAAATGGATCCTCATAGCCACTGATTATTTTACCAAATGGATAGAGGCCATACCCACTAGGAATGACACTGATTATGTCATCATTAAATTCCTTGAGACCAACATATTGTCCAGATTTGGTTGTCCTAGGAAAATAATCACAGACAATGTTGATGCCTTCAAATCCAAGAAGATGGTTGATTTCTACCATAAATATCATATCACCTTGGGCCACTCCACTGCCTATTACTCCCAAGGGAATGGACTTGTTGAATCCTCCAACAAGAGCTTGATCAACATCATCAAGAAGTTATTGGAGCAAAACCAGAAAACCTGGCATAGTAAGCTTGTTCATGCCTTGTGGGCTGACAGATTAACCACCAAAAAGTCAATCAACATGTCCCCTTATCAGCTGGTCTATGGCATGGATGTTGTTTTCCCAACATCCTTAGGAGTTCCAGTCACGAAACTCCTTCAGGAAGTCCAAGTTGAGGAAAATGATATGAAAATAAGGATCAATCAGACCATCCATTTGCAGCAGACCAGAGAGGAATTTTATCAGAGAACTCAAAAGGTCCAAAAAAAAATCAAAAGGTTATTTGACAAAGGGACTAAAGCTAATGACTTCCAAGTTGGAAATGTGGTCCTAAAATGGGATTCAAGGAGGGAAGAGAAAGGAAAACATGGTAAGTTTGAAAATCTGTGGAGAGGGCCCTACATTATTCATTCCATAAGAGGGAATAATGCATTTTCCCTGCAGGAACTGAATGGTGAAGAAGTGTTAGGAGGTCCTGTCAATGGCGGGATCCTCAAACACTATTTCTGTCAAGAGTCTTAGCTTCAGAGTTTTTATCCATTGTACATACCATTTGCATCAAGAAAAATGAAAAGAAAAATACAATATATATATATATATATATATATATATATATAAGAGGGTAGAAATAAACAAGAAAGGTATAGCCCCATACCAAAAAGAAAGGAAAGATGAAAATGTGCAAGCTCAAATGCCACTACTTTAAGGAGCACTACTATCCAATCATACAGCCTAATCATGATTGGGCAGATTTCAATTTACTGCTGATAGGATAGTGAAGAAAATCTGCAAAACTGTCTAATCTTGCCTGATCAGTAGAACAGATTAGGATAGAAGAAAGGAAGGTTCAAACACGCTGAATATCTGAACCTGGAATCATAAGAAATTATGGCTCTAATTCTCTCAAAGCTTGAGCCAAAGGAGAAGAAACGGAACTGGTTCCAACATGCTCAAAATTTGAACCAACAAAGAAAAAGGATACAGCTCTAACATGATCAAAACCAGAGCTGAAATGAAGAAAAATATGACTCTACAAACTCAAAATATGAGTCACAGCAAAAAGGAAGAATGTTTTTGAATTTCAGATCTTCAAACCTACGAAATTTTGTTTTAATTTCTACAAATTTCTACTAATTTTAGAATATAGAGAATGAAATATGTCAGACAATTTAATCCTGACAGATATTAGATTAGGTAGAGAATTAAGAGTCCAACTGTTTAATCTAGGCTCTTGGAGAAATAAGGGTAGCATTAGATAGGTTTATTTTTCTGTTTGCAAAATAAAATGTTGTAAAAGAGATGCCAGCCCAAGTGCACTCAAAGGAAGAAGAAAATGTTAGGACAAGTAGCTCTGGGTAGGTAGAAATGTTTGTTTCAAAGAGATCTCATGCTGCATATCACTGAAAGAACTACCAATATGAAAAGATACCAGCAAGAAAGCAAATAATTATGCCCAATGGAGTGGCACTGGTCTGCTTAATCCAGATATTTCTGAAGTTCTAGACACCTAAAGGGCAAGCTATCCTCCCCAAGTGGAGCCACTGTTAGCCACCTATAAATTCTGATATACCTGGTGGTGGCCAAATTTGTTTTCAAATCCTTCAAGAGATGTATTCCCTGTGAAAATCCATCATTCTTGAAGCCTTCATGTGTCCTCTATCCTTTGAAAAAATCTTCACTGTTGTTTCCATTAAAGAAGCCTTGCTGTTTCTGAAAGAAACTACTCTCAAAGAGGCCCCCATTTTCTCCATTTCACTCCCACAAAATCCCCCATGTTACATCCTCATCCCCTGCATAAAATCCCTCAAAATGCCTTCTTTTGGCTTTCTAACCCTCTCAAAACCCTTTTTAAACCTTATTTCCTCCTCTCATTTGGTCTAAAAGTCCCTTCTTTCATTTACCGAAATCCTCAAATTGGCTTAAAAATCACTATTTTGGGCCTAAAAATAGTTTGTTTGCATTACAAAGGCATTAAGCCCCTGAGGGCTTATTATCTTAAGCCCTGACCTTCATACGACCTTAAGCCCCACAACCGGGCGCTAAAAGGCCTAAAATCCTCTTCCCGACCCTTTTTTTTCCTTCTATTTTGTTTTCCCGACATATAAATTTTTAAATGGATTTGGACCGTTGATCCCTGCAGATCAACGGCCCTAGAGTTTCCTTATCTCCGTCCATCCAGTTTACCTTTGCCTCCCTTTCAAAACTCTACTTCATCTTTCGATCTGGACCATCCATCCAAAGGATCTGACGGTAGGGATCTAACCCGATTTTCCCCATCCGCCTTTCAAACACCCTACTACGTGACAAAATTAATGTCGGGCCCACCACCCCGCTCATCCGTGCAACTTTCCCATCGCAATCTTTCCGCACTTGACGTTCCATTTCACAAAACTTGTGCGCCTACAGTTTAACACCAAATTTTTTTGTGAAAAGGGTGGTTTTAGGAGGGACAGGTGTCAATTAACATATGGAATCGATCTTTTTTTTGAAAATACCACTTACCCTCATTTTATTTTGTGAAAACCACTGTCGGTTTTCCGCCTTACTGCCTATCCCCCCGCAAAACACAGGGCCCCAACATTTAGAAGCTTCTTGTTGCTCCTTCAGCTTCGATCCACTTGATTGCGCTCTTTTCAAGGTTGTGTTCTCCAGGTACTGTTCCTGTACACAAGCCTCGTCTGCCAATTTGGACTTGAACAACATTACTTGCTCACACAGATAGCAGTGTAGACCTAACAAATATTTGAGGAGTACATTTGGGTTCTTTGGAGATATACCCAACATTATAGCCACCTTTTTGAATTTTGTGGTGTACTCCTACATGCTTTGGCTCGCCCTTTACCTGAAGTAATGCCATCAGATCCACTGGTCCTCCATGTACCCCATTAGATAAAATCGTGACTTAATGAGGGTTTTAAAATCCTCTCACTTACTCACTCGATTTTCTCCCTCCAACCTTAGGGTTTCTGTGTGAATCTCCCACCAAGTCAGTGCATGGCCCTCTAATTTCAGTCACGCAAATGATATATTTTTCCCTTCCTCGATTTAATGAACACTGAAATAAACTTATAGTTGCTCCAATCATTGGTTTAGCTTCAGAGTGTCGATATTGTTGTGGTATAGCTTAATATCAACTTTTTCTTCCATTTTGAACATGGATTGATTCACGACACCTGAACTAGGTTGATCTTTTCCGGGTTCTTTCTTCGGTTGGTTCTTTGTGTCTTTACGATCTCGTGATCCCCCTTCTGATTTTTCCTCTGCATTCGAACCCCCATCTAATACAAATATCCCCAGCTTATTGCTCAGGGCTTCCATGAGGAGGTTTACATTTCAGTTTATATTCGCGACTTGTTGTTCGAGCTGCGAAAACCTCACCTTTGCAGGATCACTAGGTTTGTTTACATATTCATTAACCATGATTAGGGTTTTATGATTTTCGGCCCCACCGACCTAGATCACTGCAATCTCCAAAACATACCTAAATAAACTTTCTCCGATACCAAATGATCTATAAATTGTCGTGGATATCCCACTGGACAGTTCGTCACAACATATCTGATAATTATATATTAAAATACTGAAATTTTACACTATTACAATTTTATTAAAACTCTATATTTGTAGATTTTATTGTAATTAGTGCATGCATGTGAATGGAAATTATACAGAAAATTAGAGAACTAAAAATAAGCACACACACACACACACACAAGGCACAATATGTGCTCTTTGGGAAACCCTTTCAGGAGAAAACCTAGCTGGAAGGTGAGGTTGCTTCACTCTCTTTCTATGTCTCGAAATATGGTTGCAGGTACAAAGAATTAATGTTTATGGCCCGTGGGATACTACAATGCATGGATCCTCTCCATGTGCTCTACCTCCTATCTCTCCTGGCTATCTTTTCTCAGCTATGCAGCAAAATTCCCTCAAAAGAATGGAATGCCTCTTCCTCCTAGTGGCCCAATTATAACACAGCCTGATAGCCTACTAGTGGTTAATTTTGACTACATCAAATATTATCTAGAGTTACAATATAGACTTTTCTATAGTATTTTACATCACCAACACGTGGCTAGCCCCTTTTCCAAAAATAATGGGGGCTGACATGGCATCCTCCCGAGATATAGATGTGAAAATAGGAAGGTCAACTTCTGAGTGGCATAACTTTTGCATACAGACTCTGATTGATGCACTTCTTGTGTCGTTAGAAATATCTTTGCTTGTAGAATAGCATTAAAGGGTCCCATAATGTAGCGGCAAATTTTTACCCCAAAAAAAAATCGTTTTATGCCTCAAAATTCTCTTGGAAGGTTTCAAACCTTGTTTCACCAAACTAGGTCCCGATGATTAAAAAAGATTGTCCCATGAGCTCATTCTGCCACTTTTTCCACTCCAAATGCATTGAGATGGATGAAAAACAATATAATGATCCAATTCGGATCACTTCCATATTACAAATTTCTCTAAGGAAAGTAAATCAATTTTGTCTTGGTTGTTTTTAGATTAGGCCACTAGGTCTAGGGAGTTTGCTTCTGTTTGCAGAAGGACATGTTCCATAAAAAAATGGTTCTGACACTTTGATTTTTACTTTCATCGATGAGTTAGATGAACCTTCCTTAGTGTCTCTTCTAAAAATTTCAATTTAGTTTTCCAGATTCTGGGTCAAGCTAACGAGAGAAGACACCTCACTCTCCAAGTGTGTCAAATTATCTCCCCATGCATTGTATTTGAATTTCATGACTAAATTTGAACCTCATGGAACCTTCGTAATGACTTGGTTAAAGGCCTCTCTCAAATTTTCCATGTCTCATCTCAAATCATCACATTGTGCACCATGTTGTTGCATAGCATCAATCATTTGTCCCACGTCTCCTTGATAATAGCGATTCTATTTCCCAACTAGCTACCCATCATATTTATATTATTGCATCCTTGCTAATAACTCACCATCTCAACCAATAACTGAAACTACTAAATAACATGTGTTGCAATGTACCACCTCAATAGTACACAAGCTCTAATATGTCACGATAAGAGAATCAACTATCTCCACTTCAAATTTGAACCCACCTCATTGGCTTTGGTGTCATTGTTCCGATACCACCTAACATGATATTAGAGCATTCCTTATCTAGGCAAGTGTATCGGGTGATCTTTAGGTGTGTAGCACCAACGTGTTTCTTGTTGAAGGTGATACCTCAGTTTTATTCCACTCTGACTATGCCTCACTTGGCTAATATGTTGATTAAGTTATGGTAGTGAAAACTTTTATTTTCTTAATCCAAAACCAAAGTCATGAATATAATTACACATTATGTTATTTTTCTCATCAATTCTTATTATCAACACATCTCATGCATCAATGTAACATACAACAAGTACAAGTGCAAATCTTTTGTCAAATGGATAGTCCGCAGCCTAACACCCCATAAATTTTTTTTATAAATAGTGCATATAATACAATATACAAGCATCCTCACCAACTCGACTACAAAAAATATCCCCCTTGCAGGTCACATGGATCATCAACCAATGCCTCCAAAAGTTTCAAAAACATGTTCCACTCATTCAAGTGACTCCAACACCTATCATTTCGTTGTTCTCAAGATTCCTGCCACAATTGCACACTTTTTTCACCCCTCAAATGCTTGAAAAAAATACTTGAATCATTTTCCAACCCAAAATTTTCACCTTCATCACACTTTAAGTCATGTTCGAGGGACTTCTCCCATAAGTTCGGTTGCAATTCAGGCCATGCCACTCAACTACATCACTCACAGATTACACCAACCCTTCGTTGTTTCACAACATTGATTCCTATCCATCCTTGCTGCAAGACTCAATTTTGTTGCAACACTATTTAAAATAGTCCTATTCCTCCCTCACCTGAACATAAGTCTCGAGTAGGAGAGCAACCACCATCACGTACAAATCCCTAAGATAAACCCTTGATTCCCTCATGGTTCGCTGATATTTGCGATCCACTTCTACCTCAACTCACTTTTGATTATGTAGGCTATGTGTCTTGCAATCCATTATGTGTTCTTCTTCATTGCATTCTCGATTGAAATGATTCATCTACTATATATATGTCTCATCAAAGTATGAAGGATCACAAACCTTTATTTTGTAAGGGTCAACACATGTCTCCTATGCATTAAGCCAACTCTTACAATACCCAAGTTGATGAAATAAAAATTTGTCGTGCTATTAACCAATCATGCATCATCTTGTCTATCTCAATCATGCCAATAAGCGACACACTAGTTTGTCTCGAATCATCTCAGTTTGGGGCACACTAACAAGAGAACTCATCTTGTTTCCAATAACCAAGCTTGTACACACACTAATAATTGAACTTGTCTCATGTAAGGCTTATGCCAATAATAAAATTCCTAACATATCTTCTTGGTTGTGTCATGCATGTGCACTTACCCAAGATTATGAGAATTCCATGGCATCATGTGATATTCATGCATTGATGTCGAGAAACACCAATTTCCCCACCGAACACCAAAACACAAGTTTCACACATACTTATGATGAACACCCTATAATCAGTGATGATGTCACTACACTCTCCAACTCGGTCATAGATGAGGCACACATAGTTATCAAACTGAGGGCATGACATGAGCATTGCCATGTATATTACATGCATATTGCGGCTCAATGCATTTTCCACATGATTTTTTTTGTCTTTTATGCGTCAAATCTCAAAGTGATATTTTCTAATGAGTTCCAACCACTTAGCTTACCTAGCATTCAGAAATGGTTGATCAAATAAATACTTCATCCCATTATGATCAATCATCAATACAAACCTGTGACTAGGCAACTGATGCCACCACATATTAAGGGTGTGGATAGTATGAGTTCCAAGTTATGCATGTCATAATTCTTTTTGTGCTCATTGAGCTTCCTGGACTCATAGTTGATTGCATGTCCATCTTGCTTGAGGACTCCTAACCCTTCTTTGTAAGAATTAGGGAACACCAAGAAATATTTGTTAGCATGTACAATCTTCAATATCATTATATTATTAAGGAGACACTTTAGTTACCTAAAAATTTATTCACATTCCCTTAACTAGACAAACTTAACTCCTTTTTGTTGCAATGAAGTGTTCAGGTAGCTAATAGTGGAGAATCATTAAACAAATATTCAATAATAAATGGTCAATCCCAATATTTATCTCACTTCAGTAACGTTCCTCGAGGAGGGCCAGTCCATGATAAATTTTCTCTTGTCAGGATTTACTATTATCCCTTGTTCGAAGATCACATGACCTAGATAGTGAATCTGCATCAGCTAGCAGTCATGCTTGTTGAACTTAGCATATAACTGATGCTCCCTTAGTACTTGCAGTAATATCTTAAGGTATTTCTTGTGTTTTTCCTTAGTCTTTGAGAAAATTAGTATGGCATCTATGAAAACAAATACAACTTTGTCCAAGTGCTTATAGAGGATGTTCTTCATCGGGCATGTTGTTATATCAACCCTCATCACTCAAATGGGATTAAAGACTATTATCTTAAATAAGAAATGGTAAGAAATAATTAAAGGAGTAAGGGGGTTGGTGTGCATGAAAATGCATATAAAAAAGGGGACAAGACATAGAGTTTTAACTTTGCGGTAAAACCTTACTCAACACAAGGGAGCATATATGTGCAAGACATCTGGACAGAGCGAGACCCGCCCAAGTGCCGAACAGTCAAAAGAGGAGAACAACGCTAAGCATTTTCGAGGGTATCAAAGAAGGTTGGGGAAAGCGAAAGCTCAACCACCCAGAAGCATGAGGTGTCGTGACAGCGGTGGGGCCCCAAGAGACACATTCCGTGGGGTGATGGCCGCGGGCTTAGAGCCGCTCCAAGACCCCGTCGAACTACTTAGTGGGCCCATTTAGGTAATAGTTGGCACAAGTAACACAAGAGTAAGGTAAGTCCTAGGACACCCGGTACACGACTAGTACCGGTATTTAACCCAGCACGTGGTATACACCTAGCCAAAATTTGATAACCAATAGCCAAATCCCACGCGCCCCAATGTCAACGTCCTTATGACGCCAGCCCTACAAGTGTCGTCCTAGCCTCGTTTTTTAGGTAATCTAAAGTCGTTTAACCCTATTCTATGTTCACTATGGTAAAATACTTTCTTTTATGAGATATCGTATAGCCAAAGTGCGAGCTCCCAGTACCAGGTCTACCAAGTTGCTTTCAACTTCCCTACGTTGTTTTCTCCTGAGCATTTTCCTTACTGCGCAGGTATTTTGTCCCTCTTCCACTGTATAGTTTCCTTCCGCTTTTCATTTTTCATAATGGTCAGGATTAGAATCAAGATTAAGAAGTTGGAGCCCGAAACCCCCCAAGTTCGCGAGTCCAAGGCTGCCCCTGGACCTGAGCCATTCACCGACATGCAAGCCCACATTCGAGACCCACAATACCCTTTCCTCATCAGTAGCATCAAATCTGACATATTTAGGTAACATTTGGGAAAGAGGGATAGGTTTAGAGTTGTTTTATCGGGACTATACCACCAAATTGCTCCGCCCGTCTACCGAGTTGTGGAATTAATATGTTGGCTCAGAGAAGCTTATGATGAGCGTTGATATATGTTCCTATCAACCCAAGGGAACAATATATTTAGTATATCTCCTAAGATCATCAGCAAAGCCCTCTTCTGTCCCCCCAGTTCAAATTATGTTAGTTTCACTGAAATGTCTTTATCCCGTCAGTTTTCCAAGTTACCCTGGAGGCAGCAGAGCGATTTCATCGCTGCTATTTCCGACTCTCGCCTTACAGCTTTCCCGTCTTTGGACTCGGTGACTCTGAATACATTCAAGGAAAACCTTCAGCCATCACTTTCTCTCATTGCGGAGTTACTAGGTATAGAGGGGGTTGAGCGAGTCTCAAAGGAACGTGTAGCCCTTTTATGGTTGATGTCACAACCAGGTGTTATATTGGATATCCCTGGTTTCTTGGCCTCCGCCATCCAAACCCAGTTTCAAGACCTCCCGGCCACAGGCCATTTTCGTTTCTGCTCCATGGTGTTCTACCTCTTCCTCTTCCAACAAGTTGATAAGTTCAAGGGTTTGGGTCTGGAAAAGGTTTCTAGGATAAATTATCAACCAAGAACTGTCTTCGAGTGGAACCCCGCAGTGCATCGGTTGGCTAATTGGGTGGGTTATTCAAACTTCTTGAATGAATTCATGACAATAGCCTATACTATTATTCATGACAACCCTCTGCCCAGGATTTTTCCTGAGCAGAGGAACTAGCTACAGTTTAGAGAGGAAGAAAGCATATGATATTGGTACCTATTTGACGACTACACTGAGATCAGGGTCTACGGTGCAGAGGTTCCCCCTTACAGACTGCCAGTTTTTCCCGCCATGCGAATTTTCGCCTTGAAGTACCTCTGGCAAACCTTGAAGGCTGACCAACTCCACTTCGTCCCTGCAAAAAAGGGGTTCATTCTTAAACTTCCTACCACCATCAACCCCTTTATTGTTAAATCAAGGCATGCCCTCCCCATAATGGAAACCCTGCTCAAGGGTATGGATTTAAGGCAAGGGAAAGCTTGGCCTTATGACCCAAAAGGCATCATCTCTAACAAGAGGAGGAAGATTAAGTCAACTGCATATGCTCACGAATCTAGGCCCTTCATCGAGTGGAGAGTTAATCTTGATATCTAGCCTTTCCTTTCACAGATGGAGACTGAGTCATCAGCGATGGGGGAAAAAGGGGACACTGCTTCAACACGAGAAGCAAGAAAGAAACAAGTCAAAGAAGCCGGGGTCACAGGAGAACAGGTAGAGGTGGACACAGGAGAAGTTCTCGGCCCCATAAAAGGCAGAGAACAAATGATGAGGAAGATGTTGAGGAAGAGCCGCCACTCGAAAAAGTGGCACTGCATGGAGAGTCAGACAAAGGAAAAGCAGGTTTTACGGTGAGATATGATGGTCTGTCTTCATCTGATTTCTCAAAGGTGTTACAAGCCGTCTCCATTAACAGGGCCGAGGTGGGAAATGAAATAAAGGGAAAAAACAGATCTATTAGAGAAAATATTTGGTCTGAATTATCTGGATAAGTATACAAATATCATACTCGGCTTACTGCAGAGCTTGATATGGATAAGGAGCAGCTGCTGATGGCCATGACAGAAGCAGTTCTAGATCCAGAGGCCGGGACCACCAGCTACAGAGCTCTGGAGCTTGCAGTGAACATGTCACAAGTCCCCCCAATCGAAAAATGCAATTTGTTTCAGTGTTTTGGCGACATTTTGAAAGACGAGGTCGTGAAGCTCTCCCTCACCCTAAGGAAGCTGCAAACTAAGTATAACCAAGTGGTTGAGAACCTAAAGATAGAGAAGACTAATGCCCGGGTGCTTTCAAACGATTTGCAGAGTCTTGAAGCATTTGTGAAGGGAAAAGGGAGCGGTAAGTTGATCCTTAGGGTCATGTTATTTCGGAGCTGCAAAAACAGGCCCCAGCTTTAAAACATAAATTGAATATTCTCGGTTTTCAGCATGTGAAAACTGCTGAATTAGCTAAAATAGAGAAAGATAAATCCGACCTCATTGACTCCCTGGCTAAATAAAAAGAGGAGAGAGCTAAGATAAAGAATGAGATGGCTACCCTCAAGCAAGAGAGATATGAATTGCAAACAAGATGGGATACGCATGTATGCGTTGCTCCCGTTCCGAAGGTTTTTGATACCACTCTTGCGCAGTTAACCAAAACGTGGGCCGACCTTCAAATGGCAGAGAGACAGGTTCATACTGCCCAACAGAAGATTTAGGAGCTCGAGGCTCGACTTAAGGAGAACGAAAAAATGGTAGCAGCCTTACAGAAAGAAGTGGAAGAGGCAAAACAAGAGAAGCTTCGACAAGAAAAGAGTATCAAGGACTTGACGAACCGAATGAAGGGAAATGTCACCCTCTTAGAAGCCAGACGCTTGATCTGGACGGACATTATCACAGAGGTAAGAAAGCGTTGGGCCTTTCTTACTTTAATTGAAGAAAAGAGGGCAGCAGTTCGTCGGTTCAGAAGAATGCTACACGAAGGACACACAGAGGATGAAACAAAAGTGGAAATGGCCAAAAGGTATATCACCTTCCTGAACAACCTGAGATTTGAGGAATTGGCAACTCAGGGAGTAGAAGAAATATTCAAGGAGGGAACAGAGCTCATAATAGTAATGGAAAAAGAAGTCGCACGCACTCATGCATTAGGCGGTCTAGAAAATATGGTGACAAGTTTGGAACATTTCGAAGAGGAGTGCACCACACTCACTAAGGCAGGCCTCCCATCATGTTGGGAGCCCAGAACAACTGTGTTCCAGCCATTACAAGTATATGAGCTCAAGATGACAGAAGTGATGAATCAGACAGACTCCTGTTTGAAAATACCACTCAGCTCAAGGCTAAAACTATAATTGCCTCTCTCGGTAAAGAATTCTCCCTCCTATGTCAGATCAAGCAGCGGTTTCCTGTCCAAACAGACTATGCTGAGTTGACCGAGGTGCATGCTCTAGTTGATGCCTTTGTTACAATGCCTACTCCAGTAGCTGACATCTGGAAAAAGTGTAACGATCTTACCAATACTCTGATTACCGCATCTTCACCTCTTCCAACACCGCCTCTGAAGCAGAAAGACAGCTCTTCCACGACCTCAGTGCCAACTCCTCCATCAGCAACAGCTGCCCATCCTCTCCAAAAAAAGCGTTAACTCATGTTTTTGGCCCACGTGGCCTTTACTTTATTTAATTTTTGTAATTTCGGGTGATAACTGCATTTCACCTTTGGAAATTTACTTTCAGTTCAAAAGTTGTTTCATTTTTAGTTAGAAATGGTGTTAAGACCACTCTGTAAGATTATGAGATTCGTTCTACTTCATCATCAGTTTTTTTTTTTATTAGGACTTCAAATAGTATACAGGCATGCATAAAAGATATTTTCTCAAAATATCTTTCCGCATACGGGAACCAGAAAGCTATAAAAACAGAAAGGAAACACTAATACAGGGTTCCAGATTTTGAGAAAAACTGATCAGCTAAGGCAGCTCTGTATGAGTATTTTGTATGAACTTAATAGTTTTTGTTGAAGATAACATTGGGATTCAGATATAAATATTTTGTCGAAAAGGGGATTCCACATGAAGTGTTTCACAGTTTGTAATCTTTCCTTATCGTTATTGTTTTAAATGAATGTTCATTTAATCTTCATCCATATTTCTTGTATCTCAAATGTTCTGGAATGCGAGTGCTTCATGTTTAGATTTGAATTTATCACAGTTGATACTCATATCTGTTCATTTTTAGCGCTTTAAATATGGCTTAAGCATGATACTCTGCCCATTTTATGTCTCATTTATAGTGTTCTTATGATACGAACTATAATGGATTCTTATCTTGGAATAAGCCCATTTGCAGTTAATATCTCATTTCACATTCTACCATAGTTTTCACTATCACTGAACTTGATAATTGTGTATTCATTTTATAGCTGGCCCTCTTTACATCATTATGATTTATAGCTATCTGACGCATTCACTTATTCAGTCTCATACTCATCCTCTGCAGTTTTCTTAGTTGTTGTGTTTATTATAAAGGTCTCGGTCCCACTCTTTTAAAAAAATTCACCAGTTGTTAATTGCAAGGAAGCCTAATATTGTCAGCTACAAATAGTTTAGTCAAAGCTCCTTGCGTTTTAATATGTCCTAGGCACTGGTCCTTTTAAAACTCAGGGCTGTCTCTAGGAGTTACAACAAGGCACATGAATGTATCTAGGGCATTTGTGAGCCAAAATCTGACGACTATTCATCGGATATGTGACTTATTCACGTGGGCTATCCGACATGTTATCCATGATAGAATTTTGGTTAGTCTTAAGTTAATTAGGTTGAGTCACTTAGGGTTGAATAGGGTCTTTTGAATTTTTAAATTTTCAAAAAATGTACATATGTGGGGGTCTTAAAGGTAATCATTAAGGTGATAGGTGTCAATGTCAAATAAAAATCCCAAAAATATCTCATGCATAAGTGAAATTGGTCATTTCATGTAAATTTGGCACTTCTACCCAATTTCGTAGCGAATTCAGTGTAAATTGGTCAGAATTCGCTACAAAACTTCCTAATCCTCTGTTTTTCTAGCATTGTGAAATTTTGGTATTTTGGGGGCATTCCATGCATTAAAGGAGGTAGCTGAGTCATAAAATGAGATAAGGAATATCATTGGGCCATTTTTTTAAGGTGGTAGCTCAACAGTCAAACTCCATGTGGATGACAACTCATCAAGTCAACAAAGCATGCCAACTCATCAATTGGACAATTCACCATCTCAACTCAGGTTTACAAGGTCTTAACTCCAGTGTGTCATTTGGCCAACACCTCAACATGTCAGTTTGGTTCGATAGAGATGGTACAAGTTGAATTGGAGAAAAGGGTCTTAAAATGACTATGCAAGATGTTGATGTTACACCATGAAACATCATAGGCCACACATTTTTTTTATCACACTTTGTCTTATTCTATCATAACTAGGCATATACAGCGTTGCAAATATGTTTTTGGGGTTAGGAAGAAAAAATTGCAATTTTTTTTTTTAAACTAGGCAAGTTCATAGCGAGCTCCAGGTTTGAGGCTGAGTTTTCACTACCAACTCGTTGTAGAATTCTTTAAGGAAAAACTCCCTAAAAAATAAAGGCATGTATTTTCCTTATCAAACCTAAGGAAGACCCTACAATAGTCATAAAGGTCAAAGTTTATGCAAAAGTTGGATTTTTGAGTTTGCTACGAAATGGGCGCTACGAAATTTCCTGTACATGACTGTTTTAGCAGTCAACTTCAAGTTCCATTTCTGACAAAATGAAAAATAATTTTGGAAATATGAACAATGTTTTTCTTCAGAACAATCCCATATACAAATCAAGGTTTGCAAATTATGCACTCATCTCCGAGGCCTATTTTTCAGAATTTTCACTAGCCTGATTTGTGTAAAAATTTTAAAATTAGACTTGGAAGAGGTACAACCCAGCATCCACATGGCATGATGATACATCAACAGTCCAATACACTCATAAAATTATTTGATTGCATTTGATAAGGGTTATTAAAGGAATTTGTTGAGTTATTTAATGGAAGAAGGGTCCTTTTTGTATTCAAACTCTGCCAAACAGAAAATATCCCTAGGAAGTCTCCAAGTGATGTAATCATATTTGAAATAGGCCTCTTAGGTAGGAATTCGAAGCTAGCAAGGTGGAAAACCATTTGTATGAGACCTCACTCTATAAAGGATGGAGTTTTGGAGTTTGAAAGGGTTGGAAGGTCATGATAAGGCTATTATGTAATTTATGTCTATCAAGCTAATACACAGTTGCAGCAGTTGTCCTTCACACCTCAGATTCTTTTGGAGCTTATATGTTTGTGTCGTTATATTTTATAATTTTTATCAGCTTCATAGTAGCTTGATTACTTGTAATTCATAGTTATATGCTCCAATTCCTTCATGTACTGTGTTTTTGCTAAAAAAGAAAAAAAGAAAAAAGTTATTTTATAAGCTCAATTTCCTCAGCTTCCATTAGTTGCATTTGTTTGTAATTTAAGTCCATTAGTTGACTCCATGCCCAATGGTAACCTTAATACACTCTTCCACCTGCAAAATCACTTAAAACACAAAATTAATTATTCGTCTTCATTATAAGCTTGTTTTGTTGTGAAACCATTTCCAAAAAGAGAAGAAAAGAGATATCAACGCCTTAGAAATAAGCCACTTCAAGGGGGCAACCTCCAATACAATACATGAATAAACAATTCTTGGATGATACAAATGAAAAAACCTCCTTTATATATATAGGATTCCATGGAACCACAATGTAATCCTAGTGGGCCACAATGTAATCCTAGCTGACCTAACAATAATAATGTAAGGGCACAATAATAACAATATGGGGTTACAGGGGTACAACAATAACAATAAGGGGGGTTAGACTAACATAATAAGGGACTACACTATTAATATATGGGCTTAACATTCCCCTCTCCTTCAAAAAAGTGTTGTCCTCAACGCTTGAGTAGCTTTGGGTCCTTCTGTATAAAATTATCATCCTCCCATGTAGAATCTTCAGTGGGTAAGTTCTTCCACTTGATGAGATACTCTGAAATTGATCGATTCCGTAGTTGTCAAGTTCTTGTTTCCGTGACCGCTTCAGGTTCCAATATGATTTTTCCTTCTTCATCAAGCTCTGGAAATATTGTTTGAACTGAAATATTTTCACCTATAACCCTATTTAAGCATGAAACATGGAAAATTGGATGCACTCGTGAAGAAGCAGGAAGCTCAAATTTGTATGCCATAGTACCAATATTTTGCAACACCTTGTAAGGACCATATTACTTTGGCGATAATTTATTATCCTTCTTAGCTTGCTTGAGGGAAATTTGTTTGTATGGTTGTAGCTGTAAAAATACCCAGTCTCCTACATCAAAACTTCTCTTGCTGGGATGTTGATCTGCCTATTGTTTCATTCGATTTTGTGCCAAATTTAGGTTGTCCTTTAAGAGTTGGAAAACTTACTGTTGATGCTCGATGTGATCTTCCACTGCTTGAACCTTCGAATTTTATCTTAAAGATGATGTGATGGTTGGTGGATGATATCCATAAAGTGCCATAAATGGGGTCATTTTTGCTACAGTATGGAAGGAAGTGTTATACCACCATTCAGCTAGAGGTAACCACTTGACTCATTGTGTTTGTTTATCAGATACAAAACAACAAAGATATCCTTCCAAAAATTTATTTACTATCTCAGTTTGACCATCGGATTGAGGATGATAAGATGAGCTATGAGCTAATTGAGTACCTAAACAAGAAAATAACTTCGTCCAAAAATTTCCAGTAAAAATGGGATCTCTGTCGCTCACAATAACCCTTGGGCTTCCATGTAGCTTTTGAATTCTGTCCATAAATGTAGTAGCAACTGTACTTGCTTTAAATGGATGAGATAATGCACAAAAGTGTGCATACTTAGTAAGTCTATCAACTACCACCATGATGACACTCTTTCCTTCGGACTTAGGTAAACCTGTGATAAAATCCATTGAAATCTCCTCCAAACGTTGACTTGGAATGGATAAAGGTTGTAGAAGTCCTGGGGTCTTAATTGTTTCCACTTTATTCTGCTGGCAAACCAAACATTCCGCCACAAACTTTCGAATATCAGATTTAAGGCCATCCCGAAAAAATTCTTTCTTCACCCTGTGGTAAGTTTTTAAAAATCCTGAGTGTCCTCCTAAAGGAGAAGTGTGCAATTCCAGAAGAATCTTTTGTTTTAGTTGGGAATTCTTACCAAGATATAAGCGATCTTTGTACCATAAGGAATCATTTTTCCAACTAAATGTATCAGATGTACTAGGATCTTGCTGCAACTTTTGAATGAGTGTCCATACATCTTTTTCCTTCTTCCATTCATCTCTTTCTTCGGTTATCCAATCTGGTTGGATAATAGAAATGGCACAAAGCAATGCTTCCACCTCTTCATTCTTTCTTGAGAGTGCATCTGCAACAACATTAAGCTTTCCTTTTTTGTAGATTATTTCAAAGTCATAACCCAACATCTTTGTGACCCATTTTTGCTTCTCTTCTGAAGATAATCTTTGTTCCAAAAAGTGTTTAAGACTATCATGATCATTTTTTACCTTGAAGTGTCTTCCCATTAGGTAAGTTCTTCATTTCTTTAGTGCATGCAGTATTGCTAACATTTCCTTCTCATAAATAGGTTTCTGTAAATACTTTCCTTTGATTGGACGACTTTCAAAAGCAATGGGTCTTCCTTCCTGCATTAAAACTGCACCAATTCCATTTTCTGAGGCATCACATTCCACAATAAAGGTTTTTGTGAAGTCTGGTGTAGCTAAGACCGGTGCTAGGCATATTGCCTCTTTAAGACGTTCAAAGGCCTTAGTTGCTTCAGGAGTCCATGAAAATGCATCTTTCTTCAATAATGTTGTTAGAGGTGCTGCTATTCTTCCATAATCCTTAACAAACTTGCGATAATACCCTGTTAACCCGAGAAATCCTCGCAACTGTTTTATGGTTGTGGGACTTTCCATTCCTTAATGGCTTTAATTTTGTGAGGGTCTACTTTAACACCCTCGTGAGATACAATATGACCCAGATATTCCACCTCTTGTACTCCAAAGAAACATTTGAATGTTTTTGCATATAATTGTTTCTCCTGCAATAGTTTGAGCACCCTGTCAACATGTTGAACATGATCCTTCCAAGACCTATTGTAGATTAGTATATCATCAAAAAATATTAGCACAAATTTTCTAAGGAAGGGTTTGAAAATGGAATTCATCAACCCTTGAAATGTAGAAGGTGCATTGGTAAGGCCAAAAGGCATGACCAAAATTCATAATGACCCTCATGAGTTCGAAATGCTGTTTTTGGAATATCTTCAGTCTTCATTCTAATTTGATGATATCCTGAACGAAGATCCAACTTGGTAAAATAAATTGCTCCATGTAATTTATCCAATAATTCATCAATCACAGGAATGGGAAATTTATCTTTAATGGTGAGCTTATTAAGCTCCCTATAATCCGGACACATTCGCCATGATCCATCCTTCTTGTGTGCCAATACTACAGGAGCAGAGAAAGAACTTTGACTAGGTTGAATTATACCCGCCTCTAACATTTCTGCAATCATACGTTCAATTTCGCTCTTTTGGACACAAGGATATCTATAAGGCCTGATGTTTGGAGGAACACTTCCTGGAATCAAATGAATAGCATGATCATGATCACGAATAGGTGGGAGTCCTTTGGGAGTTTCAAACACCTTGGAATGATTGTACAAGACTTGTTGGAGATCTGCAGAAATAGATGATTTTGATGTTGGAACTTCTAGTGAGCATAATTGTGCAATTACGCCTCGTTGTTCTTTCTTTAGAAGCTTTGTCATGACATTAGAGCTTATTATCCTTCCCGGCTTCCCTTCAATACCCCGTAATTCGACTTCCTTTCTTTCTGAAAAAAATTTCAAGAAAAGTTCTTGAAAATTAAAAGCTACCGTCCCCAAAGATTGTAACCATTGTACTCCTAGTACAACATCAGCACCTCCCATAGGAATGGAAAGCATTGGACTATTCAAAACATATTCCCCCATGGTTAGCTTGATATTATGGCATTTTCCAGAGCAATTTATAGTTCCTCCATTTGCAACCATCACTTGACATTCTGGTGCTGGGTATAGGAAACAATTTAATTCCTTGGCTACCTTACAATGAATAAAATTATGGGTGCTACCTGAATCAATCGACACTATTACCTTTTTCTTCTTGATCTGTCCTGCTATCTTGAGAGTTTGAGGAGTGGTAATTCCTGCCAGTGAATTACATGATATGGTCGGATTCATTTCTTCCTCTTCTATGGTTGGTTCCTGGTGTGTATCATCTTCTTGTTCATTTTCTTCTTCTTCTTCACAATCTATGTAAAATAATTTCTTTTCAGCACACTTATGACCTTTGGTGTATTTTCTATCACAACTGTAGCAAAGCCCTTTTGCTCTTTTTTCTTCCAATTGTTGTGGTGTCAACCTTGTAGGTTGTGGAAATCTAGGCGTAGCAACACTTCCTTCTTTATAGAATTGAGTGGTGGGCTTCCTTGTCGCCATAATTTTACATTCAACTTTTCTTGCCAACCTGAATGCCTTCTCCAATGAATCAGGTTCCAAAACACGAACTTCATGTTGGATGTTATCTTTTAGAGTGCCTATGAAGAGATCAATCCTGTGTTCCTCTGGAATATCAGTTACCCATATATTCAATTTTTGGAAGTCCTCAATGTGCTGCCCCACTAAACCCTTTTGTTTGAGATTTATCAATTGGCTAAAGAAGGTGTTGCTCTTTGTATCCTCATAATGTGCTATCATTTCCTCAGTAAAAATTGACCAAGTGACAATTTTTTTATGGGAGCAAAGCCATCGATACCATACAAATGTATTTTGTTCTAAATGTAAAGTTGCAATGCGTGCCTTTTGTGTGTTTTGCACATTATGGAGATCAAAATATTGCTCCATCTGTAGTATCCATGTTACAGGATCCTTTCCATCAAACTTCCTCATATCCATTTTTGGAATATGGTGGTTCTTCCCGCCAACATTATATTTTATGAAATCATGATTAAAATTTATTTTGTTCTCATCATGAGTTTCCTCTACTATCTTTTCACCATTAGGAAACATTTCTTGTATCAACTTTGTCAAACCTTCCATGTCTGCTTTTAGATCATTCTTCATGTTTTCCATCTTAGATTCCATGCCAGCTTCCATGCCATCTATCTTAGATTCCATGCCATTCTTCAAACCATCCATCTTAGATTCCACACCTTTCTTCAAACCATCCATCTTAGTTTCCACGCCTTTCTTAAAAACTTCTATGTCATTTTTTGTTGCTCTTTGCGAGAGAGAAATTTGTTGCACTTGCTCTTGTAATTTTGATATGTCATGTTGCCATTCTTCGTCTTCATGAGTCATAGTAGAGCTTTATAAAGGCTTAATGGGTGTTGAATTATTTTTAGGGGCCATTTTAGAATCCAATACTGATATCTATTCTACAATATGCCCTTGGAATCAATTCAACTTGATTCTTCAAACAAGATTTATGCAATTCGAAAACAAAAAACAAAAAAAAAAAACAAAAACACCTTTTACTTGCTTTTGAGGAGGTCGATATTGAAATTGAATTATCTCTATAATTGAAAATCCTCAATATCTGAAATTCAGCTAGCCTTATGAAGCTTCTTTCAAATTCCACAGGTCTAATTTGATTTGGATTCTTCAAGACAAAGTTATGTCCAATCTCCCACACTGACCCAATTTTGGACTGGTTCAGTAGAGCGAACTTGTACGACTTGCCACGTGTCACTGTTTCCTCCTTTGGCTCTGAAATTTATAGACCGAAAACTACAGTCTGTGTACTTGCAGCCACTTCTTACAGAATTCCAATCCAATGCTCAGAGAGAGAGCTATGAATATTTTCCCATGATCACCTCTTTGAGATGAAATTCAGAAGCCTCAAAAATCCCTAACTTCCACAGATCATATCTCCGAAAATATTGCGAACCAATATCTGAAATTTTGCAAAGATGTTCCTCAGGATTGCGGCTTCGCACTCTAAAACTTTTAGCTTCTGAAACTTTGTAGAAAACAATTTATTACGAAAATACCATGATGACCTGTTTAGGTTAGATTCAGGAGCCTGCAAAATGACCTAATTTGCACAAATCATATCTCTGAAAATATTGTGAACCAAGATCTGAAATTTTGCGACGATGTTGCTCAGGATTTTGGATTCGCACTCTAAAAATTTCAGATTCTGAACCTTCGTAGAAAAAAATTTATAATGAAAATGCCACGATGACCTGTTTGGAGCAGCGAAACCCTAGAATCTCAAAGCTCTGATACCAAATGTTGTGAAACCAGCTCCAAAAAGAGAAGAAAAGAGATATAAATGCCTTATAAATAAGCCACTTAAAGGGGGCAACCTCCAATACATTACATCAATGAACAATTCTTGGATGATACAAATGACAAAACCTCCTTTCTATATATAGGAGTCCATGGGGCCACAATGCAATCTTAGCTGACCTAACAATATTAATGTAAGGGCACAATAATAACAATATGGGGGTTACAGGGGTACAACAATAACAATAAGGGGGGTTAGACTAACATAATAAGGGACTACACTATTAATATAGGGGCTTAACATGTTTCTTGAATATCTTACATTTTTCTTGAGAGAACCCTCTCTAGTTGGAAGGGCTAACTTCCAACCCCAAGTGGTTTGAAATAGTTACATCAAATTGACTGTTGAACAACCTAATTAGTACCATTTAGGTGATAACATTTTGGTGCATCTGGGAGGAGTCTGAAGCTACATTTTCCCATAAATTTGTGTCTAATCAAAGTAATTGAGCTCTTGAAGGTAGCAAGATATCAGAAATATTTGAGGTTGTACTTCTACCTTGGCGACTCCATTCTTGAAGAATTCAAAGCTTCATGGTGACTCCACTGCTTGAAGATCAGTAGCTTGGTGAAGTTCCAAGATGATTTATATTGCAAGAAAGAATGCCAAGTATGCCCCTATGAATCGGTCTCACATCCCTAGTTTTCCAAATCCTATGCCTAGAGTTGCTTGGTTGACTTATCTTCCTATATTTAAAGATGAAAAGAAAGATAATGTTGTTCTTCACTTGGTTAGATTCCATATGCATGTACATAAGTTTTGAGTTGAGTTTCTTGAGGATTGTCTAATGAAAAATTTTATGGCCACCCTAGAGGATGAAGCTAGAACGGGGTGTGAAGGTTTGCAGCCGAGAAGCTTGTTATCTATTAAAGATTTCCATATAACATTCTGCGAACAGTATGAGAAATCCCATTCTTCTTTATCATTGTTATAAGAGTGTTGTGATTTTTTTGAGGTGTTTATTCCATATATTAAAACTCTTGGTGATAATGGAGAGTGCTTAGATGAGGATATGTTAGAGGCAGTTTATGAATTCTCTTCTCAGGTTAGTTGTCATGATAATCAAGAAATTTTTCAACAAGAAGATGTCTCTTCTTTACTTGAAGATGAAATAGATCATCAATTTGATATTCAAGTCATATTACATGAAATTTATGAGGATTTACAGCCTTGTCAATCTATATGCAGTCAAAGGTATGACCCAAATTATTCAAATTATTTTTCATCCCATTCCTTTTCTGAGATTTATGTCAAGAAAAAACTCCTCAAGATCAGGTTGTTGAAAATACATGCATGGAAATTCTAAGCAGTGAGGTAACATGTGATCAAATTTCACTTTTAGGTAAACCTGAACTACATGAAGAGATGAATATACAGGTTTTACCTATTCTATTTGAGAATCATAAAAATGACATGGATGATATGCATAAAATTGTTTGTATAAGAGTTGTTAGTGTTCAGAATCAATATGACAGTCCTAAAGAAAAACTACCAAAGATTATATGTGATTTGTTTGATAAGCAAGAGATTAGTTTTGATACACACAATATGGATGTCATGTTTGAATATGTTCAAGGATGCATGAATGGTTTACATGAAAGGGAAGACAAATCTATTGTTACCTTTATATTTGATGGTGTTCTTGAAATTGAAGACATAGTACAAAAGAAGCTATCAATTATGAATGAATTAAGCTCTCATGGTTTTACTCATCAAGAAAAGGTGATTTTTCATGGTTTCCAATATCCAATGGTAAGTCTGTTACGGTCATTAATCAAGACAAATTTTGTATTTCTTATGGAGCAGGGATTCAATTTTCATTCCAAGTTCCCAATATATGACTCACTTCTAATGTTGTTCAAGCACAATCAAGAAGCCCAGGTGTTGGATTAACTCTTTGATTGGTTATACTGTTATGCTAGAGGTTTCATATTGCTTGAATTGAAAGTTTGGTTTTCATTTGTTAGAGTAGGATTCGTATGTACATAAATAAGATTGTTGGGAAAGCATCTCTTTCAACATTTAGTTTGAATATTGTAGTTGCAAGTTTTGGTTTGTACGGTGTTTTGCTTCAAGAGCATGTCAGGGGACGAATGTAGGCCAAATAATATGACCACGCTTGTCAAAACTACCCCGATGATGTTTTCCGAGTACACATCCGGAGCAAACACCATCTCGACAAGATACCATAGGAAGACCTGTCACCAAAGTGGTTGGGAACTACCCAATGGATAAGGCACTGGAGTTGCTGGTTCTTTGTTGCACCAGAGGGTCGCAACATCCCCATTGGAACCATTGTTATCCATGATAACAATTTGGTTGGTTTTAAGTTAATTAGGTTGAGTCACTCAGGGTTGAATAGGGTATTTTGAATTTTTTAATTTTCCAAAAATGTACATATGTGGGGGTCTTAAAGGTCATCATTAAGGTGATAGGTGTCAATGTCAAATAAAAAACCCAAAAATATCTCATGCATAAGTGAAATTGGTAATTTCATGTAAATTTGGCACTTTTACCCAATTCTGTAGAGAATTCAGTCACAAGTTGGTTAGAATTCGCTACGAAACTGCCTAATCCTCTGTTTTTCTAGCATTATGAAATTTTTATGTTTTTGGGGCATTCCATGCATTAAATTAGGTAGCTGAGTCATAAAATGAGATAAGGAATATCATTGGGCCATTTGTTTAAGGTGGCAACTCAACAGTCAAACTCCACGTGGATGACAACTCATCAAGTCAACAAAGCATTCCAACTCATAAATTGGATAGCTCACCATCTCAACTCAGGTTTACAAGGTCTTAACTCTAGTGTATCAGTTGGCCAACACCTCAACATGTCAGTTTGGTTCGATAGATGTGGTACAAGCTGAACTGAAGAAAAGGGTCTTAAAATGATTATGCAAGATGTCGATGTTACACCATTAAACGTGGTAGGCCACACATTTTTTTATCACATTTTGTCTTATGCTATCATAGCTAAGCATATACAGGGCTACAAAGATGTTTTGGGGGTTAGGAAGAAAAAATTGCAAAACTTTTGTGAAACTAGGCAAGTTCGTAGCGAGCTCCAGGCTTGAGGCTGAGTTTTCGCTATGAACTTGCTGTAGAATTATTTAAGGAAAAACTCCCTAAAAGATATCATATCAGGGGTAACTAAAGGCATTTATTTACCTTATCAAACCCAAGGAAGACCCTCCAACATTCAGAAAGGTCAAAGGCTATGCAAAAGTTGGATTTTGGAGTTTGCTACAAAATGGGCTCTACGAAATTTCTTGTACATTATTGTTTTAGAAGTTAACTTAAAGTTCCATTTCTGACAAAATATAAAATAATTTTGGAAATATGGAGGTTTTTCTTCAACACAAGCCCATCTACAAAAAAATCTCTTAGTTTTTTCAAATCCATCAGGGTTTGGAAATTATGCACTCATCTCCGAGGCCTATTTTTCAGAATTTTCACTAGCCAGATTTGTGTAAAAATTTTAAAATTCGACTTGGAAGAGGTCCAACTCAGCATCTGCGTGGAATGATGACACATTAACAGTCCAGTACACTCATAAAATTAGTTGGTTGCATTTGATAAGGGTTATTAAAGCAATTTGTTGTGCTATTTAATGAAATAAGAGTCATTTTTGTATTCAAACTCTGCCAAATAGAAAATATCCCTAGGAAGTCTCCAAGTGATGTAATCCTGTTTGAAATAGGTCTCTTAGGTAGGAATTCGAAGCTAGCAAGGTGGAAAACCATTTGTATGAGACATAAGTCTATAAAGGTGGGAGTTTTGGAGTTTGAAAGGGTTGGAAGGTCATGAGAAGGCTATTATGTAATTTCTGTCTATCAAGCTAATACACAATTGCAGCAGTTGTCTTTCACACCTCATATTATTTTGGAGCTTATATGTTTGTGTCTTTCTATTTTATATATTTTTATCAGCTTCATGGTATCATGATTACTTGGAATTCTTAGTTATATGCTCCAACTTCCTTCATGTACTATGTTTTTGTTGAAAAAAGTTATTTTATAAGCTCAATTGCCTCAGCTTCCATGAATTGCATTTGTTTGTAATTGAAGTCCATTAGCTGAATCCATGCCCAATGGTAACCTTCATACACTCTTCCACCTACAAAATCACTTAAAACACACAAAAAATAAAAATAAAAAAATTAGCCATCTTCATTATAAGCTTGTTTCTTGAATATCTTACCTTTTTTCTTGAGAGAGCCCTCTTTGGTTGGAAGGGCTAACTTCCATCCCCAAGTGGTTTGAAATAGTTACGTCAAATTGACTGTTGAACAACCCAATTAGTCCCAGGTTGGTGATAACATGACATGTTGGATCCGAGCAACTCTTCATTGGCATTGTGTCGAATAGTCGACACTTTGAAGTCGTTAAAAATTGTCATTATAAGTTTAACGCTTTGAAGTCAGTTTTCCAATGCTCACATGTGTCAAATATGCAATGGAAAAAATGTCGGTAGAGATACGCACATGCATCAGATATCCAAAGGGACCTGCGGTTCATTTCATTGCCCTAAATTACGACAATTTTTTGTCACCCTAGATGCCAAAATTTCGACACCTCCAACAGTGTAGCGTCGGATAATCGACGCTAGAATAATATTGTGCGACGAACATGTTATATCTCTCGCACTTCCTTTCGTCGGTATGGAGTAGCAAGGTTGATGGTGAAGCGTCAAATAATCGAAGATAAATTAAATTAGTGAGACAAGAGTTTTATATCTCATGCACTTCGTTCCAGTGGTATGGAGTATCAATTCAGGCGATTTAGTATCAGATCAACGTTAAATTAAATTAGTGTGACGGGAGTTTTATATCTCAAATGTGTCCTTCCGTCGGTATGGAGTAGTAAGTCCGACGGTTTATCCCTTCTTTGTAACCATTAATGCACACCAAAATCTTTGTTAGGATGTACAATCTTCAATATCAATGCATTCGTAAGGAGATTCTTTAGTTGCTTAATATTTTATTCACATTCCCTTAACTAGACACACTTAAGTCCTTTCTTTTGCAATGAAGCAATAAGGTAGACAATATTGGAGAATCCTTAGACCAATATTCAATAATAAATTGACAATCCCATGAATGGTATCACTTCAATAATGTTCCTCAAGGAGGGCCAATCCATGTTGGATTTTCTCTTGTTGGGATTTACTACTATCCCTTGTTCAAAGATCACATGACCCAGATAGTGAATATGCTTCTACTAGGAGTAATTCTTGTTGAAATTAGAATATAACTGATGCTCCCTCAATATTTGCAACAATATTTCGAGGTGTTTCTTATGCTTTTCCTTAGTCTTCGAGTAAATGAGTATGTCATATATGGAAACCAATACAGCTTTGTCCAAGTGCTTACAGATGATGTTCTTCATCATGCACATGAATGTAGCCAAGGCATTGGTGAACCCAAATGGCATGAATACAAATTTGTAGTGCCCATATTGGGTCCAAAATTATCTCTTAGTTTGTAAGGTACTCAAAACATTGATACTACTCCTACATTGATGATATTCCTGGTATGAGATCTATTGGGAAGTCCATATCTTGCTTAGGTGGAAATATTGGCATCTCATCTAGAAATACATCTTGGAATTCTTGCAATATGTGATAATTTTCAAGCTTTGCCTCTTTATTATATGTTGATTTTGGTACATCAATAATATATAATTGGCATCCTTTCTTATAGGATTTCTTAAGTTGCATTGTTGGTACCTATCTTAAAACCACATGTTTTGATGTACCTTTGAGGATCCTAGAATGTCCATCGTCGTCCATACATTCAAAAATCTTGTTATAATAGTCTATGTTAACCCAATGTGTTTCCAACCAATCCATACCAATCAAGACATCATATGACCATAAGGGAAATATATTCAATGTTGTGTGTATATGTAATTTATTATTGAGCATGCTTCCACTAATTCAATCACTTTTCTTTTGGTCCCTATAGTTAGGTGGATCAACCACGGTTTCTTATGTTTATTCTTCTCGAGGTCACAAGCATCAACAACTTGGGATGTAGCATAGCGAAGGTTAGTTCTAGGGTGATTTAAAATAGAAATAATTTATTGGGTGATTATACCTTTTACTTCGATCATTAATGCTTTGTGGTTTACTTGTCGTTTCTCCACAACTGTGTGGATTTGAGGCATTACTAATGTTGCACCCTTGATGCTAGTAGCTTCTTGCACTTAATAAATCCTTTTGTTGTCATCTTGTCTATGGGGACAATCTTGAAGTAGAAGTTCTTCTCCGCAACCCCAACACTTCAAGGATCCATTTTTCTGATCACTTATCTTTTCTTCCATGGACTTGATCAACTTGTTCCTACTTTTCATAGGGTAGCTCTACTGAAATTTGTTTTTGTTTGAGTAACTCTTCTTCATACCCTTTCCTAAGGTCTTGTTTTTTTTCCAGAGAAAAAATTCGTAATTTTTAATTAATAATAAGAAAAATTACATGTTACATCTAGCAGCATATCATCTATGCTAAGATAAAAATGTGAAAACATATCCTCCGTACATAATGTAGATAAAAATAATATGTACATAATGAAAGATCTGTCAATACATTGTCGATTTTTCAACTAATCTAATATAATATTAACATAATGTAGATAAAAATAAAAAATTTGTGACCTATATGTACAAAGAAAAATATAATAAAACAGTCTTATAGACTGTATAGTATAGTTACCGCGAAAAAGTATCAAAAAATCAAAATAGTAGTCGGGATATGACTGTGCCCTGTGAAAAAAAATATTCAATGAAACGTCAGTGATAGAATTGATATTCTTGATCTCCATCATGTGCTATGATATGCCAACGACCCCACTCTAATTGTGAGGCTTCCTTGGAAAGCTTTTCGGCCACCTGATTCCGCTGCCTATAAATGTGTGTAACATAGATAAAATCAACTAGTGATTTTAGCAATAATACCGCATCCAGTAGTGCTCTAAGCAAGTGAGTGTGACATTGTTCCTTCGAGTTAATCCAATTGATGATAATCTGTGAGCCCCAAAAGATTTGTATCTTGTTGCAACCTTGTTCACGGGCAAAGACGAGGAGAAGCCTAAGGCTGTTAAGTTCAACATAGTTATTTGATCCCGGACCAAGTCCCATCTTAAGGTGGAAGAAATGTGTGTCATGCAAGTGCAGTACAACACCTCCCCCCCCTCCCCAACATCCATTAGGATTGGATGCACCATCAAAATAAGCCCAGGATATGGTTCGGTCAATAGTTTCAGGTATGATGGTCCTATCATGTGCTTCATGCTTATCATCAGGGATAAGTTGGTATATGGATATGATGGACCTACAGGTACGGTCCCAATCTACAGGTCTTTCCAAAAAGATATATTTATTCCTAGTAATCCAGATAACCCAGGCAATGAGGAGGGGGATGTTCCTGTCTTTTGGCTTCCGAGATTCTTGCCACCAGTTTGCCCAAGCAGAACAGACCGAGGAGTCATGCCAAATTTGAGTGCAGCCAAGAACAGTAGTCGTAGTGTGCCAGAGGTGTGATATTGCAAGGTTTTCCTAAGGTCTTGTGTTATTGTAGTTTGAATCTTTTCTCCTTCAAGCTAGTTTTGTCATTCTTATTCCAGGGATTTTGTAGCTTTGGTTGATGCCTTGATTTCTTGTAACAATACTTTGCCTTTCTTATTGTATTGTCAAGATTCCTAAGTTCATCAAACTCTATCCAATCCTAGTAGAACTAAGGCAATCCACCGAGAAATCATTGAATTTTCACTTTCTTATCCTTGATATGTGGCACGTAGCGCAAAAATTCCATAAATTTGTTAACACAATCATCCATAGTTAGCTATCACAACTTGAAGTCATGGAACTCCCTGATCTTCGCACCATAGTTTCTTTTTGACAAGTACTTCCTCCTAAAGTATATTTCAAATTTCTTTCAAGTGATATTCCTCTTGATTATTTCTTTTACATTCTCGAGGTATTCCCACCATATGGAAGACCTTCCATTCATTTGAATATAGTCATTTGGGATTTCATGTTCCTTCAATGCGGTGCACACAAAAGTACTTCTTTAGTCTGAACAACCATCCCTCTACATCTTTTCCTTTCTTGATTTCATCATTGAAAGTAGGTGGCATTTCCTTCCTGAATTCTTCATGCAACATAGTTCTAAAATGCTTCTTCTTCTTTTTTCTTATGCAAAAAAAACTTGGAACCATTAATTGATAGCTCATTTGAACTGGTTTCCCTATTATTATAAGTATCAATGAATGATTCATCATTGGATGTATCTATTCTCTTTGATGCCTTTTCCTAGGGGTACTCTCCCCTATGTTATTGGTAGTTATCCCATGTTTTTTAATTTTTTATGCCCTTTGCATCTTATTAAAGGGATTTCTTTCAACATTGTTGGCATTTGGTCCCTGCTGCAATTGTTTTATATTTATTTCAATTGTTTTAGAGCCTTATCTTCAGGATCCTCATTGTTTTTTCCAAACATGGAGGTGTTTCCACATTCCTCCTTTCTTTAGATTCCTCATATCTTTCATGTGAATTTTCAACACGAGGATACCATACCATATTGTATTTACCACAATGTTGCATGCTCTCTTGGCTCTTGTTTATATCTTCTCTTTATTGTTATAAAGTAAGCAAAGTAAACAATTCATTTGTTAGCTATAAGTCATCATCATAAAAAATAAAATAAAAAATCGCACCTTTAAGCATACGTTTTGGCCCATAGCATGCTAGTGTTGTAGCTCTACTCTAATACCACCTATAATGAACCCAACCCATGGAATGTTAATCGAGGGGTGGGGTCTCTAAATTTTTCGCCTTGGTACAGCATTCAACATTCCATATCATGATTCACCACTCCCTTGAGTAGGATTTTAGCTTCCCACTAATCAAGTTAGTATTATAACCATCACAAACCCCATTTAGTGGTGTAATATCCCTCAACCTTTACTACACCAAATTCTAAACGAAACTCGCTACCATGTTGGAGAAAAGTAGAACTATACTTCTAGAATATTATCAAGCTAAGTAATATATGGATAATGGTCTATGTGTTGGCTACATTGTTGAGGATATTTATTCCCACACAAGACACTATTATCATTTGAATTTCTCTTTGTACAATGGCAAGGGAGAGTACTAAAAATCCTTGATCTTTCCAATGATAAGACTATATCTATCACACAAGATCTTGCTTCATTGGTGATAGGGGGTTGTGTATGGCACTATATACCATTTATCCAATGACATAGACGGTTCAAGCCTTCTCATTTTTCTTCATTTCTACCAAATGAGGGTTTCCAATAACACAATACTTTATCCCTCTTCTTATCACCAGTAGAAGTGGGATTGTCAACAATATTTCATTATCAAGGAAGTTTCCCATGCGAAAAAGTTCCCATTAATTCGACTATTCTTCATGGATTTTGTATGCACCCATTTAAATATTTGAGATTTTAGGTAATCCTTGTGTCGATACCATTTGAGGAAGGGAATTTTGACCCAACCCTTAACCATAAAATTATTCTACTTGAAGCCCACATTTGGGATTGATAGGGATCTCGCTTGTTTCCTAGTTAAGATGCAACTATCAATGGAAGATCGATGGAGCTTATTTGAGGTTAAATTTTAGGTTTTCAATTCTCATTGGGATGCAATGACTTCACCATTCCCTAATTTGAAATGCTCATTCACATCATCAAACCATGCTAGGGTTGCAATGAATTTCAATTATTGAGGTTTGTTGCCATATCATTGATCTCGATGGTTTGTTGGGCTTGTGACTCACAGAAGATTTGTTTGGCATGCAATAATGGCCACGAAATGGAATCTGTAATTGCACTCTAACTAGGATTTTCCCAAAATGGAGGATGTGAGAGATGACATTTAGTACCATTTCTGGAGGAAAAGATTCCATGATCATCGCATAAGGATTTTAGCATAACACGCTTAAGACATTCCCCTTGATATTCAAGATAGAATTTTCTAGGCTGGCAATAGAAAAACTAAGCACTAGATCAATGAGGCCTAGATATTCCTTACATCATCAACCATTGAATATGATTCTAAGTGTAATTAAAGGAAGCCAACATTGACTTGTTGTTCAGGTGGTGTAGTTCTTAGGATCTAAGGTGTGGAAGCCTTACAAAATGGCTTCCTCACCCCTTAAGGGTCATCAAGATTTCAGGATTTAAGTGAGGCCCATTTTTACCATGAGAATGGTGTCCACAACCATCATAATTCCATTGGAAAGAACACCATTCCTTCCCTCAATCTGTCACCCAAGGGCATAAGGTTGTAGTGCATATATGTTTATATACATATAAACCAATATTTATTTGACCATAAGATATTTTTTGAGTTGATATCTTTGAAAATTAGGAAGTTATAATGAAAATAGATGTTTCATGAATTCAAAGTGTAACCAAGGCCCCTAAGGGCCCAAGAAGATTGGATATAAAGTGTTTAATCTAACCCCCCAAAACGAAATTGCAACGAAAAATGAGTGCATTAGTGAATATATTACATCACATCATTACATGCTCTACAAAGAATATAACCCACTTAGTCTTCTTATAAAACTTGTTAGTTGTGAGGCTCATTCTCAAACTAGTATCCTGGATTCTAAAGGCATTTTTCAAAAATAGTCTTCCATGATCCAGTTTATAGAGTCATGATATACAATCATTATCAGTGAATCATATACAACATGTAATATTAAAATAGGCAACATAACAAATACATTTATAGATGGAAAGCATCGATTAAAAACAAATGCAGAGACTTATTTGGTTGGTTCTCCGCAACTAAAGAAGAGTGTGCACTTTTCCACTCAACCATAGGATTAACTATGCATTTTATTGCCTATAGTTGGCCATTTCCTAGCCATGTCATGATACCACTAGGGGAAAAGCTTGGAACCTCAAGAAAAATCTTAGATGTGAAAGCCACTCTCATTTACAAGAAACTAGGGAAATATCCCTCTACTCACCATGTCAATACTTCCACGAACTATCCAAATACCTTATTAGCTAGTTGTAGCTACACAACATAGTCCCTTCTTTGCCAATGTAGTCCCTCAACGACCTCCCCTCTTAGCGTTTCATATCCAATTCAACCATCATCAAATTTGTTGTCCTCTTCTTCCCAATTTGAGTTTTGATTTCTACCTAAAATTAGTAGTCAAATTGAAAATTTATCATGCCTGAACACTCAAAATTGTTCCCCTTTCAGATTCAATACCATTTGGGCATGAATTTTGGCTTCCCTAGGAAGTTTTATTTACCAGTAATCACCAATAGAAAACCCACTCGTGAACCAACTCGTTTTTCACTCGTGATGTTCTATGCTCTCTACAAACTCTTCTCCTACAATTTTCAGTTCTTTAGCACTCTCTACACACTGAAAATTGGCCTCTTCAACCCCCATGTGCATTCCATACCTTTCAACTAAGGAAAAATTGTGATTTTTGGACCTTTATTAGTGGATTTTTTGGGTCAAAGGATAGAACTCGAGATAGGTGCTTGTTGTACCCTACCTTGGCCATTTTCAATTGCCCATTTAGTGTTCATATCTCCATAACTACAGGTGATTGGTTGCCAAATGACCCAGATACCTTCAATAATTTATTTTGAGAAAGTGAGAAAAAAAAAGATAATTTCAAATTAAATTTTTTAGCATTTTGGCCATATTATTTTTAATTGTGTTGATTTTCTTAACAAGTGAACTAATTTCCCAACCCTCTCATTAATTATACTCATAATATCATTACTAGTATTAATGCTCCACCTTAAATCCTTTGATCGATAATTTTATTTTTATTGTCTATTAAAATATATTAACATTATTTAATATTTATAAAAACATCTATGTTACCATTTACAATAACACTAAGTCACAATTATAATTATAAACTAAAAAAAGATGTTACATAGTCTTCCTTCTCATTAACTATCTTTCTCCAGCTCCCTTACCACAAAAAATAATTAACCATAAAGAAAAATAAAAATAAAAATAAGTAATAACTCTTAATACGTGCAAGTATCTATATTAATACTTCATAGGATTTTCTAACAATCACACCCACTCTTAATAACCCCTTACGTTTCTTTCTTCGTTTCTCACTTACCTATCATAACAATCACACCCTACTCTTAATAATCCCCTTCCGTTTCTTTCTTCGTTTCTCACTTACCTATCATAAATTTTGTATATAACTACTAACTCAACCACCATATATATGTATATCACTTAACTTGCTTTTAAATTAGGTATAATATGACTAACCATTTTTTTATTTTCACTTTTTGAGGATTTTGAGGATATTATTAAGTTGTTAATTTTTATAGGAGGATTTTGAAGATATTATTAAGTTGGTACTTTTTACGGGAGGTATAACATAGAATAACATTTTTATCTTTATTTTAAAATGTTTTATGGATTTTTTTATTTTTTATTTTTAATTAATTTTTTATTATAGTAAATTCATAATTTGTCAAAGTAATTTGGGTGAGGATCAAAATCAAATCTAGTGGTTATCACAATAATACTAAAAGTATATCCATAAGTTAGATATATCAAGAATTTATGACTTAGCAAGAGTTAAGACTCCATGAGGATGGGAGAGCCTACTCCTTTAGCCTTATCACAATGGGCCAAAGATGTCCCCTTGTGGGATTTGAAATCGGATTGAGGGGATAATATCCAATTGTGCCAATCACTTAACCGTCCCATAATGAGACAATATCCTTGTGGAATTTTAAAATCCTACTAATTACATAAGAACTTCCCCTTTTATTTTGACTACTTGTGATGGCAAGATAGTGCTATGGCACTACCGTATCATCCCCAAGTTCTCATAGTATTACTTAGTAAGGACGCTTTATTGAAATTGGTTAACATTTCACCTTTTTTATATAGAAATGGCATTCCCATTTGTCATGTGTAAACACCATATGTAGTTTATCTAACCATCAAATAGTTATGATATTCTCACCATATGTAGTTTATCTAACCATCAAATAGTTATGGTATTCTCATCCTTCCTTGGCATATTATAATGAAGATATTTATCTTTTGTATTTAATATTTTTTAAAGATAATTTGTCTTTTCCCATTCTCATAGTCTAGGTAAGAGGAATCCATCTCCCTATTTATCTTCCAAGGACAACTTGACATAATTGTCTCTCTTTTAGGTGTAGCCATTATATGTAATGTATCTACCAATTAAATAGTTATGGTATTCTTCTCCTTCCTCAACATGAAGATTTTTTCTTTTGTACTTAATATTTTTTTAATAGTATTTGTCGGTAGGCCCCTTCTATTTAGTGTAGGTAAGAGGAATCAATTTCACTATCCATCTTCCAGGGATAACTTGAGAGAAAATTACCTTGAATGCAAGGAAACCACAATAATTAGTATGGGAAATGTAGATTTCCTAAACAACTTAGCATCCATGCTTCTCTATAACCATCCATCTCCCTTCCCAAGTCTAGCAATCATTCTCCCATAACTAATCTTAGTCATTTTCAAGTTTGTGTATTGATCTCATGTTGAAAATGCAGCAAGATGATGGAGCTTAGTGAAATGAAGTCGCCTTCACTAAGTGGGCCCGCAGGCAAATTCTGGCGCAAAGTCTATTTTTAGACATATGGAGCATGGTCCAGGGGTTGCAGTATGTTATTCTTGGAGTATTGGTCATATTGGTAAAAATAGATGGACCTCTATTTTTGGACCTATAGGTCGAAGTCTATTTTTAGACTGCCTATCCTAAAAATAGGGAAGTCAAATATTATTTACCCTTAATAATATTTGGACTCTAAACTTCAGTTTACTCTCTTGGAGCACTTCAGTTCGAGCCTTGGAAGTGGCTCATGCATTTGACAGAGGAATTACGCTATTCCCAAGGGTTTGATGGCATCATGCATGGTTGACTTCAGTTAGGACTTCAGTGGCAGAAGTTTGGTGGAGTTAATGAGACAGCTAGTGGAGTTGTGTTGTGTTTATTTTAGTTGAACTGATTGAGATTAGTTTAACTAGCTAATCAATTAGTTATGAGTGGAGTGAATTAAATATTATTTAATTCATTAATTAGTAACTCATTATTCAACTCAAAAACACATCAGTTCACTACAGTGCATGATCAGTTCAGTGGAGACCAGTGAAAGAGGTAGATGAAAGGGTGGAGTTAGCTATCAGTGGCGACATCAGTTGTGCATGAGATTTGCACCACACTTGGAGGAATTTCCCATGATGATTGCACTGTCAAGCCAAGGAGATTAGAACCTTGGATCTCTATATAGACAGGCCAGGATTGCGCAATAGAGGCAAGGCAATTAGTGGTGAGTTTTGAACCAGTAACCTGTTCAAAACCAAGCTAGTTTGTGTGTAACTTTATGAGAAAGTACTGAGTACTTGTGAGGAGTATTGTACTGAGTTTGTTACATGATTTCTCCATTATAATATACACAATGGCTGTGGGGTTTTCAGCTATAAGCTTTCCCCATACATACTGTGTTAATGTGTATGATGATTTGATGTGTTATCGCTTGATTTTATTTCCGCATGTTTGATGATCTGAGTGGAAGAGATTATGTGTTGCATATAAATTCGAATTGTATGTGATCAGGATAGTCTCGGTGGATAATTAATCATTATTAAGCAAATTTCTACATGGTATCGGAGCTATTGAAGCAGATATTGATCATCACAGTGATTACAAACTTATTTCGGTAGACAGAGTCTGCATGTGGGCCAGGTAGCCTCCGGATTCATCTTTCTTCGGAAAGTGAAAGGTCTGGTAAATGCCCCTTGCAGTCGATCTCTGTGCTAGAAATAATTTTTTCTCACGATCTAGAGCAGTTGAGCTGAGGAGATAAGGAGGAATACTCGAGATGGATCTTCATCAAAGGGAGCTGATGAAGAAAACTGCGCTTTGGTTGCCAAAGCAAAGAAAGGGAAGGGTAAGAAAACCTCTCATTCTGGTGCAAAGGGCAAGAAGCAGGATATGGCGAAAGTGAAGTGTTTTCACTGCCATGATCATGGACATTATGCTACCAATTGTCCAAAGAAGAAGAAGAACAAGCAAGCGGGAAGATCTGTAGATGGAGAAGCCTTGGCTTCACAGTTCGAGCTTGAATTTTCACTGATCGCATGCTTGGTTTCAAGTGTGTTGGGATCAGCGTGGTTATTGGACGGCGGTGCGTCATTTCATATGACGGGAGATCGGGATTTGTTCTCGGATCTGGAGGACAAATATTTGGGTGTGCACATCGAGATGGGCGATGATGGTAGATACAGTGCGACTGGTATCGGTACCATATCCTTTCAGAGGGAGTCTGGTAAACCCTTTGTATTGAAGGATGTCATGCATGTACCTGGATTGAATAAGAACTTGATCTATGTGGCGATGTTGGAGGATAAGGGGTATGATGTGGTCTTCAGTGAAGGAAAAGCATTCCTGCGCAATAAGACTACTGGAGAGACCCGGAAGATAGGGGTTCAAACCAAGAACCTTTATCAGTTGCAGGTAGATGGCTGCGCAACAATGGCATGCAAAGCGGGAGAAGTGGTGAGCCGGGATGATGAGGGCGAACTGTGGCACAGGAGATTGGGCCACCTTCACCATGGAGCTTTGAAGATCCTGCAGCAGATTTCTACTGGGCTTCCTAAGGGCACTCTTGCGCAGTCAGATCAGTGCAAGGGGTGTACTTTAGGGAAGTATGTGAAAACCACCTTTCACGAGAAGGATAGTCGCGCCACGACGATCCTTGAGAGAGTTCACACAGACGTGTGTGGTCCTTTCTCAGTTGCTTCGACAGCAAAGCACGGGTATTATGTGATCTTTGTTGATGATTTCTCTCGAAAGTGCTGGATCTTCTTCATGCAGAAGAAGAGCGATACATTCGCGAAGTTTTGTGAGTTTAAAGCACTGGTCGAGAAGGAGTCGGGGAAGAATGTGATTTCTCTAAGGAGTGATAATGGTGGTGAATTCATCTCGGCTGAATTCAGGGAGTTCTGCAGCGCAGAATGGATTTGGAGAGAGCTCATCGCACCCCATAACCCACAGCAGAACGGGGTGGCTAAGCGGAAGAACAGAACGATCGTGGGTGCTGCACGGGCGATGTTGCATGATCGGGGCCTACCCCTTCACTTGTGGGCTGAGGCATGCAATACAGCAGTGTATGTGCAGAACCGTTGTCCTCACAAGGTTCTTGGCATGAGTACACCGGAGGAGGCTTATTCTGGCAAGAGGCTTGATATTTCCCATTTGCGGATTTTTGGTTCTCCTGTCTACATGCATGTGACGAAGGATGCAAGAAGGAAGCTGGATCCAACCGTTGAGGTTGGAATATTTGTGGGGTACACTGATACACCTCACAACTATCGGGTGTATTTGTCAGACAGTCGCAAGACTGTTGTGCGACGGGATATAAAATTTCGGGAGGAGAAAGCCATGCAGTGTTCGCTTGAGAGGGAGCTACACTTGCATGCAGATGAGGAGCTGTTAGTTCCCAAGGAGGAGCTTCTGGATGTGGATCAGCCACAAGAGGAGGTTCAGGAGGTGGAAGAAACCACCCAGGCAGCGCCAACCATCAGAGGGCGCATGCGCACTACAGAAGCTGAGCGACTGGCTCGGGATGCAGAGAAGGTTGTAGGACCACCTACGGCACAGCGCAGACAGAGACAGTCACCGGATCGGTACACTGGATACATGGCTCTTATGAGTCAATGTGTTGTGACGGAGCCATCCTCTTTTGAGGAAGCTGTGGAGGAACCCGCATGGGTTGATGGCATGATCGAAGAATATGATTCGATCATCAGGAACAGTGCATGGGAGATTGTCCCAAGACCGGTTGGGAAATCAGTTGTAGGTTCGCGATGGATCTACAAGGTGAAGCAGGCGGCCGACGGGAGTGTGGAGAAGTACAAGGCGAGATTTGTCGCCCGTGGCTTCTCACAGATCGAGGGGATTGACTATGAGGAGACTTTTGCACCTGTCGCAAGGTACTCTTCCATACGGACGATCCTTGCTCTCTCAGCGCAGATGGGGTGGCACATTCATCGGATGGATGTGAAGACTGCGTTCCTCAATGGAGTTATTGAGGAAGAGGTGTACATAGAGCAGCCTGAAGGTTTTGAGATCTTCAGTAGTGAGTCGCATGTGTGCCGACTCAAGAGAGCACTGTACGGGCTGAAGCAAGCACCTCGTGCTTGGTACACTCGGATAAACAGCTACTTCACCGGGCTTGGATTCTCCAAGAGTGAGGCAGATCCAAACCTGTACCAGATTGTGGTGGAGGGGAAGCTGTTGATCATCGTACTGTATGTAGATGATCTGATTTTGACTGGCGATGAGCGGTTGATACTTTCATGCAAGGAGGATCTTGCACGAGAGTTTGAGATGAAGGACTTGGGCATCCTTCATTATTTCCTGGGATTGGAGATTTGGCAGCGCAGCGGAGGACTGTTTGTTTCTCAGGGCAAGTATGCTCGGGAGATTCTGGAGAGGTTCAACATGCAAGACTGCAAGCCTGTTGACACTCCTCTTTCTGGTGGTGTAGATGATCTGATTTTGACTGGCGATGAGCAGTTGATACTTTCATGCAAGGAGGATCTTGCACGAGAGTTTGAGATGAAGGACTTGGGCACCCTTCATTATTTCCTGGGATTGGAGATTTGGCAGCGCAGCGGAGGACTGTTTGTTTCTCAGGGCAAGTATGCCCGGGAGATTCTGGAGAGGTTCAACATGCAAGGCTGCAAGCCTGTTGACACTCCTCTTCCTGGTGGTTGGAGGAAGGAGGATGCTACTTCAGCGGAGGTAGTGGATGCCACTGTCTATCGGCAGTTGGTGGGGTCGCTTATGTATCTGGTCAATACACGACCCGATATATGCTATGCAGTTAACCAGCTTTCGCAAGCTATGGTTAAGCCTACCAAGCTCTTTTGGAAGGCAGGAAAGCATGTATTGCGCTATATTAGAGGCACATCAGGATATGGTTCATGGTACAGACAGGAGGATCAGTTGAGGCAGCATGGCTTCACAGATTGGTATCATCATATCAGAGATTGTGTTCAGCAGAGAATCATGATGCTTTCATATATTCCCACGGAGGATCGAGTGCGACATCACGACGGCGCTCGGGAGGCAAGTTAAGTTCACGAGGAGGCGGGATAGAGTTTGATAATCATATCTTCTTTGAGAGGGAGTGTTGTCGGCGAGATGATGGAGCTTAGTGAAATGAAGTCGCCTTCACTAAGTGGGCCCGCAGGCGAATTCTAGCACAAAGTCTATTTTTAGACTATGTCTATTTTTAGACATATGGAGCATGGTCCAGGGGTTGCAGTATGTTATTCTTGGAGTATTGGTCATGTTGGTAAAAATAGATGGACCTCTATTTTTAGACATATAGGTCGAAGTCTATTTTTAGGCTGCCTATCCTAAAAATAGAAAAGTCAAATATTATTTACCCTTAATAATATTTGGACTCTAAACTTCAGTTTACTCTCTTGGAGCACTTCAGTTCGAGCTACAAAAGTGGCTCATGCATCTGACAGAGGAATTACACTATTCCTAGGGTTTAATGGCATCATGCATGGTTGACTTCGGTTAGGACTTCGGTCGAGAAGTTTGGTGGAGTTAATGAGACGGCTAATTGGAGTTGTGTTGTGTTTATTTTAGTTAGGCCCAGGACAGAGATTAGTTTAACTAGCTAATCGATAGTTATGGTGGGTAGATTACGTATTTATTTAATTCATTAATTAGTAACTCATTATTATATGAAAGAACACATCGAGTTCATAAATACATATGATGGTTAGAGTGGAGACCAGTGGAAGAGGTAGATGAAAGGGTGAGTAAAGCTATCAGTTGGAGGATCAGTTTTGCATGGGATTTGCATTACACTTGGAGGAATTGTCCATGACAATTGCGCAGTCAAACCAAGGGGATTCGAACCTTGGATCTCTTCATATATAGGCCATGATTGCGCAATAGAGGCAAGGAAATTGGCGGGGAGTTTACACAGACGGTAACTTTTTGTTCAAGGCGAGAGCTATCTTGTGTGTAACTTTGCTGATTTTTGAGTACTTGTGAGGTATTGTAAGTATTGTACTGAGTCTGTTACATGTTTTCTCCATTATAATATACACAATAGCTGCGGGGTTTTCAGCTATAAGCTTTCCCCATACATACCGTGTTAATGTGTATGATGATTTGATGTGCTATCGCTTGTTTTATTTCCGCATGTGTGATGATCTGAGTGGAAGAGATTATGTGTTGCATATAAATTCGAATTGTATGTGATCAGGATAGTCTCGGTGGATAATTAATCATTATTCAGCAAATTTCTACATCTCAAACGTGAATATTGTAGCATTAAAAACTTCAGTGGTGTTTTAAAATGAGAAAAGTGGGATTGAAAATGACAAGTGAATATTGTAGCATTTCCCCATGATAATTTGTACCCAACCCATGCCTTCATAACTATGTGAAGTAGACTTCCTCACCAACCACCGAATGCATTCAATGCAAACTTCTAAGTCAATGGTTGTAGATGAGATTTAAGAAGGCACATGATAGAAAGATAAGAGTTCATGGGACATATAGAATTAATCTTCCTTAACCCCTTCTCTCTTCCCCTCTAGAGGACTCATTACACTTCTCATGCTCTTTGCAACCATCTTGGACCTTATATTAATTTTAAACGAAAATATATACATATTTTGGCATACCTTAGAAGGTTTACCACTTATAGATGAAAACTATAATTATTATGAATACATGTCGAGCCACTCATTAGTTAAGCCTTGACCTTGAATATTACACTCATATTTCATTCAAACAATATTTACATCATTTGCACATATGGTCATTGGGTCGAGAGGCACCCTTTAACCTAATATGGAAGAGATGTTGTAATGTCCTATTACGTAAACATTTTGACCAAGTCAAATTACATCAAAATAAAAACAAAAACAAAATTTAAGAACAAATTTTAAAAATTAATAATTAACAAATTTGATTTAAAATAGTCAATTTATTATTTACAATTTTTATGCTCCACGTTTTTACAACCCATGGTTTTTCCAATGGTATTATTATGTAAGAAGAAATATATGTGTGTGTGTCACCACCTTAGATTCATCTTAACTCCGGACCTATCAAGAGCTAAGAGGGATCAAATCTATTTTCATTCTAAAAAAGGTTTACACCTCAAGAGATTTGATCCCTCTCGACACTTCGCAGATCCAGAGTTAAGATGAATCTGGGTTGGTTTATTTAAATTCGTATGGATTGACTTTCTTCACTTTAAATGGTGTCTTCTATGAGTAAACCGAGGGCACAACCATGAGTTCCTCCCTCTCCCTCGTTGTAGCCAACATTTTTATGGATCACTTTGAAACCTTAGCCCTTGAAAGCTTCCACTTTAAACCTAAATTCTAGAAGCATTTTATTGAAGACACCTTTGTTATTTGGTCCAATGGAATGTTGAAACTCCAAGTCTTCCTTGCCCATCTTAATCATATTTCTCCCCACATCTAATTCACCATGGAATTTGAAGTTAACCAATCCCTCCCCTCTCTTGGTGTCCTTGTATCTCACCTCCCTGGTGGCTCTCTTACCCACTAAGTCTATTGGGAAAAGACTCATATTGAGAGATACCTCCATGACAATTCTCACTGTCATTCCTCTCAAAAAATCGTTGTCCTTAAAACCCTTGTCACTTGTGCCATTCAAATTTCTTCGTCTTAATATTTTTCCTTTGAAAATGCCCATCTCACCAAAGCCCTTAAAGCCAATGGTTACTCCTCATCCCAAATTAATAAGGATTTTCGCTCCACTCTCCACTCTAAACCTAAGAACCCTTCCATCAATCCTCCCATAACCAAAATCTCCCTTCCCTACATTCAAGGGGTTACCAATCATATTTCCAAAATCCTTTCAAAAAGGAATATCCAAACACTATTCAAACCCCACACCGCCCTTAGCCAAATCTTCAGGCCAGCCAAAGACAAGAACGACCCTATGCTTGGCCTCAAAGTTTATGAGATCCCTTGTCCACGTGGAATGTCTTACATAGGAAAAACTGTGAGATCCTTCCAAGCTCGACTTAAAGAAAACATACCTAACACTTACCATAACCGAATATCCAGATTCGCCATCACTAAACACTCCCACAAAATTAACATCTTATTTGTTTTGATAAAACCAAAATCCTAGCCTCTACCCCTTTCCGCTCGAACCGAGTAATTAAGGAAGCCCTTGAAATGGAAAAGCACCCAACAACTTTAATCAAGAAGATGGATATCAATTAAGTCACTCTTGGAAGCCAGCTATTTATTTTTTGTCCTTTAAATCTTATTCCTGTAGATTTGATGAGTGCGACCCTCTCTTCTCACCTTCACTCCATTCCCCTTAAATCCATTTCTTTCCTTATTATTTTTAATTATTTTCCCTAAAAAATCTTTAATTTTACCTTAAACCTTGTTAATTTAATATTATACCAAATAGAAATAAAATTAAGTTAAAAATAGTTTCTAATCTTAATTAGATCCCAAATCCATTATATATATATATATATATATATATATTTATTTATCCATCTTTAAGCCCCTGAGGAAAGTTTTAATTCCCCCCACACCCCTAAGAGTGGATTCCACGTGTCTCCCTCTCCATGAGATTTAAACCTATGACTTGGTGGGGACTAAACCCCAGACAAACCAATTGGTCTACACCTCACAAGTCTTAATCTTTCTTTTCCTTATTGTCTGAATGAAGACTTTTGTGACTAAGGTCTTTCCATGAGATTTAAACATATGACATGGTGGGGACTAAACCCCACACAAACCAATTGGTCTACACCTCATGAGTCTTAATCTTTTCCTTATGTAATGGAGGCTTTTGTGACTAGGGTTATTGAGAGATTTGCCTTCCGGATCCATCACATAAATCTTTTAGATTGCCAACCCATTTAGAACCAGCTAATGTGATTCATCTTCAAAACGATTATTCTTACCATTTTTATCTTTCTTTTACCTAATAATTTAATTGTTTTATACAAATAATTAACTCTCTCTAATTTTAATATCATTTTTATGTTTTTTAATTCAAATACTTATTTCCTGTCTCTTTACTATTCATTCCCTTTTTACTCAACCTATTATTTTTTATTATTTAAATTAATGATATCCAATATTTTATTATAAATAATAAATTATTCTTTAACTATTTCAATGCGAACTCAATTTATCTTCTCATAATTTTTCAAATTATTCGCTTATTTAATTTATATTTATATTTAATTTTATTTTATTATTTTACTTATTCTATTCTGCCCAATCTCTTTTTATTTTCTCATAATATATTTTAATTTTATTCATTTATTTAATTTATATTTAGTTGTATTTTATTATTTTACGTATTCTATTCTACCTCACCTTTTTTATTTTCACATAAAATATTTTAATTTTATTCATTTATTTAATTTATACTTTTATTTAGTTTTATTTTCTTTATTCTATTCTACCTTGCTCTTTTTGAATTATTAATTAATATATCTTTAATGTTCTCATTCTTCTTATGTTTCTCTAAAAGTCATATCTTTCCTCTATTTGTTTCTGGCCCTGCACTCTTCATATCAACATTTTTAACTCTGTCCTTGAAATAGGTGAGCCGTTCCCCAAACATTAAACTCTTAAAAAAACACTATCTTCCAAAAAAAACCTCTCAACATCAATTTATATATACTCCAATCTAAAATATTTTATTCAAAATATTACTTTTTCGTAAAGACAAGTACACAGAAATAATGTATCTTACTAAATAATGATTAATTAATTATGAAATAAATATATTTATATAAAACATACTAAATTAATACATAAATATAAAAATAACAATAAATTATCATAACTTTTATTAGAATGATTTTTTTTCTATTTTAAACCTATTAAATTAATATATAAATATAAAATAATAACAATAAAACGTTTTCGTTCTGTAAAATGTTAAAATAAATAAATAATAGTTATAGTTACTTTGGTGTAATAGATTCCATTTTGTCCAAATGCTAAGACGTTGACATATTGGATTCCGTTTTGTCCAAATGTACCATTTACCATATTTTCCGTATATACCGTTTTTAGTTTGAATAATATAAAAATTATTTAGAGTAAGTTATTATAAAATTTATAAATTACAATATAAACAAAATATTATATCATACCATAAATTTATTTAAACTATTTAAACTTTTTATTAGATTATGGTAAAATAAATAATAATAATATTTAACAGTAATTAAACGAATTTTTTTTGCTTGATTGTGTGGGTCTTTACATGATTTCATGTTAAATCTATGGTCTTTTGCCTACAAGGGATTAGAACCAGTGACCTTTTCATCACGAGTGTCTTAACAACACACTCTTCACCATCAAAGCAAAGTCTGTTGGCCTGATTTTGATTCATTTAAATTATGTTTTTAATCTATATTTTTATATCATTTGAGAGAGTTATATATATATATATATATATATATATATATATATATATATATATATATATATATCTGTGTGTGTGTGTGATGCTTGGAGGAGCTCAGAAACTCTAGCTATGGCGAATAACGGAGTTCATAATCGTTGAATGGCAGGGAGGTATCGAGTGGAGGGCCACGAGCATGGCGCCTCATATTGCAACTGGTTTTGGTTTTTATTATGCCTCTTTCCCGCAATATTATAACCTTCAAACCTACTCCTGCAACGACTCGGGTTTCCATCTTGCTGTGGTTCATTATACCAAGGGGTCATGACTCCCACTGTTTTCGGATTTTGCCCATACATTTGCGGGCCTCACCCTTACTAAGCGGCGGTGGGGATCCAATGTTTTCTCTATTTTGCGCATTATCTATGTACACTCCCCATTTTTGTGGGCTCTTTCCCTGACAACCAGGCAAGCGAGTTTGTCGTGGCCATTATTTTCCTGCACAAACTGTTTTTTACCTGAACGGGGGATTCGCACTCACCTCGGAACGGGGTATCTCACCGCCTACGGTTCTGATAAGGGTTCAGACTCTACAGCTTCCTGAAGATGTTGGACGAGGAGGTGGATTATTCCTCTGACCCCTTGGAGGGTGTCCAAATATTTCATCGTTCCTCTACTAGCAGGGCCGCTGACCGGGTGTGACGAGTCCGATTGTATGTGACTGGGACGTTGTGGACATGGATGTTGGTGAGTCAGCCATTCTCGCCCTATTGGCCGCTTCACCTCCAGGGGTATCGGCTTCAACCGCAGAACACTTGCTACATCCAGTGGCATCGTCGGTTTTCTCCATCCCATCGCCATCTGTCCTCGGGCTATGGGAACAACAGGCCCAAGAGACGCTAGAATCCATTGAACCTACAAGAGATGCATCGAGTTTTGGCTTCGAGAATTTTGTGCAACATGAAACCCTAGGGTTTGAACAGCTTGACATAACCAGGGGCATTGGACCTTCTCATCTACCCGACGATTCTATGAAGCATTCTACAGTGGTTGCATTCGGCTGCTTCGACGACATCCCACTAGTTGCAACTCTTACAAATTACCCAAAGTCCTCTGAATCCAACAAGGCTTTGGAACCAAACAGGGTTGCTCATCACAGGACTCCGGGGACCGGTAGGAAAAAACAACGGTGTGCTAAAATCAGACCCAAGCAGGCTCTCAAACTCGGGCAAGAAGTTGGTATGGAGGATATTGAACACACATCGAGGACAATTCTCGTAGGCAGGGTCCATGGCAGAAGTTACACACATGCTAGACTCAAATTTTGGAATGCCGAGATTTGGGGCAATTCCATGCCATAGCTTCCAGGGGTCCTAACTATGAACAGGGGCTGGTTTGCTCTCATCTTTCCCCAACTTGAATTGGTTGACTGGGTTTTCACCAAATACTGGCACTTGGATATGAATCTAGTACTGTTGAAGTGTTGGACTCATCAATTCGACCTTGATAAGGAAAAATCTGGGGTTGGTCCAATATGGGTTCGTCTTTCGGGACTCCTGCTACAATTTTAGAACGAAGCAACGCTCCAGTTTATTGGGGAAGATATGGGGATTTACCTGGATCATGATCGGTCATATTTGGAATGAGGGAACATATTTGTGGCAAGGATACTTGTGCATCTGGACACTCGCGAATGACTCCTTGAAGGGTATGACATTCACTTCAATGATATGGTTCGACATCAAATTTTGGATTATGAGGGGATCCCCTATCGATGCAAGAGATGCCATGAGATTGGGCATTTGTATAAAGAATGCCCTCTCATTAACGCGACCGCGGCTCCATAAAAAATCTTGATTCATATGGCTACACAGACGGAATTCAGGGAATCGACACTGTCGCCAGTGACTGTGCGCAAGGGCGGTGCCTTGACACCACGGCTGCCCATCCGTCGTGCCCCGTCACGCAATCACAGTCCCTCAACAAAACCACACGCACCCTCATGGCGGAATCTACGATTGCTCTGGGTAACCTCGTCGTTCCTCCCATTTCAAATTCTACTGTTAATTTTTAATCTTCCCACGTTATGTCTTATGCACTGCACTCTCTAAATTTAAATAATTGCAATCTTAATCCCCTTGGATGCCCTGTTGCAATTGCTCCACCTATTATCTCTCAACCCACCCCTCACACCTCAACGGAGGAATCATCCTCCCGCCTGCCTATTACTGTTGACAGTCTCTCATCTGGTCACCGATATTACCTTAGGTCAACCGCCCTATCTCTCGACTCTCATACCTTTGGTCTAGGGGTGGACTTCGAAGGTACTCTTTCGAAATCTTCTAGAGGACGCCCATCCTCGATCACCAAAGCCATCTTGGAAGTGGCAGCTGGCGCTCAATCATCCATCGATCGGGTTCTTAGAGCAAAGAACGCCCAAGTTGAAGTTTTACCATGATCTGTCTCTCTCTCAATTGTAGTGGTATGGCCAGGCTTGATAAAAAATTGGCTCTAAAACGACTGCTAGAACATATTTGGATTGATGTTCTCTTTCTTCAGGAAACTTTGGGTGACGAGATATATGTTACTAAGGTCTTGTCTTCACTCCTCTCAGACGGGACCTTCCAAACCTCAGATGCTTATGGTAGATTAGGTGGCAGCGCCATTGGCATCAACAACAAAACCATTACGGCCCTAGGTTGGTGGGGGAGAATGGGCATACTTGGCGATGACATCATCTCTCGTGACACTAATCTTGAAATCACCCTGATCAATGTGCATGGACCATATCATCACAGAGAGATATTATGGGATGAATGGATGCACACCTCTATCATGCAGTGGAATAATATCATCATGGGTGGGGACTTAAACTTCTCTATTGGTCTATCTGAATCCTGGGGTTCTGGGGCCACCCCAAATTCATTATCTGATTATTTTGAAGGGCTCGTTGTTGGGGCTAACCTTCTGGATCTAGCAATGCCTAAGAAGCTTCCCACATGGAGAAACAAGAGGACGGGTGTCGTTGCCCTTGCCATAAGGCTTGATCGCTTCTTAATCAAGTTCCCTTTGCTTGAGAAAATTGATAAGGCAAGACAATGGGTGGGATCTAGGGGCTCCTCGGATCACTCTCCAATATATTTTGAAATCCAATCTAACAATCAAAAGCCCAGTGCACCATTCAAGTTCAACTCGGTCTGGTTGGGGGAGCCAGAATTTCATTCGATTGTCACAAAGGAATGGCAACATTACGAGAAATATCCTGAAATGGCTCCTGTAAGGGTCTTGTATAATAATCTTAACTGAATCAAATCACTCACCATAGGTTGGGCCAGAAATAAGAAAATAAAGGAGGATGAGGAACTATCCAACATTGGAATGGAGATTGGACAACTAACGGGATCTGATTACCTGGGCTTCCGATTAGCAGAGGCAAAAGATAGGTTAAATGCTCTGGAATTCACAAAAGCTAAAATTATGAGGAACGAGAAGAGGAATGACGCCTCAAGAGCAGGGAAATATGGTTACAAGCAGGGGATGAGAACACAAAATTCTTTCAACAATTTGCAAAAGGTAAGAAAAGTATCAACACTATTTGGGAGCTCACTGACCAAAATGGGAGGGTGGCACACTCACATGACCAACTCACTGACATGGGAATTCAACATTTCTCCAACCAGTACAGGGTGCCGACCAATGCAAACTTGACAGAAATCATGCAGATTGCACGATCTTTGCGTAGATTTGTGGGCGAGGAGTTTTTGGATGACCTAAACGCCCTGGTCTCGTTGGGAGAAATTGAAGGGGTCTTAAAATGGTTTAAGAAGGACAAAAACACGGGCCTTGATGGATGGCTTATTGAATTCTACCTCTCATTTTTTGAACTCATCGGCAAGGATCTTCTTCGGGTCATTGAAGACATCAGGTCAACTGGTCAGATATATGATGGTTTCAATGCTACTTTCATTGCCCTCATCCCCAAATCTGACAAGCCTCTCGCTTTCCATGACTATTGCCCTATATCCCTATGCAATGGATATATAAGATAATTTCCAAAATCATTTCAAATCACATCAAACCCATCCTCTCTCAACATATTTCCAAAGAAAAATTTCCCTTCCTTAATCAAAGACAAATTCATGAAGCTATTGGCACTGCACAGGAGGCATTACACTCCATCAAAATTAAAAATCTCAAGAGCACCATCCTCAAAACTGACCTGGCAAAAGCTTTTGACTGTGCCAATTGGAATTACCTGCACCTCATCCTCATTCATATTGCTTCCCCTCATGATTTCACCAATTGGATTATGGGATGCATTACCAATGCCTCTTTCAACATTCTTATTAATGGTGTTACCTCTGAATTTTTTCATGCAGAGAGGGGACTTAGACAAGGGTGCCCCCTCTTCCCTCTGCTTTTTCTTCTCATTATGGAAGGTTTATCTTCTCTCATGACACAGGCATAAAAAGATGGTTCCATCCATGGTATTAAACTAAATGATTTTATTCAACTAGCACATCTATTATTTGTGGATGATGTAATTATTTTCCTTGATGGTTCTTGTCACAACAATTCAAATTTTTTTTCAATATGCTCAACATCTTTAGCAAAGCAACAGGTATGGAACCAAATCACAACAAATCTACCATCATGATGGTGCGATGTTCTATCAATGAATCCAGACATGTTCTGGGTCTCTTTCATTATGAACGCAAGGACCTGGAGGATGGACTAAAATGCCTTGGTTTTCATCTTAAACCAAATTATTATCGCATAACAGATTGGAATTGGTTGATTGCTAAATTCGAGCGCAAGATCAACATTTGGCAACACAGATGGATGTCTGGGGACAGAAGATTGATTCTCATTAAATTTATTCTCGAAGCCATCCCATTTTACTGGATGGCGCTCGCTTGCATCCCAAAAGGTGTGACTGAAAAACTATAACAGATCCGTAGATGGTTTTTATGGAGGGGTATGAAGGATGACTGTGCATATGCTTGGATTTCATGGGATAAAATTACAAAGCCCAAAGGATGGGGGGGTGGGGCCTAAAAGATCTAAACAAATTTGTATCTGATTTGGCTGCCAAGATGAGCTAGCATCTCATTGAAAACCACAACCTGTGGCAAGAAGTTACTTATTATAAATGTATTGCCCGCAACACTACAATGGACTAGATCAGGGGCATCATACATCAGACATCTGGTTCATCGATCATTTGGAAAGCCATCACCCAATCCATTCACCTGATTAAAAAAGGACTGGCCTGGTGCATTGGATATGGAAAGCAGGTTAAAATTAGAGAAGATGCGTGATCCAGATGCGGGTAGGAATTTACTCTACCTTTGGATATCAGATTGTACCTGGCTTATGCTGGTAAACATTTCATTTCACAAGTTTCGAACCCGGAGCATACCACTTGGGCCTCACAAGCTTGGTTATCCGCACAAGCGCTAGATCTTCCTGAGAATTAATGGTCGATTCATTCAGGCCCTCAACACCACCAACATCATATTATCTGATAGAGAATATGAGATCATATGGGCCATCTCCCCTAGCGGCAGATACACTCCCAAGATTGGCTACACTACCCTTTGCAATAATCAAGAGCCACAAGTCAAAATATGGTGGTGGAAACATTTATGGAAATTGAAAGCACCCCCCAAAGCCAGACTGCTCATGTGGTGCATACTCTCAAATTGCACCCCCACGGAGGGCAGCCTTAGGAAAAGAGAATTTCATGGGCCCTCCAAATGTTTCTTATGCCTCTCACAGGCAGAGAATGTCAATCATCTGTTCCTATATTGTCCTGTAATTTTACAACTCTGGCGCACAATGACTTCCACTCTATGATGCACTCAAAATTGTCACGGCTCCTCGGTCTGTTCTACTTGGAAAAACTGGTGGCAAGAATCTAGTAGGCCAAAATATTGAAACACACCACTCCTCATTGCTTGGGGGATATGGATTAGAAGGAACCATAATAATTTTCTGGCCAAACCTGCTGATTGGGATGGTACTTGTAGATCCATCATATCCATTTTCCAACTAATCCCAAATGATGAGCATGAAACACAAAACATGACTATCATACTTCGACGGTGCATCCAATCCAAATGGATGTGTGGGGGGGGTGAGGGGGTTGTATTGTACCTGACTGCCACTAATTTCTTCCTCCTTAAGATGGGACTTGATCCAGGATCAAATAACTATGTTGAACTAAACAACCTTAGACTCCTCATATTATTCGCTCGTGAGCAAGGTTGCAAGAAGATTCAGATCTTTGGGGATTCACAGATTATCATCAACTGGTTTAACTTGAAGGCACAATGTCACACCCACTTTCTTAGAGCACTACTGGATGAGTTATTATTGCTAAAATCTCTTTTTGATTTTATCTTTGTCACTCGCATTTACAGGTAGAGGAATCAGGTGGCCGACCAAATTTCCATAGAAGCCACGTAGTTAGATTGGGGATGTTGGCCTATCACAGCTCATGAAGGGGCACATGAATACCAATATTATCATCGCCCCTTCATAGATGAATTGGATGTACAAGACACATACATGTTTTGAATGCATTTTTGAGTTTTGATCCTCTATTTGCGGCAGCTAGATAAATCAGTCTAGTTGGATTGGTTTCATTTTTGTATTATCTACATACCTCGGCCACTATTTTTATCTTTTATTTCATATATGTACATATTATTTATTATAGATTAGATGAAAAACATACATTGTATATGACAGATTCACAGTCTCTTCAGAGAATATGTTTCATAATATTTTCCTTGCATAGATGATATGCTGCTAGATGCAACATGTAATTTTTCTTATATATTAATGAAAAATTGGGACTTTTTTTCTCTGGAAAAAAAAAAAAAGGAAGACTTTTGTGATCCATAAAGTAGATAAATGTCTTTATGATTAAATGTCTTTAGGATTATATATGTGTGTGTGTGTGTGTGTGTGTAATTTGATTGAGTCAAACATAACATAACATAACAAGACATCATGAAACACGTTGTCTATATTGGATTAAAAAACTTATAGGAGCAATAATGTCTATGAATCGTTTTTTATAATATAATATTTTGTTTATATTATAATTACTTATAATATTTTATAACTTTATACATTTTAATGATATAATTTCAAGTAATATTGTAATCTTTTGTTATTTAAAATACATTTTTGAATAGATAAATAAATTAGGTATCCATAAAATCCCTTAAGCACTTGAATTCTATAAATTAAACAACATCAAATCAAAATTTTAAAAAAATTCTGTTCGTTTAAAATTAACCAAAAAAAATACCAAAAAAATCATTTCTTCTAAACCCATATTTTATATCTTTTATTAATATTTCCCACTCTACTTTCACATACATAAGCCAACTAAACTCAAATCTTTTATTGTGTATCCAGCTCATTCCTTAACGACATATATAAAAATTACTCTCTCACACACAAATATATTATTTTATTTTAATTATATTAATAATTTAAATTATATTGTGATTATCAAATGATGACAACATCTACTAAAAATGAAATTATATATAAGTAATGTAAAATACAATATTTGCTTAACATTATAATTGATTGTCTATGGGGTATTTGTTTAACATTGTAATTGGTTGTCAATGGGGTCTTGGACAAACTGTGATTGGGTGCTCTATTAAAGCACTCCTTGATGTGAAGTCCCTAGTTCAATTCATCCCAAATCGGAGTGATATGTTGGACATGTTAAAGATGTAGCCTTGTCGAGCTTAAAAAAAGAAAAACATTATAATATAATTGATTTAATTTTTTAATTTATTTAATATAAATTTAATATTGATATTTTATTTATGGTATAATTAAATATATAATTTTTAATTAGTTTTATATATAGAAGAACTTTAATTCAATGATGAAATAGTTTTTTTTCTTCCAATTTGGCAATACAATGTCTAACAAGATTGCGGTTTCTTGTTATTTAAAATGCACTTTTGAATGCATAAAGGGATTCAACACCCTAAAAAGCCTCTCAGTAAAAAATGACCTAGAAAAGTGCCCCAAAAAAAGTAAGTCCATCTATTACTTAGACTATGCTTATATGTTATTTCGTCTATTACTTAGACTATGCTTATATATTTTGGTCTTTACTATCGTTTAAAATCAACAACAAAGCCAATATAATAAAGCTTGTCACATTATTTATGGAAAAATTAAATCTAAATGAAAAAAAACACAATCATTCCTCCAAACTACTTATTATAAACTCAATTAATTTAAAATAATATTTTATATATTCATAATAAATTTAAATATTTATCATAATATCGTTTTTTCTTGATAGTTTAACTTTAAAAATAAATCTTCATTTTAAAATATCTATTTCAATACATATTTTCTTAGTTTGAAAAAAAATTAAATTAATTTTAAGAAATGATAAACATGAGTACCATTACGATGTTTTAACTTTATAGAAATAAATTGTATCTAAAATTGTAAAAGGTTCGATAATTAAATGTAAAAACCCACACACTGAAATCATCGTCCTGATTCCGTAATAGAAAAATGTGAAAAGAAAAAACATTACTTATACCATGGAGAAGATAACAATAAACACATCCAACCACATTTTTTAATACGATTCTAACCAAAAATTATATGTACAAAGCGTGATAGTACAAAGACATTTCGATGAATTTTTGTTTTTGTCATTTGAAGGATAAATAAATTTTTTTTATAGAAGAACAAGTTTTGTTTAAATTAGATGATATTGTGTATAAAACTAAAGTCTAGTGATAATTCGTTATATATATATATATATATATATACTAGTAGAATTGGTAACTAAGATTGTCTTCTACTTGAGTGATATGAAGTTGAATTCATCTTTTACCACTATAACTACTAGGTAGGTCGAATCCATAAGTTATCACTATAATCACTAGGGGCATCATGCTACTTCTAACATATATGGGTTAATCTAAGGGATCGAACCAAGGATCTCCTAATAATTTACATATCACTTTATTACAAACTCTACGAAGTGAGCCACACTCTCTCTAGGAAAACCCCCTTATTACGCCGAAGGTGTTTTTTAAGGGAGTGCTTGTCTGCAAGCCTTTGTCATCTGTCTATAGCCATTGGGAAATCATTAGCTATCTAAATCACCTGTCCATTACTCCACTTGCACATTAATTACACTAATCTAATTTTGCACATTAAATACTTGAAAGTCGACTATGCTTTGTCATTTGCATAATGCTGAGTACATCCAATAGTTATGGTTTGTGTGTTATCAATTTCAAACTCGAATTTGGTTTTGGTCAGTGCTTATTCATTTGCATGTCCAGGTTGTTTATGCTTCATCATCTGCCTATACTTTCCATGTAGACCACCTATCCTTTGTAAATAATAATCCCAAATGTTTTCATTTGATTTATATGTCGAACTTGAATTTTTTGGTGTTTTCGGAATTTCTTTCCATCCGAAAGATGGGGATAAGAGATTTATTATACCTTTGAACTGGTAGTCACTTTTAATTCCTATCTCGGTTTTGCAAAAAATAGCCTAACATATTAATTTTTTCCTTGGTATGTCATACAATTGATATCGTCTACTGATTTTGTCCTCCTGCGATAGTTGATCTTTGGCTTGCACACTCAGTTCTTGGCTTCTCGCTACTTTTAGTAGAAACGTCTACTTTATTTCCAGCAACATATTTGGGCAAGTCTCCTCTAATCTGATTTGATGTGTATAGAGTAAGTCACGTTGCTTTCATGATTTGATGTGTAAAGAGTAAGTCAAGTTGCTTTCATGTGTGTGTCAATTGTAATATGTTTTGAAAGCCTCGACGCCTATGAAAATCCTGTAAATGAATAATCTTTTTACCAACAAGGGAAAGGGTAAGAAAGGTATGTAAATGTGAGATACTAAATGGGAGTTAACCATGAGATAGAGTATACATTAGTGGTTAATTGAGATAATAAATTGGAGTTTACACTGGTGGTTAATTTAGCCTTAAAAGTGTCTTAATGATATTTAATATCATTTATTGTACCAAAGTGGTGGGTATTAAATTAATCCATAATGGTTAATAGAGATAGTGTTAGGTAAATCTACTTTAGGGAAATCTTTTCAGTGGGATAAGTATGAACAAAACCTAGTTGAAATTTCAATATTAATGAGTAAAGTGATAATATGAAGTTTATTAGAATTTTAAGTTATTGGAAGAAATTTTAATTAATTAATTTTTATTTTTTTGTAAATTTGGTAGGACTGCACTATTTTCTATTTATAATTATAGGACAGGCTACAAAATATAAAATTCAGGCTGTGACCTCAACCTGCCCGTAGGAAACCAGGTCTATTGGCCACCTGAAAGCATGAAAAGCATACCAAAATTGAAATTGTTTCATCCGTCTATAAGTCACATGAGCTATTTGTCCTACTACTGCACTATCAACATACTTATGACATAAAGGGAGTTCATATACATTTAAAAAGTGCATCAAAAAGCCAAATACTGAAAACAACTAGCCATCTGATGAGGAAACTGGAGCTGGGTCCTTCACAGTAGACCTAGCCATATCAACTTGCTGCAGCTGCTGGAGCATCTTCTCCATACGGCCAACCCAATCATCCAATTTGCTAATGCAATCTGTTGCCTGATATTGAATGATCTTGATATGCTGCAATTGGTTCTATATGTCCTGAAGCAGGTCTTGAAGGCGAGGTTCTATCTTTGGCGGGTCTACCTTAACATGGACGGGTGGAAAACTCTGCATAGATTTTGCGATAAGACACTTGACTATCCAGTATGTATGAATAGTCTGATTGAATAGAGCAAGACAACCATGGGTATTGCTAGGGTCCATAATGAAATCTAAGATCTCAGTTTCTGCTTCATTATCTTCAGGATCAGTCTGTATATCCCTTTCCCAGCCACGTATTTCTTGGCGGACAGTTGAAGAATTACCCATCACATAATTAGCAGCAAGGGTCTCCAGATGCTCCTGGTTGGTTTAGGACCACGTTTCTTAGGGACAGGCTCAAACTGGACCTTTTGTTTGCCCTTAGCAGACTCAGACCCTGATCATCTCTTCCCCATGGTTGGAAAGATCCTATGTAGTAACACAAACAGGCAGGATGGAATAGTGAGGGAATAAGGAACAATATCTAAACATCCCATGTATACTCTTTGATCATACATAACGTTTCTATCAGAAGAGCAAAGAAAACGGAACCACGGAACCCAATACAGTAACCAATGCAGAGAGACAGAATATCTACCGGGAACACAGAGGACCTCAAACCCCTTAACCCTATTCCAAAAAAAATCTTTGAAGAAAATGGGTCGGATAACAAGAAACAGAGTCGACCACATACAGGAGAAGGTGCCCAAGCACATTTGATAAGCGAGAACAGTACAAAAGGCATAAAGAGCATGGCGCTTTTGAAGCCTTTGAGCCCAATTCGGGAAGATACGAGGATAAACAACCTGTTTTTCGGAGGTACTGAGGACCACAGACTCCAAAACCCAATTCCAAAAACAATCCCGATAAACACTGAGTCTGAAAGCAGGGAACAGGGATGACCGCGTGCGGAAGATGATTACCCAACAGTCATAAACAGGACACAAGACGAACAGGGCATGGAACGCCTTTGATATATGAAGCCCGACCCAGCTGCCATCCCAACAGAGCAAAACCATAATTGAACAAATTTGAAACCTTCTCAAATTATCCCGGTAATTTCCTATAACAGCTAGCAGTAGATTGGGTCATAACCTACCCGGAATAACAACAGGAGGAAAAGGGCAGGCAATCATGATACAGGGGTCATGGAAGCAAGGTTGAACTGGTTTCAACATGGGAAAAACAGAGTAGGGAATCATCAACAAGACCGAGACATCCATAATATACAATAACCAAACCCATAATGTGGCAAGTGGCACCATGAATGCGAGTTGAGAAACAGATACATACCCCGACACGGTTGAAAGGTTGGCAGATTGAGTTGCGCTTGGCTTCCTCCACTGCTGCCTCCAAGTGCTTGCATGCAAAAAACATTGCATGAACGAATGAAGGGAGGGAGGGAACCCACTTACCTTAACGGAAACATTCCTTCGGTGATCTGACGAAACAACCTGGCCACACTGCGAAATCATGAAGATCCAACTGATCACACACTTCATTGAGCTGGGCTGACAGTGCTTCATTATAGTTCTTAATTACGAGGAGGACGAACACACGCCAAATTGCCACGGTTCATATCCTTCCTGACACTTGTACACCCCGATTGGGGGGTTGGAGGTCCACATCAACTGGAGAGAATGAAGCTCCACATCCCAGATGGCATCAATGGGACGAGCATCTATGGAGCGCTCTACATGTTGGCATCCCCAATTTGCCAAATAATCCGCCGCGACATTACCTTTTCTTATAATGTGGCTTGGGAGAAAATATTGAATTTGTTTCAGTAGTTGGCTTACTTCTTCGATAAGAGCAGCGGTTCGCTAGCTTTGAGATATTTTCTCCCAAGGTGTGCCTTGCTGCAGCTTTTGGAGAACACCTGTTACCATTGCAGAATCTCCCTCAACAATGATTCTATGATAATTTTCTCTGATTATTATGAGAATACCTTGTTTGACCGCCATAATTTCTGCTTCATTATTTGTGGCGTGGCCCAAGTCGAATGCATAAAACCAGTAGACCGCCCCCTGAGAGTTGCGGAAAATCCCTCCTGAACCCGCTTGTCCCGGATTACCTTTCGAGGCCCCATCGTAATTAAGTTTTAAAAAGCTTGGTTGAGGAGGTAGCCAGTGTTCCTCAATAGATTGACTAGGTGGTTTGTACTTCCATAAACCTTTGTAAATCATCTGTGGTTTAAGGTTTAGGTACTCTAATATATGAGATTCAATACCCACTGTCTGCCAATCTTCATCTGACCAGCTTTCTACTAGGATAGTTTCACGAATATTATCTATGGAACGCTGCCAAATGTGATGCATTGGTTGTGTTGTTTCTTGGAAAACTCTGTGATTCCTTTCTTTCCAAATGTTCCAAAGAAGGAAACCAAATGAGAGGGTCCATGCTCTATTGATCACTTGACAATGAAACCTCCCTTTTCTCCAATTGCAAATGGTTTCTGTAATGCTGTCATTGTTTTTATCCGTTTGCCGAAACAGTTGTTCCAAATTCCTCCAGAGTGGCTGCACCATGGGGCATGAGTTAAGAAGGTGTTCTGTCGTTTCAATCTCAGTATGACAGAAGGAGCAGCGTGAAGGGCCTATCATTCCTCGTTTCTGTAGGTTCTCCCATGTCAAAATCCTACGATGGCTTACCAACCATAAGAAATATTCCATCTTAGGCCAATGTTTCAAAGCCCATATTTTTTTCCATAGCGCCCGAACATTATATTGAGCTTGTTTGGATTGAATATAATAGCCTTATTTAATTGTGAACAACCCTTTTTTCAGATATCCCCATTTGAGGATATCTGGACCAGATATTTGTCTAAGTTTTCGTGTTTTGAGTTCTTTAGCAAGATTGTCCCATTGTTGCGTTGCAGGTGTTGTCAGCGACTAGTTTTTGTCTTTCCATTTCCGCCACAAGTCATTATGGTTGGGACACCAATAGTGTTGCACTAGCCTCTGATTTGGTGTATTCGTGTATAGGAAAATTTCGCCCAAGTCCAGTCGGCTAAACAAATTTTCCCGTTGTTGCCAAGAGTCCTCCCAAAAAAGAGTTGTACATCCTTCTCTAATCTTTCAGAAGCTTTGAGAATGAATTAAATATCTGTTCATTGCTGCCAAATTCCAAATTGAGGAGCCTTTTAGGACAGTATCTACCTTCAAGCGACCGGAGACTGTGAGTGGCATGTCATATTTTGTTCGCCAAATGTTCTTCCAAAGATCCAGCCCTCCCAGGAGCCAGCGCCACCAGAGTTTTGCTCCCAACACATTATTCAAGATGAAAGGATCGCGAAGGCCCAATCCACCTGCAGCCTTCAGTTTAAGTAATTTATCCCAAGATAGAAGAGCCCATTTCCTGTTAGCTTGGGCTCCCTGCCATAGAATTTTTTTGAACATGCAGACCAGTTGAGAGCAAATCCCTTTCGGGCAGGCCCTTCCGGACAGTTGGTATAATGGTAGAGCTTGAAGCACAAATTTTAACATTATAAGGCGCCCAGGTGCATTCAGGACTCTGAAAGCCCAATTCTGTATCCTTTTCTCCACTCTTATGAGGATATCCTGCCAGTCTGCTATCCAAATGGGGCTTGAATTTAAAAACATACCTAGGTATTTCAAAGGGAAGGAGCCCCGTTGGAACCTTAAAGTCCTTGCAAGAAAATTTTGCATCGCAACAGTGCAGTTGAAGAAGTAGACATTGTATCTGTCATTGTTGATCTGAGTACCGGAAGCGGCCATGAAGACTTCCAAAATTTTGAGGATGGCTTTGCATTCTTTCAATGACGCCATACAGAATAATAATATATCATCAACAAATTGATGATGAGTCAACGGAAGGTGATGTCCCCACAATTTTAATCCTTGTATCTTCCCTTCAGCTAGATGTGCTTTAATAAGTCTACCTAAGCCTTCTGCTGCAATTATGAAAATAAATGGGGAGAGAGGGTCACCTTGTCGGAGGCCTCGCGAGCTGTTAAATGGGACAGAAGGACTACCATTCAGTAGTATTGAGAAATGCGGGGAGGAAATGAATGAGTGTAACCATTGGAGCCATCTTTCATCAAACCCAAAGGCTCGCCTCACCTCTATTAGGTACTGCCAACTAATGCGGTCATATGCTTTAGATAAATCCATCTTGATTAACAAGCCTTTCCGTTTATCTTTCTTGAGTGAGTGGATTGCTTCTTGAGCGACTGCTATTCCATCCAAGATTTGTCTACCTTTGACAAAACCAGTCTGTTCCGGAGAAATTAGAGTGGGCAGCAAAGGTTTTAAGCAGTTGACCATAATAGTGGAGAGAATTTTATAGATAACATTACAGAGAGCAATCGGTCTAAAGCCAACTGGAGTGTCTGCATTTTTTTTCTTGGGGACAAGGGTAAGGAAGGTAGCATTCAAAGCTAGATATACCATCTTATTCCTTCGGGATTCTTCAACAACCTCTAGAATATCAGGACCAATGAAAGGCCACGCTGCTTTAAAAAATTCACTTGTAAACCCGTCGGGCCCCGGGGCTTTATTCTTGGGTAAATTCAAGACCACCTCTTCAACCTCCTGGAAAGTAACTGCTCGTAGCAGAGCAAGGTTTTGCTCTCGAGTAATCACTCGAGGAATGTGCGTAGTTATCTTCTGAATAGCTGCCTTGCGATTAGGGAGAGGTTCTGTGAAAATACATATCTAAGGACAATTTTGTTGTGAGATTAGATGAATTTATGTTTTAAAAAATAATATTATAAGATATTTTTAATTAAAAATAATTAAAATATTATTTTTTAATATATTTCTAAAATAAATTGTTTTTATAATCAACAAATTCTTTTGTTTAATTAGGCTGCCTTGCAATATTTTTTTACATTAAGAACACAGAAACAACCAAAATACGAGGGGGTTAATTAATTCTCCCTATTAGTTCATGCTTTTCTGGAATTGGGTAGATTGTGATTGTTATTTAATTTCCTCTATGCAATGATAATGATAAAGCGGACAATTAAATTTTGTTAAATATTTACTGAATTTCCATATCCTGGTTATTAGTTGTTGTTGTTAATTTACTTTTAACCACATATAATATTATACAAATAATAATTATAATAAAAAAAATTATATATAAAAATATATATTTTTTTAATTTAAATGGTTTTTTTTGTTTGCATCCATCTCATTTATATTTTTATTTTTCGCTTTTTAAAAATAATTAAATGATAAATTTATTATAGGGTGTTTTCATATTTATGAAAATACCATATAAACATTGATAGACATTAAATTATGATAGACATCAAAACATTTAATTCATGATACATCTCACATTACCAAAATTAAGAGAAATCATAAAAATAAATTGGATTATAACTCTATTTTAAAATTATTATTATTATTATTATTAATCATAAAGGGAAATAATATATAACCAATACATTAAAAAAAAACATACATGCAACTATATTTTTTACTATGTAGATTCAGTCTCATTTTAAGACAATATTTTTAACCCATAAATACGTTTTGTTACAATACAACAACTAAGTTGCATGACCGTGTTGCCATGGGTGATTATTTATTTACAAACCTTGCACCCATTCACTAATCACACCAACCACTAACTAAATAGCTCTAAAAAACTTGCTTGTTATTTCAGAACAAGTCAACCACAAAGGAAAGACCAATGAGTTATGCTATCTTGCAATTTATGGGTCTAAGCAGGATTAGTCAATGGTGCTTTTGGAAAAGTCATACAAATTGTATATGCTCGCTAGGTTTACCAGTGTATATGTTGTTGTGGCATTTGATAGATACATTAGCCATCCATGGGCTAATACACAACCAAAGTATGTACCAATTCCACGCATACAATGAAGTAACAAGAAGCAAATCCCCTTTAAGATGGCTTGGGCGGCGACTATACATAAATCTCAAGGAATGACCTTGACAAGGGCTACTCTTGACATTGGTAATACTGAATGTCAAGGCTTGACCTTCACAACAATGTCACACACTACTACTCTAGAAGAATTGTGAATAGCCCCATCGTTCTCCTTTGAACGTTATGAAAAGATGAAGGATACTACCTATGTCTCATTATGAAAGAAATAAGAGGCACACTTACTTGCTTTGTCCCTCTCATAATTACAATAGCCAACCTCACCCCTACCATGTGTGGATACAACATCCTAAATTCTTCTATGTTGTGATTGTAATTATGAAATCTTTGCCATCGTCTATTATTCCATATGTAATAGTGTTTGGTGATGTGCTTAAAAATGGAATTTTACCTTGTTATATATTTTATAGAAAAAACCCTTACTTTTTACAAAATTAACTATTGAACACACTTTGTCTTGTATATTTTGCACATATTACACATTTTCCATCTTCCTTTTCTCCTTTCGACATTCCCTTCCCCCGTTTGGGGGTATCTTAGTTCTTAATTTTCTAGAGTTTAAATGCTTCTATATTGGAATTAAAAAATACTATATGAGAATATACTAAATACTAGAAATTACACCATTGAAGAGTTTCTACTATTAAGGTCACTTTAGTCTCTATTGTAACATTCTTAAAGCACATCCCCACTTTGACCTGAGCTACATGACTAACTTCAAGTGTGTTATCCACAAATTCTTGATTAGAGGACCACATGATGTCCAAATCCTCCTCATGGACTAAAGAAAGATCATAGAGGGAGGAGACCCTAGAGAATGTATGGTTCATTAGGGGAGGAGATGAGAGAATCTCTCAAGGGAGGTTAAGGTGGGTTGAAATCCTTTCAACTAGATACTACAGGATTGAAATCCTTTCAACTAGATACTACAATGAACCAATTTGAGACACTAACTTTGTGTATCTCCATCAATGAATTTGCATGAATGCAATGATCTCCTTCTCCATTTCCTTGAGTTCAAGTACCAACAATTTCAGTCAATGGTGAAGTTCACACTACATAGTGCTTTAACAAGTTCATACTCATTGTGCCTATAGGAGCTCTCCAAACCACTATGGAAGAGATGATGTAATGTCATGTCCTGTTTTGTTAAACATTTTGACTTAGTAAAATTACATAAACTTAAATTAAATTTAAAAAAAATAATAATATTAGTAATTAAAATAAAATTGAGGCAAATTAATCAATTTGTCGTTCTCAGTTTGGCTATAGGTTTTGACAACCCATGGTATTCTTAACCTATGGTTTTTCCCATGCATTCTTCTCTAATGTAGCCTATTTAAAAACATCAAATTCCATCTGATTTACAATAGCCATTGTGTCGTGTCATGTAAACATTAGTGATTTTATACTGTGCTAATGAAGAATAAAGTTTGCTCAGATATATTTTGTCTGAGTAATGTGAAGCATGGAGTCTGTTTAGATATAATTTAATTTTGTCTAAGTAAAGTGAAGCATTAAGCTTGCTTAGATATAATTTAACTTTGTCTAAGTAAGGTGAAGCATGAAGTTTATTTCGATATAGTTTAACTTTTTATGTGTAAGGTGAAGCATGAACTTTACTTCAGTGTGTGTTCATTGGTATGTCCAATATAGTATTCTATAAATGAATATATATTTGAAAAAAATAGAAATTAGCTACTTATAGAGTTTAATTTTGCATATAATGTACATGTCATGCAAAATAAAATTAAAAAGATGT